>OV725082.1:117829837-118175310 GCA_928085145.1 Nezara viridula
ATGGGATTTATTGGAGTTTATTTTAATCCTCCAGTTTTGACACCATTCTTCAAGATTTGTGATGTGTGATTGGAGAGTTTGGGATGCAATTGATGGATCGTTGTTAACTGATAGGATACACATGTCATCGGCATGGGTGGTGATGACAGTGTTGGGTGATACTCCTGAATTTGAATATTTCCATCTATGCTTATTAAGCTGATAGGTTAAAGAGTTTAATTAGTTTTAGGAACATCACGAAGAAACATTAAAGGTGATCAAACAAAACTTGTTTGTTTTTATTTTATATAGACAACAATCAAATTTCTCAAACGGACACGGTACTTTACCTTGGACTCACCTTCGACAGAAGGATGACATATTGCCCACATGTTAAAATGAAACGTAAGACACTTAACAAACGACTCAAACTACTTTACTATCTTTTTGCCAAATCTTCAAAACTAAAACTAAAACAGAAACTGAACACATATAAATACTTACTTAAATCCATATGGACGTACTCATCACAAATATATGGTATCGTTAAAAAGACCCGCCTACAAAAACTTTAAACCTTCCAATCAAAATTATTTCCACTCATAAAAAAGCACCTTGGTACGTGACTAACAAAACTCTACATACCGATCCCCACTTTCGAACAGTCGACCAACATATAATGATCCTTTATCAACGAATTTACACTAATTTAAACGAACATATTAACAGACTAATAAGAGAATGGCCACAGCTGACATACCTCCGAACATGAGGAGGAGACTAAGAAGGCGTTGGATGATGGATTTCCTTCCTTAAACAACCTAAGTAATTGGAACAAGTTAGGGAACAGGTACTGCTGAGTACTTTCCTTTCTCATGCCTGACATGTCATTATATCGTGTATCGCCATCACATTTGCCGATTGTCCACAATAAAATTTATATTGTAATGCTGTATCAAATAAATTATTTAGTTTGTATGCCATATGACCACTAACAATGTTGATTTTTTTTAAGGATTAATTTTATATGTCCTTTTATATGTTAGTTCTTTGACCTAACATTCTTTGACCTAGAGTTGAAAAACCTTCAACTCTATTGTTAGTAACGGCATTCTGATCTTAATTGCAGGAAGTATCTTATTGTTCATGATATGGAAAAGTATCTAACGCAGTACTAATTCCATCGATGGAATCCATCAATCAATGGAACCCAACACCGAAGAACAGCAATTTATGCTGATTTTTGGAACGACCTGCTGGAATATTGCGCAAGATAGACACGCAAGAGAGGAGGGAGCCGTTAAGGTGTTTTTCCCAAAGAACGAAATTAATCACTCGCTCATAAATTTCCTCAATAACCCTTAGTGAGCCAATAACATTTCTCCAACAGCTGGAGCTGAGTTATGGTGAGTTATGAAATATAGCCTACGAAATTCGATAGTGCCCTTGTTTGTAAGGCTATTAATTTGAAAGATAATCGTAAATGATTTATTACGAATTTCGTTCAAGTATGCTCGGACCAAATATGCGCACTAAAATTAATAAATAATAAAATATATACTTTTATTTTGTTAATAAATTTTCTAACAAAAAAAATTTAAATGTCATCAAGTCGTAAACTTATGACTTCCTGCCCTACAATATCCTTTAATAATACTCCACTTATCTCTGTTGAACAAATCCGATACTTAGGACTCCACCTGGACAACGTCTAACTTGGCATCCTCATACCAGACTGAAACGACAAGAAACCGCTCGACGTTTCCGACAACTTCAGCACTTACTAGACAAATTCTCTAATCTTTCAATTAATTACAAAAGACTCATATACATGACCATAATAAGACCTATTTGGACTTACATAATTGAGGTTTGGGGCTCCTCTAAATCATCTAATTCCTCTTGTATCCAATCTTTACAATCTAAAATCCTTCGTAAAATCCTTAATGCTCCTTACTTTGTAACAAATAAAATAATCCATAATGACCTGAATGTTCCATATGTTTCCGATTTGGCCCAATCCAGATATCTATCCTTCCATAATAAACTTCAGAACCATCCTAACTCTCTCGTTTCTAATCTTTCTCCTGGATCCCTGATAATCCTCCGAGGCGTCTGAAAAGATAATGGCATCGTGATCTCCTGATTTAGATACTTTATTAGAGTGCTACCAATGGGTAGATTCTCAACAAGCCTTGTCATGTCATGTATTTCTTTGTATCACATTTGCTGAATGTATATTAATTTGTACAGTTGTAAATTTCATAAATAATAATAAAATAAAGTATTTAAAAAAAATGTTATTAATATAGCATCATTAAGATTGCTGGTAAGGTTACTATCAACTAAAAACATGAATTCAAATTTTTCTGTAAGGAACCTTTAAGGCTCCTACACATAGATATATGTCCCGGCGGTACAATATTCCTATCAGCGGCGATATGGCGTTGTAGTTATATTACTGCATTAAAGCAATCACACACACCGCGATAATACGCAGCGATACTGGCAAAGAATATCGTGTCGCTGGGACATATAGCGTCTGTGTAAAGGAGCCTTTAATAATCTGTGCTTTTTATCGATCAAATATTCACGGCATTTACATATAACTAAAAAAAAAACTGCATATCACCCAATACAGTGCTGATTATTAAAACTGTTTTACATATTAATGTTTCTTCACCAAAGTTTTATCCTGGAAAGTTTAATTAAATACTTACCAGGAGAGATCAGACTTTAATAAACCCTTTTATACGGTTAAGATTCTCGTTCAAATTCGGGATTTCGGTTATGGTTATCAACTAAGAGTCAGGAATGAGGCCATGATAGTAGGAATTGTTAAAACGTTACCTTCTTAACCATTCTTGTACCTAGCGACGCCGGTTTGCATCTGGTCAAGGCGAGTTGAAATTTATTTTCTCTCTGGATTCACGAAATGAGTCTTGCCATTCACACTATGGTATGATTGTGCCTCTAGAACACCCTATCTCCTCTAACAGAATTTCATAATAGAAAAAGAAAAAAATCTTTTAGCTGAAAAAAATATTCGTAAATTTCTCTGAAACTCCAGGTAGTAACGTAAAATTGGCCAATATACCCTTTATGCCAACCAGTCTAACTCTCTCCTACTTAATCTCTGTGAAACAAGCTAATCACATTATTCATTTCTTTATTTAGCGTCATTAATATCGGATTTTTTAATTTATTATGCATTACTTATGCGAAATTGGGCGTTGTTCGGAGAAACTATGAAGTGGCTTTATCCTTCCTATACGTCAGTACTTTCTTGCTACCTTCCAATACCAGACTATAAGAAATCGGCGACAGATTCTACAGATCCTACAATTCAACTCGTCCATTTAATCCCTTTTCACCAGATCTCGTACTTCCAACCTTTATCCTCCTCCTCACCGAACTACCGCGTTTGACAAATCCTTTTTACCTTTAAGCCGTGTCCCTCCAGTTTCTATCCCTTATGATATTCGACACGTAAAGTCAGTATCTTCTTTCAAATCTCTCCTCTTCAAGCACCTATTCCAATACTGTTGATCATAAAATGCACTTAAAAGTCGTAAGACTCTCAAAGTTCCTCCAGATAATTTGATTATTTTGTGATTTATTAATATTTTATTTATTTATTTTACTTCTCTCAGTTTATTTTGTATTTATATACGTTTTTATGTCTTCCAATTATCTCTATTTTTATTTTATTACCACTCCTCTCGTAAATATTTAATTTAATTTTATGGACACATCAACAGTTAATTTATAATTTGTTCTAAACAATAATAAAATTATTTTCATTGATTGATTCATTCTCTACAAAAGAAGTTTCGTTTAAACAATACTTCCTTACAAAGTACTGAACCTAAGATTTTAGTGGTACATTTATAGATGCTATATCATACTGCGTAATTACTAATAAAAAAGTTCAATTAATTTTATTGATTAAAATGCTATTACTTTATCGTAAAATCATGCAAATAGCATAATTGTTTATTTTTTTTTAAACAGCTGGTTTGTTCTAGACATGATGCTCGGAACGTGACGCAAGGACGAGTAAAGCCGAACGAGAAATATTTCGGAGATGCTTCCCACGAATACAATGGACTGTTGTGCCGCCCAACCACAGTTTTTATCTCCCTCTTTTGTCTGTTTTGGTCAACTAAAGTCTGATATCTCAGTCCTCCATGCTTGTTCAAGAGATTCTTTTATTTCTGTTAATCTTCATAAACCTTATTTTATTTGTCTGAAAAATATTACTGCTTCGTCAGTTTAAATGGCACTCAATTTTAGTTTTCTTTATTATTATGAATAAAATTTTTTGATTAGATCTAGAAGAAGAAAATTAATTCCTCCACCTCACAATACATTGTATTAACTTTTATCTGTGTTATTTAGTTATTTTTTCACTGACCAATAGACTATACGAATTATTCGCCAGCGATAACTACTAATAGTAATAGTTCTACATAAATATACAAAGTAATTATTGTTCAATGTAAAAATATATTTTATAAAGATTTTGTAGAATAAGTCTTCAAGAACTCCGATACAGAGTTGATAAAAATAATTTAAAATAAGCAAGCATTTCTTCGCCCTCGTTATTCAAGGCGCACAATCGTTGACGCTCGTTAAAGAAAGGGAGGAAAATTGACGACGACCTTGGATGACACGCGCGATATCATTTTGTATTTGATGCCTCTGGAATAAATTTAAATATAACAAGAGTTATAAAAAATATCAATAATTATTTATAATAATGTAAATAATTAATTAATATAATTATAAATAATTAATTATTAATTCTTGTGTCTACGAAAAAAAATTATTTTTGTCTCTTTTTTTATAAATCACCTTTGATGACTCGAATCGCCGAAATGAGATATTATGAAACTTTTTAACTCTCATTGGGGAAGTAAAAATTTCATGAATTTTCAGCTTTATATCTTTCATTCCGATGTTCAGCTTTTTTCCACCTTATTTTTAAACGTCCTTACACATCAATACTCATCTTTTTTGTTTTTCTTTATTTATCCTATAACCGGTTTTTAAACTGACCGACGTTAATCTTATTTTCTACTATTTCCTTCCACAAGCTATCATCATTACTTATTTATGTTAGTAGATATCACATAAAAAAATACATAAAGAAATTATAATATAATTTTATTTGACAATTTTAATATTTTAGGAGCAGAATGTCGGACCATGAATTAGTAATGAAACGTCGACAAAAACTTAATATAACAAAATGAAAAAAAAAAAACCTTTCGATTTCGAGAATTTTAATTTGGAAAAAATAAAAATCCATCAACTAGAACTCAATTCGAGCTAGATGTTGAGAATAGGTTTGGAGCTTCTGAGAGGTCCGCGAGGATATTGATAAGTTATGGATAGATCTCAGAGATAATGTTAAAGCGGTCGGTTACTCGTGTCTAGGAAAAAAAGAAAATAAGAATAAACCGTGGTTTGATGAAAATCGCTTAAACATGTTCGAAAAAAGAAAAGCCGCTAAATTAAAAGATCTATGAACGAAACAACAAAATGGTTCAAAAATTAAAAAAGAGAGTATCTTAAAAATAAAATAATATAAATACAAAAGCTAATAGAATCCAAAATAACGTAAGAGACATGTAAACATTTATAAAAAGATCACGTAAATGTTTAGGGCCCGTCACGTTTGGAATTAGAGATGAAAATAACAATATTCTGAACGATCCATAGACATATTAAATAAGTTTAAGAACCATTTTGACAACATTTTAAACACGGGAAATTATAATCCTCCTCATGACTAGCAGAGTGTTGAACCGTTAATAGAAGAACCGAGTAAAGAGGAAGTTGAAGTAGCTATCGGAAACATAGTCTTATAAAGCAGCGGGCACCGATAATATTCCTAGTGAATTAGTTAAGGCGCGTGGGGAACCTGGAGTTTCTTAAATACATTTGTTAGTTAAAAAGATTTGGGAAAATGATTAATTACTTGAAGAATGGAAAGAAACTATTCTTATTCTGCTTCACAAAAAGGGCCAGATTGTAATAACTATTAAGAATTTCACTCCTTCTCCTTGGTATGTTATAAAATATTCACATTGATGTTAACTAGTCGAATCACGGAATACGTCGAGGAAATTATCGGTGACTACCAATGCGGATTTATAAGGAACCGTTCGACTATTGATCAAATATTTCCTTTACGGCAAATATTTCAGAAAAAAATAGAGTAAAACGGTATTGTTCACCAGCATAATATCGATTTCAAAAAGGCTTATGATTCTATTGACCACCAGAAACTGTATAATATTCTAATCGAGCAGAAAATATAATTCTATTTGACAATTTTAATATATCTTCTATTCTACTTATTTTATAAAATATATTTTATGGGTTGGTTTGGTTGAATTATAATTAAAGACATTTTGATATATTTCATCTTAGATATATTCAATCAAATAATTTATGTATGGGTGTTTTTTTTTTCATAAATTGAAGTTTCCCTCAGCCAAATTCCTCCCTCAGTCGGTTCTTCCACTTCTCCATATCTATCACTTTTTCCTCCATCATTCTCTAGCCATACTCTCAGCTAAAACATCTCTCCATCTGATATGAGGTCTTCCTCTCTTTCAACCCTCGGCCATGTCATGTCGTGAAATCGTTCGCTATTCATACTTTTCACACGTCCAAACTACTTTAATCTTCTTTATTCTACTACTTCAAATATATTATTCTTAACTTCCATTCTTTCTCTAATCGCCTCATTTGTGATTCTTTGAGTCCTTGACACTCTAGCAGACCTCCTCCAAAAATCCATCTCCACAGCTAAGAATCTTTTGCTCTGTCATTTTTCTTATTATTTTTTTATCTTATTTTTTAATTTTCATATTCATAATAATTAATAATATTTACTTTTTATTCACAGAATAATGGATTTTTTTTTTGACGTTAAGCTTTGCAATCCTTTGTTTGCTTGACTGTTTAATTTTATTTAACACAATTCGAAATCTGGAGTAATTGGAACTTTTTTTATTCCACTGAATATTGGAGGCTAGCGAAAAATAAAATAGCGACAAAGTGAGCGGACCTTCACGGCGTCTTAGGTTAACTCGCTCAGTCACGCTTCTTTCACGGTCGTTCCATTTCTTCTGGGCTTCCATTCCAATTTAACGAGGTTATATTAAGTTATTGCCTATTACGATAAAAAAAGATTATTTGCTGATCTATCATTAATTAAAATTTATTGTCTTATAAATTTTAGTAATAAGAAATTCGTTTTAATTTCGTAATAATTTATGCGTCATTATGCTCTGAGATGGGAAGTATTTATTCACCTCGACGTACATGGAACTTTTATGAATATGCAATTTGAATTTTACTCCAAAGATTGTGAGATTATTTACTTCTTAATGAAAAATATTATGTTTCGTAACTCATAAGTGATTAACCTGGACTGTGAGGCTCCTACCATGTGATATATATACATGTAATTGTGTCTCGCTGGTAGAGATAAATATTTATAGGAATGATAGCAAATCTCAAGAACTACAAAAAAAAAAAGTTTATATAAACATTGGTCCGATTTTCGACATAATAGTAGAACATTTAAATTGTTTTTTTGTCTAATAAGAAGCGATAAATAAATATATATTTAATTTAAGTAATTAATAATTGCTTCACTGTAAACTAGACCAAATTTACTTTAAATGAAAATAGAGTTGTAATTTTTAAAACCATTTAAAGAAAGGACTTGTGAGCGCCTAAACTAAGATAAGTTCTGTATTCAAGTTCATATTAATTAAGCTGAGGTTTATTAGGAAAAATTTTTGAGATTCACCTTAAGTTGTGTAAAAAAATTAAATGATATTTTATCATTTCACCTAAAAGTTTTCAAAAAAATACAATAAATTATTGCATAGCATTTACTTCTAGTTATTACATGACTTTGGATATATTACAATTAACTTAATTTCTTAGATACACTTTATTTACTTGAAAATATGTTTTTTTTACCTAAGATCTCTATTACAGAAATTGATCCGTATTCATAAGTGACGAAAATTTTCCTCAACTTACGAAACACCCTGTGTACATATATATATTTACCACTTATATATATATATATTTTTTTTTTAACGTAAGTTTTAGGACTAGGAACATTAAATTTGTCACTTACAAATACCGACCAATTCCTATGATAGAGATCTGGGAGAAAAATACAGTTACTTAAATACATGAAAAATATTCATAATATCATTATTATTTTTTTTTATATAAATAAAAAGTGTATTTGGGCAATTACATTTATTAAAATAAATCCCAGATCATGAAAAAGCAATAAATAAAAGCTTTGCAACAGTTAATTGTAGAATTTGCCTAATAAACCTCAATTTAATTAATATGAACTTGAAGCTTATTAAACGAAGAAGTTTTTCTAAAAGTGAGGTATCTGTATTATAGTTGGATAATGATAAAAAAAAAATCGCAAATAATTTATGATTTTTTTTTTAAACAGAACTTAGCCAAGTTTAACCGCTCAAAAGAATTATATTTTCATTCATATATGAAGAAAACTGTACCTAGTTTACATTGAAATAATTGTTGATTACTTAAATTTAATAATTCTTTAGTTGTCGCTTCCTATTCATCAACCAGGATGAATTACTTTTAAAAAATACTAAACTTCGAGTAACTATTTTTCTGCTGAGAATCGGCCCATTGTTTATTTTAACTTTTTTGTAGGCCTGGATGTCTTCTATTACTCCTATAAAAATGTCCTTCAACTTACGGGACACAGTGTATATATATATATATATATATATATATTATATATATAAACTATATTATACATATATTATATATATATATATATAAACTAACTATAATACTACAATTATAATATCCTATTATATTTACCTCGTTCCTTTAGAACTCGGGCTATTTTAGCTTGGATCCGACATTTCTTTGACAGTGATATTTCTTTGGTACCCCGTATCAATAATATTCTGCAAATGCCTTTCTTTGCCCCGAACCCTACCTATCGGCCTTTATATTCCCTCTCTCAGAACTGCTTCGTTTGGCAAACCCTTTCTTGTTCATTTTTCCACGTCCCAGGGTCTCTTAAATTCTCAAAGCCTGTGCCATAGACTCCTTCAGGAATACTCGTTCTTTATCTCAAACTTCTAAATGTAAATAAATATATTGTTTGTCAGTGGTAATGTTTTACTAGGTCAACTTAAATCAGTTTAAACAAAGAAGAACGAACTACCATATATCGAAAATCTCTATAGATTAAACTTGTTTTCAAATTTTATTCAGAAGAACTATTATTTACATTCAAACGAATTTCTCGAACAAAAAGTCTTGTTTAAAAATAAATAAAATTTAATATTCATCAATATAGTCCTTAGTTTGTTTTATTGATAACGGATAATAATTAACTAAGAAAAAAAGCTATTAGGATAAAAACCAGTGATGGATATAGTTAAGGAAATTTTTGTCCAATGCCGCCGTAATTATTATAGTTATAAAATTCTCCGTTGGACATTTAGAATCTCTGGGATCTCCTTTTTCTATTTAACATTAAAAATTGAAAAAATATTTAGTTATGCAGATATAATTTCTATTTAAAAAACACACCTTTTTGCTCTAGTGATGGACACCATGGAATTCAATTGTTCTAGTAATGGACAATGGTCGGTACCAGTTATAGACATATCTCAGAAAAATTCTAAATCTTTATTTAGCAATAAAGATAACGAGAAAGATAAAACAATATAAATGTTCAACTTACTCTTAAGAAATCTGTTGGTAGATACATATGAAACACACTGATCTCAAGAGCACTATAGAAACAACGATAATAGGCCTTTGTTCATAGAGTTGTCAATAGAGAGCATTGTTCTTCAATCTAGAGAAAAATGGAACCTTTAAATCAACAAGGAAGCTTATTATTTACATTTAAAGTCCAATATGTCCCTCACTGGGCCCCTTGTTCATAACTGGTGCTTTCAACCTACGTTACCAGCGCAGTGAGATTTTCCGAATCTCTTTCCTAAGATGAAGGGAAATTTTCATTGTCAACTCAGTTTAAATTTGTCATCTTGTGAGCATGTCTTGTAAATGAAAACTAAAAAATACAAGAGGAAAAATCGACTTAATATGAGATAATAGGTCATTCCTTGTCAAATCACACGGTCATGACACCAACATCTTCAGGTTTTTGTAAAAACTGAGCATACTTTATTCAATCGTTGTCTACAACCTGCAACATTTTTCTACCATTTATATTTTTGTTTTATTTATTTATATATTATATTTTGTTTTTTTTTGTTATAGTTCACCCATTTTTATTTTTCTAACTTGTTTTAAATTAAATTTTTATTACTACATTTTTTGAAGCTTTTGAACATTAATATTCATGCGAGAATTTCAAAATATTTATCATGAAAAGTATTCGATGTATCTTGATGATATTTTGCTCAAAGGTTTTATTGTTTGATTTTCAAAAATCTTTGATTGTATTGTTAAATTTGGCGTACCATACAATCATTCTTCAAATTACTTTGACGATATCTTGAACAATTTTCAAGAAAGATATTTTATTGTTATTTTAAGTGCAATTTAAACTCGTTATTTCAAATACTTTTACTAACACTAATAGTCCATAATACAGACCATTTTTTATGGAATTATTAACATCCGCCTGAAACTTCGTAAATAGTTTCATCTCATCGTAACCTACAACTATTTTATTTACGAAAACTCTTGGAATTGGAGTGTTTTCAATCTGGAGGGGGGACAAACTTTCTCTATTTAATTTTATTTATTTAGACATATAATATTCTGTCACGGGGACAATAATTATATTGATAAATGAACACATTCTCACCTTATCTACAAAAAAAATTAACAAAAGTAAAATAATAACTAAATAATAATAAATAGAAACTATATACAATAAAAAAATAAAATAACCTAAATATAAGTAAATTAAAAACATAAAAATACAGTCATGCCTATATACAATATATACAATCAGGCGGGGAACCCAAATCCCTGTGCTACTCTCTCAACCGCCTCACTGGTGCTAAAGCCGGTGGAGTTTGAGCGAGAGTCTATTTAATTAGAAATTAAAAACTCGTAAATACCCATTTGCTTTCTACTTTGATCGTAAGATAATTTGATTACAAAATCAAAAAAACTATGGCCTACAAAAATATTGGGTCGTTTGGCGTGACCTATACCCTCACATTTCCAAAATAACGAGTTAATATTGGACAAACGTCCCAATATTTTTGTAGGTCACATTTTTTATCAATTTTGTGATCAAATTATCTTACGATTCAAGTAGGGAGCAAATGGGTATTTACGAGTTTTAGTACCTTATTAAATAGACAAAGTTTGCCCTCCCCCCCTCCAGATTGAAAACGCCCCAATTCCAAGAATTTTTGTTAATAAAATAGTTGTAGGTTACGATGAGATGAAACTATTTACGAAGTTTCAGGCGGATGTTAATAATTCGATAAAAATGGGTCTAAAAATTAAAAATTAAAAAAAAAAATATTTTTTTAAAACTATAAACAAGTAAGTAAAATTATGATGAGAAATTATTTGAGTTGTATATTGAATAATTGAGATGATTATATGATCACATTATTTAAAATTTTTAAAATTATTTTTGCCATAGTTTCATACTGTTTTATTCTTTATTTATGTATCTGATTTATTTCAGTCTTGCTGATAACTTATGTTTTTTAGCCGATATATAGGCTTGTAATAAAAACATTACTAGGTACATTGTTCTAGTCACTTATAAACAACAATTCCTTAATGAAAAAAAATAAATAATGAGTTTTCGTAGATTCATAGGATCTAAGAGGAATAACGTGGAACTCGAACCAAAAGAGTTACAAAGAGAACACAGAACACCCACGCGCCAAAGAACTAACACAATTACACCCAAATAAAAGACTTCATGCTTGCCCACGCAGCAAGTAGGGCGTCTTATCTCCAAGCTATTATATTAAAATGTCAGCGGTAATGTCGCCTCCTGTTTATCTTGATTATCTACGATCCATTTACCTTGGTAATGAAACGCTCTACAAATTAATCTAATGCTAAAATCTCAACCAGCCGCATTAACTAGAATTTCTAAAATGGCTATTGCACTAAGATTACTGTTATAAACTGAATGTATCATAGAGAAACGGAACTTTAGCCTCTCAAGGTACTTATTTATTACTTTTTAATTAATACATATATATATATATGCAGAAATGAATTAGTAACCATAAACGTTCGGTGGTCTAGACATGGGTAAGGGCGATAGCAAAGTTTCCATTAATAGGCACTGTTTGCATACACTAGAGATCTATATAAATAATTTTTTTAAACATATTGGGGTTAACTTAACAAAAGTGTTTTTCTCACAGATAACTATATAAGAAATTGAGAGCTATAATCGATAAAATCTAAAAGTTAATCTTTTTTGACTTTATTTATTTAGTATTTTTGCATCCTCACTACCGAAGGTAGGGAAGCATTGTATTCGTTGGAGAGATTAACAAAATGATTGTGCTCAGAATGGAAAATTTCTATTCGTGTTTTACGTTTTAGACATCCAGGATCTTGATAACTATAACAAAACCTAAAAAAAAAAACACCCGAACACCCATTCTCTTACTGTCCTATTTCTCTATAACCTATCATGGACAAAATCTGGAAAACTCATCCTAAAACGCCTATACCACATCCTAGACTCTAGCTACATGATCACCAATTTGGATTCCGCACATAGCATTCCACTATCCAACTATATCATCATGTGTTTGATGTAGTCTTCTCCGAATTGGTGCGTGGAATGTACTGCTTGAGAGTCTTTTTCGACGTTGATAAAGTCTAGCACCCGGGACGTCTGTACAAACTCCGAAAATTCCTACCCCTTGTATTCTTCTTCATTATCCGTTCCAACCAACCTTACTGGTAGATAGTTCAAAGTCAATCACAATAATGTTTGTTCATCCCTCTTTGCTCAATCTGCAGGCGTTCCACAAGGTATTTATCTCGGTCCCATTCTCTACACAGTTTATACAGCTGAAATCCCAACCAATCCTGACACTATCATCACCACGTACGCCGATCGCACATGTTTGGTATCGGGTAATAATGGCCCTTTAATTGCATCCCAAACTCTCCAATCACATATCAAATATCACAAGCCTTGAAGAATGGTGTAAAAATTGGAGAATAAAAATAAATTCTAATAATTCCCATCAAATCACTTTTAACCTCCGTTGTACTTCCTGTCCTATAGTATCCTTCAATAATCGAATTCCTATCGTATCCAATCCTTACAATCCAAAATCCTTCGTAAAACCCTTAATACTCCATATTTTGTCACAAATAAAACCATTAATAAAGACATAATGTACCATATGTCGCTGATTTAGCCCGAGTCATATATCTATCCTTTCATGATAAACTCCGTTCCCATCCGAATTCACTTGTTTCCAGCTTCTCTTCTTCCTCAATTTTTAATAATACTCCTAGGCGTCTGATCTCTTTGCCTACAATTATTTAGGGAAAGCTACCATTGGGTATCTTTTCATGTCATTATTTCTAGTTTGTAATTTTTAATTAACAGATATTTGTAAATTTAATTAAATACAAAAAAGACAACAGAGATCAAATTTGGTCTCGATTTCGTCCTTAAACTTCAAAGTAGTGAGAACTTCATTTATATTTGTATATACCACCTTAAATTAGTTTTGTTCTGACTGAATGAAAATATTGGTCTCGTTAACGTCAAACAGACTGTCGATGAAGGAAATAATGACATGTCCCTGACATACAAGCTACCTTAGTTGTTTATGATAAAGATCTCTCACCCAGTTCCTTTTGAATCTCCTTCTCGTATTCAGAGACAGCTGTTGCCATATGTCATATTATCTGCTATTACGTCCTCTTAAATAATATGAAATCGCTAGTAAATAATCGTTATTTATTATGTGCTGGACTACTTTTTTCAGGTTGAATTTTGTTAATCAGGTATCAAGGTGCTTTATTAATGACTCGTAATATCCTGGATGTAAACAACTCCATATCCATCCTATTTTTTTATTTGTTCAGGGAAGCCAATGTTTCATAACTTTGAGCTATTAAAATTTGTTTCCTAGTTACTAAATGATTTACTTAAAAAATAGTCATGATGTTCTTTACCTCCGGAGTACAGATCTTTTATTGAAAGGTTTGAATTTATTCTAAGTGATTCGTCTTGATTATACAATATATCTATGAAGGTATGTCCATATTGGTTTGAGAAAATGTGTGTATGAATTTAATTTAGAATATATATACAGAAGATCGAGAAAGAAAGTGAGTAGAATAGCTTAAGTCATCTGTTTACTAAAATATTAAATGAACTTTTTAATTTTTTGAAGTTTTTGTTGTATGCAACAAAATAAAAATATCAATCAAAACAATCTCGTCAGTTATTATTGAGGAATCGTATCCAAACTAACATATACTTGACTAAGATTAAATAGTTATTCAATGATATTGAAATCCTCAACAATAATAATCTTATGATCTTTAGACCAAAAATTTTTTTTCCTTGAAAAAAAGAGTATGTTGTATTTTTGTTCTACACCAGTTTAGCTTTTATATAACGTTATACCTTTATAGAAATCAAAGAATTCATTATTTAAACAGATCTTTAGAAAATAATATCAGGATAGGCTGTCGCAGCTTTGGAACATTTTTTTTGTTATGATATTAGAAAGGAAAGGAAATTTGTTGTTGAAGTCAGATGTTGGGATCAAAGGCTCGGCCATGGAGGTGTATTACTTGTGGGGAGTAATAATAGCGGAGGTCGGTGAGTAAGGTTGACATCACTCCTATTTTAGATTTCAGCTTAAAGCAATATGTAGAGAAAGCTATACGTTTTTATATTTTTTGGAACTGCTCAAAAACACCAACAATTTTATAAAACTATTATTAATTGGCTGTTGAATGCATTCCTAATTCGTTCTTTGAAAATGGCTTGCAACATTATTGAAAACGATTGAATAACAAAGTCTGAAAATCATCTTAACAAGTGAAGATTACAGATTTAAGATCATCGATTTTTTTCATTTTTTTTTTTCTTATAATGTCGAAATATTTTATAGGAATATGAGAGTTCACACCAATGCGCCCAAGGTGCTGAGAAAAATATATATAATGATTCAATTATCAATACTGAATATGCTTTTAATATTTTATTAATTAATTAATATTTTAATGAAGAGAAGGATGGTTGGGGTGATCAGCCTTCTCTTCAATATTCACGACAGTCAACCATTAACCCACAATTAATATTTTAATATTGTTTCATAATTTTAATATGTTGGCATTTTATAAGATGACTAGTGTATATATATTTTAAGTAGTTGATATTTATTTATATTTTTAACAATTTTAAAGTTAGTTCGATGATATATATATACATATATGTATGTATTTAATGTTAATTAATTTTGATACGGTCCAGTAGCTTAATATATGTGCTGCGGGACGTATAGTCCGTAGTACCGATCCCTTTTTATCGAATTATTAACATCCGCCAGAGACTTCGTAAACAATTTCATCTCATCATAACCTAAAACTATTTTTTTTTTCGAAAACTCTTGGAATTGGGGCATTTCGTTTTCTATCTGGAGGCGGCCAAACTTTGTTTATTTAATTAGGTACTAAAAAACTCGTAAATACCCATAACCGTTCTTGGCATATGTATTCCAATTGGTCCGAACTAACTCTCTCTTATATTTTTATACAGTATTTATCTTTTGATTGATCGGTATGCTCTGTTATTTAGCATCTCAACACAGTCGAGCAGACGTGAAATGTAGTATTTCTTCCTTTTGTTTTTGATACTCCCAAACGTAGATGGATCGATTTTTTAATCGATGAGTCAATTTTTTAATCCTCACCTTGCTAATAAATGATAATTTATTCACGAGAATTTGTTCCAATAAGTATATTTTAAAGTTTTTTTTTTGTAAGTGGATTAAGAGGGAAAATTTTCCCTTTCGTAGATCCGCTAATAATCGTACTCTAGGACGTATTGTAGGAACTTTAAGACGTAACAGAAAGGCGAGACCTGAACCTTATCCTTCTCAACTTTCTTCTTCCAGATCCCCTTGGGTAAGCCTCGCCCGCTGGGACTTGCACAATCCTCCGGCTAAGCCAGCCACAATGCTCAATCGGATTGCCTCCACTGATTCTGCACATCTCTTTCACTTTCCCCCAGATCGCCCCCCGCTTGGAGCTCGAAGACTCCAAGGCCCTGCACAAGGAAAGAAAAGTGTTCTATCAAGAGCTGCTGATTCGACCGTCACAGTCTTGGGCTATTGTGAGCGATTCGCTTCGCCCGCTGCCAAGGCCGCTGGTTTCGCTTCCTCGACTCCTCCTGACAGCCGATGTTGTGGTGGTAACCATCGCTTAGGCATTACTGTCCAATAAAACAGTCCATCCCGGGATTATCGTTATACTAATTATAATTATACTTAATTTATAATTAAATCATTCTAGTATATCCAGTGCCTTCAAAGAACTATGTACGGTACCTTGGACTCTACTTAGACAAAAGACTTACTTGGAACATACACGCGAAATTAAAAAGACAAGAACTTACTATACGATATAGCCAACTTTCACATCTTCTGGACTACAGATCTTCACTTAACTTACGAAACTAGCGACTGATCTACAACACCTTACTGAGATCAATATGGAAATATGGAGCAGAACTTTGGGGTTCAGCAAAACAAACACACATAAACAAAATACAAACAGCACAATAAAAATTTTACGAAGAATTGTTAACGCACCTTGTTATATTTCAAATACTACTATACATAACGACTTAAACACCCCAACAGTAAAATCCTACATCCACGACAAATACACTACATTTCATTCTTCAACCCAAAATCACTCCAATCCTCTGGTTCTTTCTATATCCTGCTCCCTGTTACCTGAACAACGCAGATTAAAAAGAAAATGGCCAAGAGACCTACTATACCAATAAAAACCATATCAAACAAATACACAAAGACAATACAAACGCAACAAATTTGCTAGATGCGCAGCCGCGCAGGTGAAAATTGCATAAAATATAAATAACAGTATATCATATTTATCTGAGATATAAAGTGAAGAATTCTGAGGAGATATTTTACAATTCATCATTCACTGCGGTATTCATCATATACCCATCAGTTCCCCAAGATTAGCAAACCCGTATGATAAAAGAACAAAAACGCATCGATTTTAATTTTTTTTTTTTACTTTTTATAAGTCTCTAATCTCCCTTTCCCCACACTGCTCGTAGGATTTTCGCCATCATTTTTAGCTTTGCCTGCCGGAAAGCCGTTTTTCATTTTAACAAAAAATAGCGGGATGAGGGGCATGTCGCTAAAACCTCGAGGTAGAATAAAAAAATACCAGCTCTCTTAATTACGGGGCAGAATCTGAGTACAGCATTCGTCATTTAACACTGACAAAGAATTATGTGAGCCTACGTTATAAACAGGCAAAAATATTTTCCTTTCCCTCCCCTGAAAAATAACTATCTAGATTACTTGTTTAAAAGTGCATAAATTAATATTATATTGAGATGTTTAGGATCAAATCCGCTATATCTTATTTTTGCTAAAAACTATTTTTTTTTTTTTAAATTACCGCAAATCACAATAAATCGAAAAAAATTAAATTTACACTTCGGAGTAACACCTGCTCTCCAATTTATATCGATAAGAACCAAATTCCACAGACTGACACCACACAATGCCATAGTCTTACCTTAGACAGAAGAATGACATGGTCAAAATGAAACGGAAGACCTTCAATAGACGACTCAAACTACTTTACTCACTTTTTTCCAAAACTTCAAAACTAGAACTGAGACAGAAATTAAATACATACCTATACTTACTTAAACCAACACGGACTTACTCCTCACAGATATGCGGTATAGCTAAAATGACCCACTTATGCAAACTTCAAACTTTCCAACCAAAAATATTACGACTTATAACTGAAGAACCTTGGTACTTGACAAACAAAACCTCACAAACCGGTCCTCCAACCTACAATTGACCAACACATAAGAACTCTTTACAAACAATTTCACAATAATTTACACGGACATACTAACATACTAATCAGAGATATGGCTTCAGTTAACATGCCATCAATACGAGAAGAAGATTAAAAAAGCGCTGGATGAGAGACCTCCTTCCTTAACAAACCATTATAATTGATTAAAGCCAGACAAGAGGTACTGCTGAGTGCTATCCTTCCCCATGCCTGACATGTCGGTTTCGTTACTTTAATCAGACCATCTGCAGATTGTTAGCAGTCGTCGACAAGTGCAGATTGAAATTGAAAGTTAAAAACAAAAATAATTTTTAAAATGATCCTAAGTTGGTCAATTTAGCTTTAATTTAATTTCTGCCGAACAAAAATTAAAAAAAAAAAAATGTATTACTTTTATTGTTAGATCAGAGTTCTGAAAAAATTATTCCCCTCTTTAATACCTTTAGCGTTACTGCCGTTTAATCTCTGGGGTACATTTTTATTACTTGTTTGTCAGCATTTAATGAAAACTAATAAATTAAAAACTGAACAAAATATTTTAATAAATAGTTGGAATAAAATATTGAATTAAAATATTTATAAATATTCCAATATAAATAGCTTATAGTTTCATTTAAAAACTGAATAAAATATTCCAATAAATAGTTCAATCTTGGTACAGCATTCATCATTTAACTGTGGCTAAACATAATGTGACCTTACATAATAAGCGAACTAAAATTCTATTTTTTTCATTTCCCTCAAGATATATTTCTAGAATATTTGTTTAAAATATATAAATTAACACTATATTGAATCGTTTAGGATGAAGCCGCTTTGTCCATTGTTTATTAAAAATTACTTTATTTAAAAAATTGTTCCAAATTACGTCAATGTAGCTTTCATTTAATTTCTACTGAACAAAAACGAAAAGAAAACAAATTTATTACTTTTATTGTTTATTCTGAGTTCCGTAAAATTTAATATCCTGCTTAATGCCTTCTGCTTTACTGCCGTTTAACTACCTAAGTACATTTTTATCGCTTATTTGTCTGCATATCTTTGAAAACTAATAAATTTAAAATATATGGATACGTATACACTTTACTGTCATTATACCTTTATTTAAAAACATAATCAAATATTCTAATAAATAGACGGAATAAAAAACTCGATTAAAATGTTTATAAAATATTCTAATATAAATAAATTATAATTTTATTTCAAACCTTAATAAAATACTCTAATAAATAGTTAAATGTATCGAGTATAATATGTATAAGAGTACAGTATTCGTCATTTAACACTGACAAACAATAACGTGAGCCTTCGTAATAAACGGACAAAATTCATTCCTTTTCCTACCCCTTAAAAAACTATTTGTAGATTATTTATTAAAAAATATACACCAACATTCGTTTCGAATCAAACCTATATGTCGGTTTGGCTAATTTTGCTAAAAATTAATTTATTTTAAAAATGGTCTTAAGTAAGTCAATATAACTTTAATTCAATTTCTATTGAGCAAAAATGAAAAAAAAATATTACTTTTAGTGTTTGCTCTGAGTTCTGGAAAATTTATTTCCCTGTTTAATACCTTCTTACTACCGTTTAATTATCTGGAGTACATTTTTATCGCTTGTTTGTCTGCATGTCATAAAAACTAATAAATTTAAAATATATGGATACTTATACACTTAATTGTCATTATACATTTATTTAAAAAAAACAAAAAAAATTAATAAATTGTTTAGTGTAGATACAGCATTCGTCATTTAACACTGGCAAAGAATAATGTGAACGGACTAGAATTATTTCATTTTCCCTCCCCATAAAAATATTTCTAAATTATTTGCGAAAAATATCTAAATTAACATTATATTGAGTTATTAAGCTCAAACCCGTTGTATCTTACTTTCTCTAAAAATTATTTTATTTTTAAAAATGTCCTTATGAAGGTCAGTATAGCTTTCACTTAAATTCTATTGAGTAAAACTGGGAAAACTAATCTATTCCCGGTTTTAATATCTTCAGCTTTACTGCCGTTTAAAATTTACTATCTGGAATACATTTTTATCACTTATTTGTATTCATATAATGGAAACTAATAAATTAAAAATATATGGATTCGTATACAATTGGCAAGTGGCTTGATAGAATAAAGAATAAAATCTATATGAATTTTTTTTTGTATTTCATTTCATAGTGATTAATTGGAATAAAGTCCATTTAAAATTATTCTATTTTTTCATGCGTGATTTTTTAATAGATAGAAAAGTGAAAATTTATTTTGTTTGTATTCAGTTATGCTATTTATGTAAGCAAGTATATATTTCCTATTAAACAAACTGTGAAGCTGGATAGGAGCCAAGTTTACTTTCGTTATCTGCATACTTCCACCCCTTAGCAGCTACATCATCCATGCCGCTTTAACAAATATTGCAGCGTGTTTACAATAAATTGTTTAAACAAATATAAATTATTCTAGTTTTTTCTTAGATGACAGGCACTACATATATATAATGTAATTTTTTATACTTTCTGCTAAACTTCTTCGTTCTGTCCCTTAATCTCTAAAACAAAAAATGTGAAGCGAATTTTGGCATACATAATACATTTTTGAAGTGAAAACTTCTTTAGGCGCGTTTTGCACTTTTTTTGTGGAAAGTGAATTAGATTGATCCGTCAGATCTTCCATGTGTAACGCTCGGTTAAAGTCGGATGGAGTCGACTAATTGAAGTGTTGTCGCATATGGATTAAAAAAACTAAACGCGCATATAGTTAGCGAGAAAAATGTTCATCATTTCATTGTCTTTGTAGTGAGCTAATATTCAAAATTGTATCGTAACGCTACGCCATGTTAGAAAAGTGAAAAAGGAAAAAATAATATTGAAAACCAAATAATAACGAGTTTTCTTGAATATATGGATTAAATTATCTCTGAAACTAAAAATCGGATCTGGATACTTTAGCAATAGAATTTTTCAGCATTTCATTTTCTCTGGAATGGGCTATTATGAAAATTTGTATCTTAAAACGACGCTGTGTTAGAGAGGCGAAAAGGAAAAATAGTGTTTTAAACCAAATGATAACGAGTTTAATCGAAGACTATATTTCAGAAAATATAAATCGGACCTGCATACTATAAATAAGAGAAATGTTCAGCAGTTCATCCTCTTTATAATGAGATAATAATTATAATTTATATTTCATATTATTAATCTCGCCTTGTTGATGTTTTCACTTCTATAGTTTGGAAAAACTTTAAACTAAAAAGCTTTAATAAAAATTGGGTAACTTTGCTCGCGTCCGTACATTGTACACGTGCCCTCCGGTTCTATCTAAATGAGCAATATTGTCGCCGCGAAGACAGTTCAACATCATAGAATCCACAAAAATATGAATCCATCAAAATTAAGGAAATCAAAAGGCCCAGTCAACACACAGCTTAAGGCTATGTTCTGGAACGCTGGTGGCCCAACTGCCGCTGGTGGCCCAACGCTGCTGACAAATTCACAGAATGGAAAACGATTATTACAAAGGAGGATGCTGATTTATATGGGATCGTAGAAGCCGGCTCATCCACTGAAATATCCAGTTCTACCAATTACCGGGACATCAAACTTATAAACTGCAGAGATCCAGGCAGATTGCATCAGGAATAATTGTCGCTAACAAATCATTCCTCAAGGTAACTTTTTCAATTAAAAAGAAGATGGAAGAGAATGATAAATTGGAGGCTGTACAGTTAGATGTATGGAAAAGAATTCATGGCGGAGTTGTATTGGGCTGCCAGGAGCCGAATGGTCTAATAGCCAACGGCAGAGGCGTTTAATAAAAAAAAAAAAAAAAACTTCTATAGTTTGGTTTAAAGCAAGCACCTTAATGTTTTTCTTAGTTTCTTAGAAATAAAAATAAAATCTTATCTGCATTAGATTTGGAAGCACTAAAATTGAACATATTAAAAATGTTATGTTGACGTTATATCATGCATTTCAATGGCAGATATTTACTTTTAATTGTCTTTTTTACGCATTTACTGTTTAAACGACGGCCAATGACACATTTGTTTGCTTTCTTAAGAGATATAAGCTTTTGTTCTTGGATCTTTAAAAAAAATCCTTTTATATATTTTTCTTTAGTTTAGCATACAATGATTATTTATAATATATAAAATTACTTGTAAATATTCAATTAATTTATAAAAATAAAATAACAACCCCCACTTCGACCCCAAGATCCCCCCTCTTCCCTCTATCCTGAGACACCGCCAGTAGGAGACTGTCTTCTCAACGTTCAACTCCACTCTTCAAAGGTGAATGTGCTTTCGTGTTTGTTTGTGTTTACGTAAACTAGTTGGCATGTATGAATATATTCCTATATATTAAACATACTATATATTTCCATTTATAATTTGTAAGTATTCTTTAAAATGTTTTAGGTTAAATAAAACAAACCGACTGATAATAGACTATCTATACTGATCTTAACAAACATTATTAAATTTAATTTTAACAACATTATTAAATAATTATATATATATATATATATATAATGATCTCCAGACATTATTTTCTTTAATTGAATATAAGATCCTTATATGGGTATGCCCTTTCTTGTTCTCTTATATATTTTCTTTTATGTTTTGTTAATTTTCTTTATTTATATTTTCTTTCCCTCGTTGACAAACTTAAATCTGATATTGTTTTCTATTAAACATCGAATATGAACTGTTAATATTTCAGTTTTCGCAAGCATCACATCTGTTATGGATTGTTGTAAAAATAAATTAAATAAAGTAAGGATTATTGTACTTAAAACACTTGCCAATATTTGCAACTATATATATATATATATATATATATATATATATATATATATATATATATATATATATATATATATTCACTGATTAGGAAAACGGTAATTATTACCCTTGACCAAATTAATTGCTTTTTTTTGCGTTATATTTCAATTTTAACTCTGTTGAAAGCATCAATGTCATTCGTTGCACAAATCATAAGCATTTAAAATATTATTATATTCGAGTTAATTATTGATCGAATTACCAATGGAGAAATTAGACAGAGATTTATATCTTCGTATAATTAACAAAAAAAAATGTACCTAATTTAATTTGTTTATATTACTATTATTACAAAAGAAGAATATTACCTTGGTTTTACAAATTTTTAGTTAACATTTCTGACTGAAATAAAATTATTCGTTATTTTAACTCTTCTTCGAGATTTAATGTTTTTATTTCAAAAGGTTTTAACTTCATTTAATAATTTTGCGTGTGATAATGTTTTAAATAAATTTTGTTGTTTATAAAAAAACAGAGGTAACTTAGATTTTTATTAAACCATTTTCTATAATTCAACGAGGATAATATCGGAATATTTTAATAATAACAAAAATAGTGTTAGCATTCATAACTTTTTAAATTCTTTTTTTGTTAAATTCAGGGTTTTAGACCAATTAGAACTTTGTCAAACCAAAATATCGATTTAATGTATCACTTAAATTCAAAGTATGAAATTAAATTATTTTATGTTTTTTTAAAAAAGCTTAATATAAAACGTTAAAAATATATTATATTTATTAAAATACCAACTCTTTGCTGATATTACAAATTTCAATTGTTACATGAGACAAGTAACATTATGTAATAAAAACATTTCGTAAAATCTTAGCTATTGATTGACCCGTGCGAATAATACGCATAGAAAATTGGTCGGACTTCAAACTACAAAATAGTAAAGAAACAAAATATGATCGACGTATCATATGATAAAAAAATCGATTCTTATTTACTTAGTAATTGTAATCGACTAAAGAAAAGAAATCATTTAAAAACTTCATTCATTTTTTAAACTAATGTGTTTATGAATTATAATTACCTGTATCTTTGCTGGTACGCATTCAATTCGACAGTGGTTCGAATTCAATGATTTTTTATATTAGACAAAAACAAAAATTCTTTTTGAGTTACTCACAAATAAACTTTATTTTCCCTCATAACCGTTTTCCTGAAATTTCGAAGGGATTTTTTTTTTTCGTTTGCATTTTCCACCTGAATGAGAAGAAGAGCGTCAAAGTTAGGGGTCAATTTGATTTGATGAAGAATTGACGATGAGATGGTGTACTGGCAAAAAAAAACTTTAAAATATATATAAAGATTATTAATAAATAAATAAATTCATAAAATAAATTAAATTTATTATTATTGTTCAATATATTACTACGAATGTGATATGAAATCACTTGACTTTTCACTGGATATTTCACTTTAATCGGATTTTAAAAGATCTATCAACATAGCGATTAACTCGAAATAGTACTGTAAGATTTTTAGAATGACAAAGGATGGGAAATGGTTCCAATAGATGAAGATTGGCTTAATTGCTAATGGATTGCTACAATCAACTAGGAAAGATTAAAAGTTATTGCATTGTCCTTGAGTATCAATATTTTAAACTGACCTAGATTTATTATCATTTTGACAAAAAATATCATGATGTTATTATACATTACATGAACATGAATGTATAAAAACATAATTATATCTGTCTTCCTTGTGTGTAACTAAAATAAAAGAGTCCGTGGTACAGACCCCTTTTTATCAAATTATTAATATCCACCTAAAACTTCGTAAATAGTTTCTCATCTCATTGTAACATAGAAATATTTTATTTACGAAAATTCTCAGAATTGGGGCGTTTTCAATCTGGAGATCGGTGAACTTCGTCTATTTAATTAGGTATTATTAACTCGTGAACACCCATTTGCTTTCCATTTGAATCGTAAGATAATATGATCACTCATGATAATATCCATGAAAGTCGAAAAAAAAAGGTGGAATAAAAACATATCGGTCCGTTTGGTGTGGCCTCAATGTGAACAAGTGGAAAGCAAATGAGTATTCATCAGTTATCAGTACCTAATAGAAAAGATAAAGTTTGCCGATCTCCAGATTGAAAACGCACCAATTTCGAGAATTTTCGTAAATAAAATATTTGTGGGTTACGACGAGATGAAGCTATTTACGAAGTTTTTGGCGGATATTAATATTTTATTATAAAAAGGAGTCTATAGCACGGACTAAAAGATTTGTTCCGTAAATACTTTGAAGTTATCTTTCACGAATAATTATAAAATTTGTATAATCACTTCATCTAAAACCAAAGTAAAATCATCTAAATCGGACCAGTATTCGCTGGGATACAGCTGTTTTACCTTTTAATAGAACTGTTGTTCACACGTTTCCTTAGAACACAGTCAACTTAAGTTTTCATATCCATTATAATTATCCATATCATATACGTGAGACCACTATCAAGGCAAATTTAATTTTAATGGCGGAAAAGAAATATTCGAGAGCAGGTAACAGTTATTATATGTATAAAAAATATATTTAAGTACATAATTCAAATATAAAATTGAAACAGTGTTAAGTGATATATTCTTGGTATTCCCTCCTTCTAATCACATGAACGCAATTTATTCACGATCCATAAATAATTTTATACGGCTGTTGGTTTAATTAAAAATAACTATATACAAAAACTAAACTTTTTTGTCAAAGACTTTCAGGACTATAACTATAACTCTCCTAAGTGAGGATCGACCCCAGTTTATGGATGAGAGAGAAAACTCGGTTTCTGAAGCAGTTGAACAACCGATTGAGGTGGAGGGGAAGCATGTTCGGCGGGCGCTAGCAAAAGCGAAAGCTTGCACATCTCCGGGACCAGGCGGAATTGCTATGGACTTCCTAAAAGCTGGAAGTATGTTTGTGACATACCTACATGGTATGTCACAAACATTACTTTACATAAAAATCAAATAACATTACTTCATATAAACATAAAATCCACATAACAACAGTTAACGACGCCACATACGAACACGCTACAACAGAGTTTACGATAACTTGGACATATTAACATACTCATACAAGATATGGATTGAGATGCCTGAAAACACTCTTATGAGGCTGGATGAGAAAATATAATGCTAATACTACAGTACTATTCTTTCTAAATACAGACTCACTGATTGTCAGTACCTCTGACAGATGCGGGTGAAGAAATTAGTTAATATATATTGAGTGTTTGGAGTGTCCAGTCAAACAAATGACTACAGTGAAACAAATGATGTAAACATTTTCTTTATTTTTATCGACGTTTGGCTCAATTTTCAGGCCTTCATCAATGCTCACGGAAGATGCCGTAAGAAACACACAGACACACACATATATAGCTTTTTGTATATATGTACATAGTTATTTTTGAGAACTCAGAAAATGTTACTAATCCCCTTCTTACTTGCCCATTATTATTTTTTTCAATTTTAGTCACATGCTAAAATCTTATATATTTTGTGTTTGTTTTAGGTGAGTAACTCCTTAGCAAGATCGGATTTGGTATGACTGTAACATATATCACATGTAATGTATAACATATTATACTAACAATACTAGCTAACAAACAGGATTTTTTTTTTACAATATCGTTTAGTATACCTCTTATCCTTGGCCATTATAGAAGGTTAGGTATATCAGCTAGATATAAACGAGGAAGAAACGCGAAATATCGACCAGCGGGGATACAGGAAGTCAAATATTTGATAGCACGCTGACGCAAAGGGATTAGAAACCCATTATACAAATATCTAACAAACGCGCTGAATAGGGTCACGTGTTTCCTGTAGCTTTTGCGAATTATATCACAAAATAACAACCCTTCCACTAAAACCCTCAAAACGTTCTTGGTTTTTTATAGCTTATAATATAAACATAAACCACAAGTAAATTTGCTTTCAGAAAAACTAGTCACATTTGACCCAAAGTAGGTTAAACAAAGTGAAATGTGATCGCTGCGAATAAAATAAACAAATATTATTCCGTGGTATATACCCCTTTTTATAAAATTATCACTAACTGCCTGGAACATCGTGAATAGCTTCATCCCATCGTAACCTAAAACTATTTTATTTAAAAAAACTCGAGTGTTTACAAAAACAATCTGGAGATCGACAAACTTTGTCTATTTAATTAGGTACTAACAGCTCGTAAATATCCATGTGATTTCTACTTGGATCGTAAGATGGTTTGATAAAAATAAAAAACGAGAAAAAAAGGTAGACTACAAACATATCAGGCTATTTGGCCTATATGACATCGTTATTTTGATTTTTGCTGGTGTAGTTCACGGCAAACGGCTCTTATCTCGATTTTGGGCTAAAATTCACTTACGATTCAAGTGCAAAACAAATGGGTATTTACGAGTTTTTATTACCTAATTAAATAGACAAAATCTGCAGACCTCTATATTGAAAACGTCCCATTTCCGAGAATTTTCATAAATAAAATAGTTTTAGGTTACGATGAGATGAAGCTATTTACGAAGTTTTAGGCGGATGTTAATAATTTGATGAAAAGTAGTCTGTAAAAAGGACTATATGTTTTTGTAACAGTTTTGGCACTGTAGATATTGATATTGTTTTGTATCAGGAATAATATATTGTATGTATTTTTCTTGATACGCCTATATCTCAAAAACCGCACGATCGATTTGGCCTAAATTTGAAGGGAAGTATCTCAATATCGTTAAATTATATCCAATACTTCAAAATAATTTCCGCTTTCGGAACAGAAAATGTGACGTTTTTGAGTCGTCCTTAGTCAGAAAAAGACTTGTTCGATTTTACCCAGAGTTGACGGGAATATGGAGAATAGTTTACCTGTTGCCTAGTATCAATTTCCTCATTCATTTAACGATTGAAAACATACAAATTAAATAGTTATTAGTCTGTACTTGCATACTATACTAGGAATTGCTCAAGTTTCATTCACTAATCATCTTTTCCATTCACTAATTTGAAACTGTTTCAAATTTTTATAATTGCTGATGATCAAAATAGATTATCAATTCATGGACTTGTGGGGTTGCTGGGAATACTTTTCGAATACGGCTTCTTCCGAATATTTTATACACAAACGTATAATTATTGACCTTGAGATATAGGTTGGTATGGAACCAGTAAAAATGGTGAAGAACCCATACTGACCTCACACGGCAAACTTTTTTTTTTAATGGTGTGGATAACATTTTGTAACCGATAAGGTTGTGTAAATTGCAAATATTTCAGCTGTATACATATTAGTATAATAAAGAAAGAAGACGCTGTATTTCATTCCAAATAACCGAGACTTCCAAACCAATAGAACTCTAGCAGCCGACTTTAAATTTTTGATTCTATGGTGTCGATTTTTCATTTTTGTGATATAAATTTAGGCTATGGTGTTTTCTTTTTTTTTTTTGTGTGTGTGTGTGTGTGTGTGTGTGTTTGAGAGGGATAGAGAGAAGGGAGAGAATTCAAGTTATTAATTATTAACTGAAATAAATTATTCCTTATTTTATCCTTTGTAAAAATTTTCAATATCAAAATATTAGTAAAAATGTATAGTTGTTCTCCCAGCATTGCCAAATGTTCCACAGAATGTCGAGGAAGCGAACAGAGAGCAGGAGAAAGAAGTTCTACGCCCTAATAATAAAGTTTGTCCCATATGTGGGCTTTCTTTTAAGGGTGAAAGAGGTCTAGGAACCCATATTGCCAAAAAGCACCCCAGGGAGGCTAATACCAATACACTGAGGGGCATAGTGAAAAATGTTTTAGGACCTAAAAATGGAGAGGGTGAGGTATCAAAAATAAAAGAGGACATTATCGGATGGTCTACTGTGTTCAAGAACCTCTCAAAAGAAAGCACGATAAATATTGCGGATTTTGATGAGGCCGTAGGCAGGTTCCTGAAATTTCTCAAGAATATCAATGCGGAACTGCCAGGTCCCCAGCACCCAGCCGTCAAATTTTACAGATTGAGGAAAAAAAATAAAACTAAAGTAACTGACAAGGGTGCTGGACAAGTCTCAAATCCGCAAAGAGCGAACAAAGTAGACAGGAGTCGTCGGCAAGAACAGTATCAATATGAGGTTGCACAATATAATTATTATAATAAAAGGAAAAAGGTCGTGCAAACCGTAATGAATGCCGACGCTCCTAAGCGGTGTCCTCTGAAGATGGCCGATATCGAAAAACATTATAGAGACCTCTTTGAGAGCGAAAATCTCCGCAAGCATGCGGATTACGAACAGTGCGCCCCGATGCCAAATTTGGTGTCCATTGATCTAGAAGCCGTCAAGAGAGCCATTAAATCAACATCAATGGACACATCGCCGGGGCCTGATGGAGTTCTGATCCGCACGATTAAATATTTTGATGTAGCAAATATTATCAGAGTAATTGCGGAGATAATGCTGAAGGTGGCCTATGTCCCAGAACCACTTCGACAGGGGCGCACAATACTAATATATAAGGGGAAAGGTGATGTAAATAAAATCCCTTCCTGGAGGCCCATCACCATTTATTCTATTGTGCGCCGAATCATAGAGAAGGTTCTGGACCATGAACTAAGAAAGCAGGTCACCTTCCACAGGAATCAGAGAGGCTTTATAAAAGGCCTCCCGGGAACGCACGTCAACGCAAGGATTATCGACGCTGTATTGAAAGATGCAAAGATTATGAAAAAAGATTGTGCGGTGGTATTCCTTGACGTTGTCGGTGCTTTTGACAATGTTGGCCACAATCATATCGTGAGCTCCTTGGAAGCAAGAGGTGTGTCGCCGGATCTTAAACGTGTTATATCGGCTCTCCTCTGCACCAACACAATCAAAATTAGTAACGGTGTTCACGCAACTAGCCAAATCAAAGTGCTGCGCGGGGTACCCCAAGGCGGCCCCTTGTCGTCGTCGCTCTTCAACCTGGCCATCGATCATCTCTATCGCGACCTGTGCGATGAAGAATTTTCCAAAAAATTTGGATACAAGTTAAAAAGTGACCAAGGTTGTGTGGTCCTCACAGGTTTCGCGGATGACCAGGCCGTGTCAGCGCGTGACAAGGGGGCTGCAGAAAGAGTGATCGGCAGCGTTCAGAGGACTTTTGAGGAAATTGGTTTGGCTATTAATCCTCAAAAAAGCGTGGGCATCGTTCTAAATAAAGGAGAGCTGGAAACAGCGATGCTCTCCCTTGAGAACGGAGAGTACATCCAAACATTGCAGAATGGAGATACAATCAAGTATTTAGGATGTACATTCTCGGGAGAGCTACAGTTCAACGAAGATTCGGTGACCAAATTGAACGAAAATCTGAATAAACTGGTTACCTCTCCCTTGCTGAAGCCGGAGCAGAAGCTAAACATTGTCAACCAATATCTGTTCCCGGGTCTTACTTACCCTCTCCAAACTGCGCCCCTCACAAAGCTGCGTCCTGCCATACTTGACGGCATCGACACCATGATTCGCAGGAGTGTGAAGGCTATTGTTGGACTCCCTGCGAACACCTCCACGGCGATGTTGTACTCTCCCAGGAGGTATCGAGGATTAGGATTAATCCGCTGCCAATGGGAGGCTCCTCTACAACATTGGTCCATTGCTCAGCGACTGTCCAATGTGCCCGATGCCCTTTTTCAGTCGATCTTTGATTATTCGGCTGAGGTTGATGAATGTGCCGAGAGATTGGGGGTTGATCGGGGTATTCGGAATATGAGAGCTCTACGGCAGTCGCTTCGAGAAAATTCGTTTGAGGAATGGACCAATTGCAGGTGGCAGGGCATTGGAGTTCGCCATTTTAAAGAGACCCCGAAAGCCAACAAATACATGTATGATAAGCAAGTACTTTCTGGGTCTGAATGGTCAAATGCCCTGAAACTGAATATTAATTATGCACCCCTGCGTGGAGTCCCAGGTGTCAGCGGACAGGTAAGAGAAGTTGGGTCCCTCTGTCGCAAATGCGACAGAGAGCCAGAAACACCAGCACATGTGCTTGGAAAATGCCCCAACAACTCCCTCCTTATAACGCGCCGTCACCACAGAGTCAAACATGAACTGATGAGGCTCCTTATAGAGAGAGATTACGCCTGTTTCGAGGAAGTATATTGTATAGATACGGATGGATCCACCCGATATGCCGACATTGTGGCATTCCCTAAGACGGGAAAGTCGGCGATGATTTTGGATCCGACAGTGAGATATGAGACCAACGACCTCGATCAGGCAGGAAAAGTGGAAAGGGAGAAAAAACAGACATATGAGAAATGCATCCCTTTCCTTAGTGAAAAGTTCCGCGAGAGTTTCGGGCCGAGAGAGTTCCACGTGAGAGGCCTTTGGTTCGGAGCTCGCGGAACGATACCAGACTCAACAAGGAGCTTCATGGAGGGCCTTGGTGTCGACATAAAGGACGTGGCAAGGTTGGCAGAGAACATAATCCTTGACTCCCTGGGAATTATCCATCACCATGTGCATGGATAGAGAGTTTTTCATGGGGGAGGCATGCGTGTTTTGCGGCATTTTTACATTATTTATTGACCACGTCCACTGCACTTTATGTATTTGTATGCATGGTATGAATTAGGTTAGGAAAAGAGAGGAGAAAAATGTATAGAGTGAGAGAAGGAACAGAAAGGGATGTATAGTGCTAATAAGTGAATTAAAGAAATAGTAAAAATAAAATAAATAAATAAATAAAATAAAATAAATAAAAATATAGGAAAAAAATTGTGATAAAAAAAAAATATATATATAGATAAAAAAAATAAAAAAAAAAAAAATGTATATTATGCTCATATATGTTGTTAATACTATATAATTGTATATTAGTTTTGGAAAATTGTCTGTAGCGATTAATAAGTATGCTGTGTTTAAAGCAACCCAATGTAATTGGGCAGCACCCTTTTATGATAATAAAGTGATTCTCTCTCCTATCTTTCTTCGTTCTCTTGTTGGGCTAATAAATTAGTGAGAAAGAGAGAAAAGTTTTATGAAGAGATTCGCAGAACTGTTGAAAGCGCTCTCGAAGCCAGTGTTTATTCGCCAAACAGCGCTCTCTCTAAGTTTGCTGAAAACGTTAAGGCCCAAAGCCGAGGTTTAGGCAACGCCTGAGAGGCTCTCCTAAATTCTCCTAAAATCCAGAGAGCGCCTAACGAGGAGGCCAGTTCAATGCCCCCCTTCCCAATTCCGAAACACTTGAAGGAGTGCCCCCTCCTTCCCCTAATTTGTTTTATGTTTATAAGGAAGGGTTTCGCAGCGGGGTTTTTTGAAAAGAGCCCGAGTGGAAATACACTCTTCGCTCTTTCGTCGGTAATGAACTCGCTCCCTGAAATAACCGCGGGTTTGTTCACTTCCAATTATTATGAAACGAGCCGGAGGAAGGAAATTAAAAAAAAAAAAAAAGAAAAAGAATTCTTGACAGTTATTACAACTCTGATTAAATTGAATTCGCCAAAGAGCTACTCCAAGCAAAACCTCACACCGAGTCCAAATGGTTTACTAATTAATGGGACCATTATCACCTAATGATATGTAAATAATTAATTAATTAATAGTTGTGACAATGATTATTTTTTATTTTGAATTAAATATTTACAAATATATCAATATATATCTTGTTATATTGTAATTATATAACAATTACAATAAACTCCATCCTCCTTCATTCTCGCCTCTTCCCTAAAGGTCATTGACGTTTTTCTATAGTCGTGGTATTGATGCAACCAGTGCTATGTATTGTAAACCTCTTAAATGTGTAAAGTCGAGAAATTTTTTTATGAAATTAACGCAGTTTAGGTCCTGTAAAGCGTTGCTATTTCTTTGTTCTTTGCTTGTGTACAATATTCACATAAATGGAATGTAAAGAATGCTAGGATTTCATTTATTCATCAAGTTCTTTATCATCTGAATCTTCATTCATGCTTTATAATAAAACATTTTTAACCAAATAATCCAGCAACGTTAAAAGTTTTGGCATTTTAAAAATAAATCAAAATGATAGTAGATCAATTTAGAACTCATATACTTTGTTTAGAGTACAGGCGTAACCTTACAATAACTAGTTTTGCCAAAAATCAGTTTGGTCTTGCACTTATACCAAGACCAAGAACGTGTACCTCTTGCAAGACCAAGACCAAGATTGGTAAAAAAATCGTTTTTGTGAATAATAATCAAGACAAAACATTTGCTAATACTTGAAAATTTTATTTGCTATATGTAAAGAATCGGTATATCCAGTATACTTTTGAATTTAAATTAGTTCTACCCTATCCAAAAAAATTACTGTAATATCTGTATAGTAATAAGCTAATAAGTAACTGCGAGACTCTTAGGCAAGACCAAGACCAAAATTCGTTTTGGTCTCGCCTTCGGGCTACAGTAGTAATAACACTTTTCCACGTTAGCAGAAACAAGTTACTTAGCATTCCTTCAAAATCTGTGCTGACTGCTTAGTATGATGGCACATTAAGCATTTACAACAAGTGCATGAATACACCTAGTATATGTTCTGTTTTTGTTAAACACTGTTGGGACTTGCTCTTAACTATCCTGTATAATTTCTCTTAATGCTTTCTTCCAATAAGTGTTTCACTGTTTGAAGTATATTATTGTATTTTTCGTACCTGGTGGCTTTGAAGACTCTTAAAAGATAACAGTGCGTAAACTGGCAGTGTCCTAAGTCTGCACAGCACAATTCTCCTCTAACTTCTGGAGTTAGTGGGCCATTTACCACAATTAGGTTTCACTTCTGTCAGTTTACACTCTTACCTTTTTCATTTTTTCTCCCAGTCTGCCATAGAGTTTTCTTAATGTGATGTACCCAGTCTTCTTAGGTAACTTATTCCCATCAAGTTACATCTATTTCTTATCTACTCCTAGCCAAAAATCGGTGTTGGTCTTGCACTTTTGCAAGACCAAAACCGCCGGATTGTTACATGATCAAGACTCATAAAAATAGGAAAACAAAGATTTTTGTGAAAAAATAATTAAAGAAAAATAGTTAATAATATTATACAATTTTATTTAATACATGTCAAGAATTGGTAGAACCAATACACTTTTGTATTTAATTCTTCCATAGAGTGCTACCAATGGGTAATTTCTCAACATGTGTTTCATGTCATTATATCCATGTGCAAATTTACTAGATGTATTTTTTGTATAAAGTTGTAAATATCATAAATAAATAAATACAAAAATAAATAAATTCTTCCAATTTTTCATTCGGGGTTTAGATAGGCTTATTGCCACGTAAAATATGTTATTTTTAATGAAAATATTTTAAGATGAGAAGGAGTTAGTCGAGGGTGCGGTCAAATAAATAAAAAAAATTAAAATATATAAATTATTTTAATTTTTGCCGACGTTTCGACCCACTTTGCAGGTCGTCTTCAGGGCGTAATTTGTGGTACTGCGGGAGGCAGTTGAAACACTGGCAGTCACACCGCAGTACCACAAATTACGCCCTGAAGACGACCTGCAAAGTGGGTCGAAACGTCGGCAAAAATTAAAATAATTTATATATTTTAATATTTTTTATTTATTTGACCGCACCCTCGACTAACTCCTTCTCATATTATATTAACGGTCAACCATCTCTACATCATTATGAAAATATTTTAAATTGAAAAAAAAAATTAAATTGCTAGAAAATTCCTGTGAGTGATTTCTTATTTACATAATTGATGACATTGTAAAGATTGTTTTTATTCCACAACTCTTCCATTCCAAGATGGGGGCCTATCACTATTTTTCTTGACAATGCCTTTAATGTATTGTCGAGTTAATTTTATTAGTATATCTGCACTTTACTATGTTTATATCAATGAAACATCTAACTGTACCTATTTTGTAGTGTTTTCTGAGATCTAGAGTAACATGTTTTATAAATAGTAATAAATTAATAGGTAATTGCAAGACTCTTGGTCAAGATCAAGACCAATATCACCACTGAGTGCTCAAGACGAAGACAAGTCTTTCCTAAAATACCGGAGTGGGCTGGTACCCAAACGAGGGCTAGTGAAATATCCTAATTTTTATCATCTACGTTACGTTTATTATTTCTCTAATTAGAGCTTTATTTATAATAACTGTAAATATAAGTTTGGATTAACAAAGACTGTAATCGCTTTTTAAAATTGTTATCTAGTTTGTTATAGTTACTTTTCCTATATTTGCATTATTTAACATCATCACCATAATAAAGTAAAAAGAATCTAAATCGTTCTGGACTGAATAGTTGCCTACATTTTGAAAACACATTGATATTGTGGCCTATCCTAGTAATAGCTACCTGTTTACCGAAAGGTAAGAGGAAGGCCGGGTATTTCCCACCAAGCGAAGTTTCCGCCTTTGTGAATCCAAGCGAGGAACAAAGGAATTCCGCTCACTCAACCTGAAGCCGGCTAGCGATCTAAAAATATTACTTTTACCGCTTCCTGAGAATGTCCCCGTTTGTCCTCCTTGACATATATATTTTTCAAATATATTATATGTTGTTAAAGTTCTTTGCGCAATATAATACAAAGAGAAAATATTGCGATAGTGAAAAATTTTCTATCAGAAATACAGATTTTGAGGTCTCCTGAGTCCTTATAGCTAAGTCTCGCAAAATGACATTTGTCTTTGTGAACAGACTAGCTCACAAACGAAAAGTCGTACGAAACTGAAATTAGTATTATATGTATAATATATGGGAGTGGGGTAGCTCAGTGGTAGGGTACTAAGCTTCCAATGCTCAAGACCCCAGGTTCGAATTCCGGCTCATGTCAGAAAAATTATTTATTCTGTTTCATTGGCCCGAGGCGATTCTGGAAGACTCTCCTGGTGCACACCCAGCCTCTATAAAGTGGTACCCTTAAAGAAAACATGGCGGTTGAGCGTGATTCTAGCCCTATCCCCTCTTTGCTCAACAACCTTTAAACAGTACTTTCCCTAAATAGTACTAAACACAAGACCCTTCATGGGTTGCAGTGGTGCAGGTTTTATGTGTAATATATAGTTAGGGAAAGTATTGCGATCGTGAAAATTTTTGAAACTGTATTCAACGAAAATGCACGCTTTGAAGCCATCTGATTCCAAACATCCTAGTCCGCAAAATGATGGTCTCTGAAATGAGATGAAATATTTTTATTCTGAAACTAAAGTCTCCTTAGAATAATAATAGCATGGTACAAAATATTGTTCCATTAGTCTGGTTTGACAAAATATAAATAGGTCGTTTGAATGTTAATTTCAATTTTTATCGCAATCATACCTGAATAACAATAGTAAACACTTTAACTCTAGTACATTTCATATGGTTTACATGTATACAAAGAAAAATTAAATAAATAAATGAAACTTGTCGATTAAATGTTAATGAGAAGTTGTAATTACAGAAATCGATAAGTAATGCAAAGATAAGGAAGTTTGAAAATGAAGTAGGTGATAGGCAAAGAATTCCAGAAGGAGGTAGCACGAATGACGAAGGATTTTCTGAAGGATCTAGTTTTATGAGAAAGGATATATAAATCAATAGGTTGATATCTGGTATTAAGAGAGCGGAAAGAGGAGCATACAGTGAGGAATTCCATGATATAGGGAAGATTTTTGGTTCTTATGATCTGTAAAAGGATAACACCAAGAAAAGAAGAGTCTCTGTGCGTGTTGACAGCCTAGCTCAAAAACGAAAGGTCGTATAGAAGTAACGTTATCTATTTAAGATAGGTTTATGTCTGAGGGTGGGGAGGGGGGTGGCCGAATGGAGTAACGCGTGTGCACAGCACCGTGAGTTGCCCGGCAACCAGATAACAGAAGTTACGAGTTAAAAAAAAAGTAAGAGTTCGCGACCCGGTGCGGAAGGGGATTTTAAATTCCCCATCTTCCCCGTCCGGCCCGAGAAAATCTCGTGTAGCCTATAAGGCGAGGTAGGGAAGAAAAAAAAATATATGTCTGCAATATTACAGCAACTCTTTTATCTAAATTAGCTAACCGGGCGTGACTCTTTATATCATAGATTTACACATTTTTACAATTTTCTCGACATTGCAATTTTTATTGGCTCTGACGATTTTAATTAAACATTACAGGCTGAATTTTTAAAACTTCTTTTTCTAAGGCAGTTTTAATATGGTATTTTGGAAATATTTAACAGTCCCTCGTGGTTAGTAATAATAAGAAATGGATAAATATAAACTATGAAAGAATTTCGTCATTAATAATAGGGTAAAAAAAAGGAGAATTCTTGCAGGTTAAAATCAACTGGAAACAAGAGTAGAAGTATATATGTATAATATACCGTTAAAAAGCTGAAGATCTTGAAAAAATTAATGTCTATCTCATAAAGCCCGAAGACGTTTTAGACGTACGAGGCTTGCAGATGACTACCAAGCGTTCAGGGTGCTTCGCAACTTGGCACAGACAAGGATCCGGCGTGCGAAAACTTCCTACTTCCATGAAACCCTTTCCTCAGCTCCTGATATCAAATCGAAATGGCTACTGCTTCGTAAACTTTCCATTGGTAATCCTTCCAGATCCCCTACCGCAGCCTATCCTGTATCCTCCGATGATTTAAACTCTTATTTTATATCTGTCGCTAATACCTCTTCTCTACCTTCCTCTTCTGGCTTTGCTCCAGAGATATCCTTTAACGACAATAACTTTTATTTTTCCGACATTTCTCCCACAGACTTGTTAACCGCGTTAATGAAATCCCACACCAATTCCATAGGGCCAGACGGCATTCCTGTCAAATTAATAAAAATATGTCTACCTGAAATCCTCCCAGCTCTCCTTTTTATCTACAATTTCTCCCTTCAGAATTCAGTATTCCCTACCTCTTGGAAAAAAGCCATTGTCCTTCCTTTAAATAAAAAGCCTAATCCATCCTCACCCGAAGACTTCCGTCCAATTTCAATTCTTTCTAACCTCTCAAAGCCTCTTGAAAGACTGGTGCAATCCCAAGTCTCCAAGTTCCTCGAAAATTCCAACCAATTTGATCCTCTCCAATCTGGTTTCCGTCCCGGCTATTCCACACAATCTGCCTTAATTAAAATTACCAACGACATTCAATCTGCAATAGATGATAGAAAATTAACTGTCCTTATTCTTCTAGACTTCTCCAAAGCTTTCGATTCCATCAACCATTCCATCCTCTTCAACAAACTAAAATCATTATCTTTCTCCAATAGTTCCATCTCTTGGTTCCAATCTTTCCTCTCCCAACGCACCCAAGCAGTCTCCATACCCAACCAATCACTATCTGCTTTCCTTTCTTTATCCTCTGGAGTTGCCCAGGGTTCAAGCATATCTCCTCTCCTTTTCAGCTCCTACATTAACGACCTACCTAAATCAATTTTCCATTGTTCCCATCACCTTTATGCAGATGATTCCCAGATCTACCTATCCTTTTCTCCCTCTGAGTTACTGGGGGCATTTGCCAAGATTCAAGAAGATCTTGATCGAATCAATGCCTGGGCAAACGTAAATGGATTAAAGTTAAATGCTGCCAAAACTCAGGCCATCGTCATTGGTTCCAAGCCCCTCATTAGATCCCATACTGACTTTCCCATATTACACCTTAATGACCAGCCAATTTCCTTCTACTCCTCTGTTAAAAATTTAGGATTTTTCATAGATCAAACCCTCTCCTGGACCAACCATATTTCTCACATTTCCCGTCGGACAATCTCTACCCTTAAACTATTTCATCGCTTCCGCCATCTCCTACCTCAACATATCCGTAGACTCCTAATTTCCTCTCTCATCTTCCCCCACTTTGACTACAGCTGTGTGGTGTATGATGGCCTCTCGGTGGAGCTCCGTGATAGACTGAAAAGATTAATGAATAGCTGCGTAAGATTTGTTATTGGTGCCCCGAGGTACTCCCATGTCTCTCACCACTACACTGAGTTAAGGTGGCTCTACCCCTCCTTCCGAAGACAATACTTTCTAGGTACGTTCCTCTACCAAATCATCAACAACCATCGTCCTTCTTACGCCTACAACCTTCTCCAGTTCAAAACCTCAGTCCATTCCCTGTCCACAAGATCTCGACCTTCTGACCTTTACATGCCTTCTCACAGATCTGCCTCATTCCAAAATTCCTTTATTGTTCGCTCTGTCAATTTCTGGAATTCCCTCCCTATCAAAATTCGACATTCCCCCTCCATATCCACATTCAAATCCCTCCTATTCCAATTCCTATCACAAAAACAGTCAGATACTTGCTAACCATTCGAGCGGATTTTAATAGAGAATTTGATATATTTTTATTTTTTAATTCTTTATTTTTTTCGGAAAAGTGTATACTGGTCTAAATAGCTTTAAGTTTCTTGTAATAGTATTAATGGTTTTGTATATAGTTTAGTTTGTTTTGTATATAGAGTTTTTACCTTATATTTTTTTTACATTATTTCTTTTTTTCGATTTATTTTGTTTTGGCCAGATGTAATATTTTAATTTTGTTCTAATTTGTTATTCTCAAGGGACTGTGTCCCAGAATAAAGTTATTTTTCTATTTCTATTTCTATTTCTAAAGCGTAGATTTTTTGGGGGGAAGGAGGGATACTGTCCAACCTTTCCTCCCTCCCTCCCCATCCCTCGGAATACGCTCAAGTATCTTACTGACAAAATTAATTAAAGAACCAATAAAAAAGGGGGCAACGACATTCGTATTTGATGCCTGTTATTGGTGCTTATGGGTTAGTCATTAATGAATGAGGCAATAAGTGTTTCTAATGATCGTTTAGCGCTGTGAATGACCCTGTTATCTTCTTTTTATGTTTTGTTTGGGATTGGATCAGTAAACATCTAATTGGTGTTAAAGTTAATTCTGGAGAACTTTGTCCCTTGAGAATAATGGAAATATTACAATATACATCTGAGTGCTTCAAGATTATAGTAATGAAGTAGTTAATTTTATAAGATTATGAAATTATACTAATAAAATTAAAATGAAAGACAATCATATGTAATTAATTATAAAAAATAAAGTAGTAGTATAGATAGAACTAGTAAACAATACAAATGATATCATTAAAATAATAACTAGGTAACACTAAGCTACAAAGCATGTGTTCGAAAGATTGATTGTTGAGGACATGGAGAAATCGTTAGAAACTGTTATTATCTGTTTTGTTGATAATTTGAATTGGTGGACATTGGAAAAAATATTTACAAATTTTACCATGTATGCTTGTTAATATATGCCAAAAAAAATATTTTCTTCATAATTTGTTTTTCCTGGTAATGCACAACGTATTTGAAAACTCAACGGAATCCACCCGTTCAAAAAACAATTGTGGCTTAGGCATGGAGACCAAAATGGTTGAAATTGCGGTTTTTAGAATCAAAAGGGCTTGAAACGTTAAAATTTTGAAAATGGTACATCGAAAATATGACCTGATTATAATATTTTCCTTACCTAATAGTGGTAGCGAAATAAAAAAAGTCTGCCAAGTAAAGTCAATATAGCTTCCTCACCGTTTTCGTTAGTTCTATATTTCAAGGTCTTTAGTTTTTTGTATGGAAATAAAATCTCAGGGAGAATCCAATGGAAATTCAATGGAATTGATACTAGATACTGTTCTCAATTTCTATACTGTTCTCTAGATTTCCTCCAAGCTTGAGTTAAATAGAACGAGCCATTTTTAAACTATGTCAAATAATAAATTTCCTGATCTGAAAACGGAAGTTTTTTTTTTTTTTAAGTATTGGATAGAATTTGATAATATTGATACATACTTGATTATCTGTTTTCCGAGACTTAACTTCCCTCCAAATCGAACGTGCGGCTTTAGAGACATAGAATGTGTATCAAGGAAAATACGTTTGGACATGTATAAGAAAAAGTATCGTTTTTTTGCCTATACCTACTTTTTTTTTAACTATGAGCCAAATCGTTTCAGAAATATTTGCATATTTTATTTATTTATTCTCCCTTCCTTGCCCTTGGGCAAAATGGGTGTCGGCAACTTTGCGTGATAGGCAAATATTGCCAATTAACATCCAGCGGTCATGTTAAATTGGCGTCATCAAGTCGTCTCCAGATGGCCTCCATCTTCTTCTTCTTCATTTTCTCTGTCCGCCGATCGTCCAGGAAACCGTCCGTTTTCTGTAATACTTACATATTGGCATGTATAATAAAATACATTTGTGCGTATTTAGGCGGAAGTGCTATATGGAATTTAATAAAATTAATATATGACCATCTCGGCACCAACCCGCACAATCCCTAAAACTTTTATGAAAACCGGATAAACGATAGTAGGTAATATGCCCGTTATATCGAGTTGACTACATGCAGACAGACACCGAACCAAATTTGATCCTTGATGCCTGAACCGTAAAACGCGAGTGGAAAGTTTTGATTCTAAGCAGAAATATTTTTTAAATTCCCACACAAATACAAAGCTTCCTTACCAAAGGTACCTTACCATAATGGAGCAAAATAAAAATTCAAAAATTATGTTTATAGAATAATAATAATAATAACAAAATATCTTTTTTTAATAAATGAATCTTTTTATAAATTGAAGAAGACAAACTGTGTTTTGGTTATTGCATCAGCAATAGAAGCAATATCATTTGAAGCAAATTAGGAAATTGTCCGGTGCGCCGACATGCAAAGCTCGTCTGTTGTGTTAAAAGTGAGAAAAAAAAATACAAAGCATATAGTCCGTGATATAGACTCCTTATTATCAAATTAATAACATCCGCCAGAAACTTCGTAAACAACTTCATCTCATCGTAACCTATAAATATTTTATTTACGAAATTTCTCGGAATTGTGGCGTTTTCAATCTGAAGGGATGCAAACTTTTCGTATTTATTTAGGTACTAAAAACTCGTCAATACCCATTTCCTTTCCACCTGAATCGTAAGATAATATGAGCTCAAAATCGATAAAAAATGTGGCGTTCAAAAATATTGAGCCGTTTGGCGTGATCTACACTCCCAAATTGTCAGAATAAAGAGGTTATATAGGAAAAACGGCCCAATATTTTCGTAGGTCACCTTTTTTATCGATTTTGTAATCAAATTATCTTACGATCCAGGTGGAAAGCAAATGGTGTTACGACTTTTTAGTACCTGATTAAATAGACAATTTTGCCCCCCTCCAGATTGAAAACGCCTCAATTCTTTGAGTTTTCGTAAATATAATAGTTGTAGGTTACGATGAGATGTAACTATTTACGAAGTTTCAACCCGATACTAATTATTCGATAAAAAGTGGTCTGTACCACGGACTAATACAAGAACATCTAATTTCAATATAATATTGTTCCGAATACAAATTGGTCATTGTCTTTTTACACATTTCTTATTTTCTTTGAGATCTAAAAGCACCCATCTGTCAAAAATGTGACACCTCAGACAATTAAACACTTATTACAAAAGTGTCCCCAATCCTCCAAAAATTAAAGTTGTCTTCGACATTGATAAATACTTTTCGAGACAGGGTGAAAGACGTCGTCATTCTCTACCAATATTTAATCGAAACAAAGTATTATAGCAGAATATAAAAATTATGAATTACCGCCAATTCAATCTATAAATATATCGACATATCGAATAAAATAAAATTCAAATAATTTTTCTTATAAAACAGCATAGAAATTATATTAAAGTTTTTACAGTTGAGATGACGTCTTTCCCAAATGTCTAAGGCCGGTACTGTATGCATAATGATAGTACATACAATACAATAATAATAGTAATACAATAATGATAGTATATGCAAAGGTATCCGCAATATCCTTTGCTAATGGGGCAGTAGAGCGGTCAAAGCTCATTACAAACGGCAAACATGCTTCAAGCTAACACAATTCCACACAGGGCAACGTAATGTCAAATGGAAACTAATTATAGAACCCAAGACTGTAATAGTGCCTTTATTATGTATGCAATATATCTTCGTTAGCCCTAATGAAATAATTGGTAAAGGATTTTAAATAAGATTTTGAAGCTTTCCAAATTTCCAAGCATTTTTATAACAATATATTCCATTCCGAACTACCGTTATTACAACGTCAAATAAACAAGTATTTTAAAAGAACCATTAGCAGTCCAACTGTAAGTTGATAACTCAATTTTTTTTTTTCCCTATTCCTCTGATGTTGCTTACAAAGTATTCAAGAATGTATTGAAAGATATAAAGATACAACATATATTGAAAAGTGATATCGTGATATCCTTATTTATGTATACGTTAATAAATATTTTGTTTGTAATGTGGGATGAGTTCGCCCACAGGTGCCAAATAATCGCGGTCAAACTTATCGTTTTCATTACTCTAAAGTCTTCTCTATTCTCGTTGTCCTATTTTGCTATAAATGTGCCTATAGCTATATTATATAATTATATATTATATTATACAGTGCCTGGATTATTATTATATAATCTCAATATACATCTGAAACTCCTGGTAATCCGAACAAGAAAAAAAAAGTTGAGAGACGGAAATGGCTGTTTCTAAATACATATTACTGGAATCACTTCGCGTGTTAGTGTTGAAATGATATTTTGGTGTCTCTAAACGGAAACTATTAAATCTAAGAGGTTATCCAGAAGTTGAGGAATCTTTTCATATGTGGTTTTTGTAGCAGAGATCACGAGGGTGTCCAATTTCCGGGAATATATATATATATGATGAAAAGTCAAAGTTTTTCTTTAATATTTTTTTTTTTTTTTAATTTTAAGGAAGAATAAAGCAGATTGTATTGCCAGTAAAGATTGGCTAGATAATTTCAAAAACAGGCATAGAAAACATTTTCTATATTATTATTTTTTTTCTCAAGAATCTTTCTTTGCGCCTATTTTATATTTTTTATTATAGACATAGAAACGCCATAAAACATTTATTACTTGCTTGGAAGGTGGGCAAATGGATACAACGTCGACTACCGAAGCCTGGTATTTTTAAGGAATCTGAAAAACTGTATGGTTTCTTTAGCAACAAAATCAGAAACGTAATGTTACCACAATCCTCTTCTGACGTCATGACGCCTTCAGTAATCAGTGCTGCATCCAGTTTTACTTCTTCCAACCTCTTTGGAAATCAATCGTCTAGGCTAGATACAAAATATCGATTGAGTTGTTTTGAAAAACAGATGATAAAAAAAGGGACAGTTTGTAGTGTGATAGAAAGAATCGCAGTTTTTGTGTATCATTTTATCTAGCGGCATAACAATTCTCTGGGCCCATCGCGGTATTATATTATCTGTTCTGGAGTTGCGACTCTTTTAAGTATTTTTTAATTTGGCAAGAATAATTTTATTTTTGCATTATTCCTTTATAAAACTTTAAGTTTATTTTTTCCCATTAACATTTTCTTTTTTTTACTTCACGTTAAAATACTAGCGTATGACTGACTAAGCGGGTCCGAAGAAACAAATATATAGATAATAAATAAAATTAATAAAACTAAAATAAAATCAACTTACGATTCCGACTTTATTCTCGCTAAATTTTATTTCTGGTCCATGTGCGATGTGTCCTGTGTTGATTTTTACGATTTGGTTCTCTTTATTTGCATTCTATTTTAAAATAATTAACGTCAGTTGTGTGGTGTATTAATAATTATTGCCAGCTGTTTATATAAGATATTATATATGCAGGAGGGATCTGCAATACAGTATGTTGGCGAGCTCAATTGCCTTGATGATCCATTCGCCCCCCTCAGGGGATGATCAAAGCAGATCTTAGTTCAGTCCCACTGCCCTGCCTGGATCATTAGTATTGTCTGTCTTCGTTTGATCCCTTCGACCCTTGTTAGTGAGGGGGGGGGGGATATCTGGAGGAGTAGTATACATTGGGACGAGAATATACTTAATATAATAATATAGAACTCAACCAACTCCTAATGCATAAAAAAAAAAAAGTAAATATTTATTCCCATATTTACTTTATGGCTCTACCCACCAATTATAAACACTTTGTACTACTTGAATTCTTGAGAAATCAGCCTAGTAGAGAGGTCTTAATATACATAAATAATAATAAAATAAATAATTAAAATTAAAAAAATGTTATTATTATATATAAATTTATTATGTTGACTTTACAGTTCTTGTCAATGTATGTCAGCCTGAACTTCTTTTTTTTTAAGGTTCTGAACGAATTTTTAAATTCCACTTTCGAGGCTTCTAGTTAATTATTAAGGGTAAGTTATTAAATAAGAATTGCTTACTGCTTTGCAAGGTTTTATTATTCGTTATAAAGAAACACTTTTGTTTATCAGTTACTAAAGTAAATAAACTTGGTATATTCCAAAAACTCTCTAAATATACTTAGGAATTTTGGCCTAATATATCGATACCAAATCTCATGAAGTGCATCAAAATAACATAATTCTATTCTATTTTTATTTCAGCATTTTTCTTATTTTTCAGGCCATGTCGTTGACTATGAGTCTGTTCGTCTTTTGACATCCCAATAAAGATTTTTCTTTATGAAACTATCCAATTTTATGTTAAGGCATTTATGGTTTGCAGCTGTGTCCGTTACAAAAGATATGTGAAAATCATTACTTATTTCATAGATTCATGAGATTAATTACTGATTTATTTGTTTTTAAATGCCACTTAATAATTTTCACAATAAACTGGCAATGTAGTGTTAAAAATCAGATGAAGAATTATTTTGTTTAAATGATCTATTTAGATCTTCTTGCGGAAGATAAGCAGAGTGTGTTCAGTTCTACACTACTGACATTTTTCCGACCGGAACTTTTTCTACTCGACTTCAGTTATGTGGACAAAGCATTTTTTAACCCACGTTCAGATTTTACAACCTCGCTGTCCACATATACAAACTTCGCTTTGCTCAACCCAACTGGAAAACGCTGCGACGACTTCGCGAGTCTAAGATTTATAGCTTAGAAGTTTTTGAAACAGCTTGCGGAGAGTTATTTATTGGTTTTAAAGTAAATTTCTTTATCGACAAAAAATGTTTGGAAGTTTAAGTACATATATAAATATTTAGTCACGGGTTTTATTGCATCAGGTGTATATTTGATACCTACAACCTTCATTGTCTTAGTATTTTTTTTTCTCGTAATATATAATAATAATATGCTTTATTTATTCTGGGACGAGTCCTTTTAAAATAATAGAAAATATTGCAATTGTGGGTTTTAGAGCTTCGGACTTTATTAGAAATAAAATAAACAAAAAGTCAATTTCAGACATTGATGAATTAAGATTAAAAAAAATACTTAAAAACTAATAATTTATATATATATATATATATATATATATATATATATATATATATATATATATATATTTACAGAAAAAGTTATTTACAATTGTTTGGGAATCGGATTGAATTGAATAGAAAGTGATTGAATAGGTGGAATTTAAAGGTTGGTAGGTTATTGGAATTACAGATGTAGGAGGGGATGGATTTACATAGGGAAAGGAAAGATATATCGAATACCGCGGTAGTAATAGATCCGATACTACTAGAGAGAGTATTGCGGGATTGAACAGAGGATTATATATATATATATGGTTAGATGTAAGACAATATAATACTTAATCCTATCTGTAAAGTGTAAACAAACCGTAATGCTATATATATAGCATTAGAAAGAGAGAATAAAGTTAGTCTTTACCGAGCAACCGAGTGTGTTATTTGACATCCTTTCTTTCTTTTTTTTATTCTTTTCTGTTCAGACGATCGTAAGTTATATATATATATATATATATATATATATATATATATATATATATATATATATATATATATATATATATATTCTTTCCAATTGAATCGTAAGATAATTTAATCACAAAATCTAGAAGAAGAAAAAAGCCTACAAAAATATTGGACCAATTGGAGTGACTTCCATTCCCAAACTTTTTTTTTCCCATTCCAACCAACGAAACAGCGAGTTTATGTAGACCAACATATCCAATATTTTTGTAGGTCACCTTTTTTTTCAGGATTTCGTGATCCAATTATCGCATGATTGAAGTGAAATACGTTCATGATGCTTTACTATCTCATTAAATAGACAAAGATTACCGATCTTCAATTTGAAAATCTTCATTTTCGATTATTTTCGTAAATAAAAAAGTTGAGGATCAATAATATCATTCACGAAGTTCTCGACGGATGTTAATAATTTCATGAAATGGGGTCTGTACCGCCGTACAGTGGGCCGAGTGAGAGAAAACTCTCGACATCTATTTGAATCTATATAAATAAATCTTTTTTTTAAATTTTTTTAACATCGTACAATTTTTAATCTTATTTATTGAAAAATATTACAATCTGTCTCAAGGACATTTATAATAGTGTTCACAGATCGCATTCACACTCTATGTACAGTATATAAAATAAATTATACAGAAAAATAAAATATATATAATAAATAAGATATAATAATATATATACAACAAAATAACCTAAAAATAAATGAATAAAAAGAACACGTACATACCTATATACATTATTTACAATCTGATGGGAGAACTCCAAACCAGACTTGTCCCTCCAAGTGTGGAGGGAAAAGCATGACTCCAGGATCCCAGCACTTCTCTCTCAACCGCGTTACTGGGGCTAAACCCAGTGGAGATTGAGCAAGAGTGCTTATTTTTTTAATAACTACAAAAACTAAATAAACTGTTTAATTGATACCTAATGTTGTTCGTGGAGTTTCCGAGAATATTTTCAGGTGGCACAATATGGTAATGGTCACATTTTTGTATAACTCAAGATTCGGATAAGCTAGCTCTCATAAATACTAAGGAACCATAAAAAAAATACTACTATATGTTTTGCTATGTAAAACTAGCAATAGCTTGCATTGAACAACGTTACTTGTAACCTCATAGTTATTAATTTTACATCCTGAAATAAAGGCAACTTATCCCTTTTGTTAACAAGGAGCTCTGCTGGTGCAACCCTAATTAGCCACGGCTATCTGAATCCTTAGCCGCTCCTTGTTATCTTATGTTTAATTCATAAATGAGATTATGCTGGCCGTAGATTAGTGTGATTAAAATCGGAGGAAATAACCCCGTAAACCACCATCACCGTTTTAAATATGCGTTTCATTCTCTTTCAATTATAATTATTATGTTTTAAATATTTTTTCGTTAATTATGACTTATGATAATTAGTTTTTTAAAGTTATTAATCGCATTTTCTTTTTTCTTATGAACAATTACCACAACTAATGATTATATTCTGAAATTCTTAAATTTCATTGCTCATAATCTATACTGTATCTAATGAGGTAGTAAAGAATCCTTTTCCGATTCTCAGGAGAAATATATTATTATGAATGAAGTATCAAACGAATACGAATATCTAGGAGAATTGACTAATAACAATTTCCAAACTTAAAATCTTACTAAAACTACTAGTCATTGAAAAAATCTGAAGGTTTCAAAACTGAGACAGTTTTAAAAGGCTACGAAATTGGGACGGGTTAAATTTATTTTAAAGATTTTATTATTCTCTGTTTGATATAATATCATTTAAAGGGAATAATACTCCGACCAAAATACCGGTTGGTTAAGTTTTTAAAATACTTTTAAATGTGTAATATGTTTTCAAATATATTTGAATTTAATCATATAAAATAAATATAAATAGTTCATAATTAATACGTATAATTTATTCATATTTTTTATCACGGATTTTTTTATCACACTTACGTGTTGATATATAACTTACAAAACAGAAAATTAAATATAAGTTTACTAAAAAAATTTACTCAACAGTTATTTATTATGAGTTTTCTATTAATTTTTTTCCAGATATAAATTATTTGGCTTGTATCCAACACGTGTTTTGACTATTAAAAAACAGCCACGTGCGCAGTACGGTTTTTCTGTTCTAAGCGCATGCGTGATAAAAAAATTTTAAAGGGAAAACTGAATTAACATGACAGTTAACTGACAGTCAAAATCTTGTTGCAACATAATTATTATAACTTTTAAATTAAATTTACTTTTAGATCTATTATTGGTAATAGTTGGTTAATCAACCAATGGTTGATTGGTACTATTATTGAATTTATAATTATGATTGAAGTAAATGTCAACTTCAGACAAAATATTAAACATTTTTGAAGCTTTTAAATTTTAATATAAACTTGTTCTTTCTATAACTCACAAATATACAATTATGTAGACTTTTTTTTTTAATAAGAATTCATAAAAAAAAGTCATAAAAAATATTAAAAGTTATATATTTCGGCAAAGATTTAAAACTAATACATAGAATAATTATATTTATAATTTCATAACTTTTTTCATGATATTAATTATATATGATATATAATCCATGTATTCTCTCCTATTTCTATTGTTAAACAATATTGTGTAGTTAATAAAATTGGAAGTTAAATATTTTTTATGGTATTTAATAGAAATTGACATGTTACTGCCAATGAATATTTAATTAAAATTATAATGAATTGACACTGTCACTTCCTATAACTGATATTTTAGAAGCCATCAAATTTTAATGGAAAATATGATGAAGACTGAATTCAATTTTCTCTTATGAAATTCTTGTTTGCTGATGGAAATTAAAAAAGTTTCCATTACACATAATTTTTTTTAAATTTAAAATCTATCCATCATAACGTAATGGCGGTTGTTCAACTTTTATTTAAAGTAGAAGATGTTGCAAATAAAATATTGATGTAAAATTCTAAATCTCACTTTAATAGTAATTGAACTTAGGTAGTTTTCTTTATATGACAAAACTCGCGGATCCGATAGATGTATTGAATAATTTTCTAGAACACTTTGATAGTATTTTCAGAAGATAGACTCAAACAGAAATTCTCACTTATTCGTGTTTAATCTTTATATCAGTAGAAATACTTATTAAGAAGGAAGTTAATACTGCAACCTGCAAATTTTATATTAATCAAGGCTTGTGAAAATTCTGGTAATTTTATTTTATTTTTTATTATGATGTAGAGATGGTTGACCGTTGATGTAATATGAGAAGGAGTTGATCGGGGGATGCGGTCAAATTAATACAAAATAAAACAAATAGAATTATTATTATTAATAATATTATTAATAAATTATTATTAATCAGCTCCTTCTCATATTTTTTATTATAGTGGCACTACGGTCCTCAAGAACCTATTTATGGAGTTGTGCAATCCGAGAAAGGTTGTTATGTAATGTCATTAAGGGACATTTCAAAAAATTATATCTCTAAGTAATTTGATGATTTTTTCCTTAATGAAATAAAAAAAAATACACTTGATATGATTATTTTTGATAGGTTATATGGAATTATTATTTATTTATTGAATTTGCCTCTACCCAATAGGGTCACTGGCAATTCTTTCTTTACTCAGATATTTTTTTTGTTGTCCCGTTTTTTTTTTATTATTTTTTTTTTATGAAATTCATCAGGATTTCCACATATCTCTTCGTATCCTATAATATTTCCTGGACAGTACTTTTTTTTTTTTCTTATCCACAGTTTCATACATGCTTCGTTTCTTACATATGTTTAATATTTTCCAAACTTGTGGACAGTACTGCGCATGTTAAAGTTTTTTCTTATAACTGCAGTATTTACAGCCCACGATTATGTGGTTCACGGTTCAAGAGGAACAAGATTATTATTTGAGAAATTAGTATTATGTTGTTTCACTGAATAAAGTTTTACAAAGATAAATGACAGAAATTCAGAAATATATATTTAGAAGTTTACCTTCATCAAAATTGTATTTAATACGTTTCGCATAACCTCTTTAAACTTGACTCAATGATCAAGGGAAAAGATTTAAATACAAAGTTGAATTTCATCAGCTCTCCATTGATTTCAAACAGTTTTTCGATTCTGGTGACGAATCTATATCAATATTTTATTTTTTGTAAATTTTATTTTTTTTAGGAAATCCCTATTTAATTAATCTATCTACTATGGATTTGCATGTCTGAAACATTAATTAAATTTTATATCAAATTCACGTTTTTCAAATAATTTTTGGTAATAACACATTTTTCTAACTGATACATTTTTTATGTGATATTAATTTTTTTTTATTGGTCTTTATTTATTTATGTTTTTTATAACATTAACGGGAGTGGGGTGGCTCAGTGGTAGGGCACTGAGCTTCCAATGCAAAGGTCCCAGGTTCGACCCCGGCAGAAAATTTATTGGGTCGGAAGAACCTCCTGTGGCACACCCAGCCTCTATAAAGTGGGTATTAAATAATTAATTAAGGGGGAAAACCTGGCGGTTGAGCTTGATCTCGGTCAAATCACCTCTTTGCACAACCGTTGACCTAGAAACAGTGCTTTCCCTAAATAGTACTGATCCCCAGACCCTTTATGGGTTGTAGTGGTACAGGTTTTTTTTTTATAACATTTCCATTACTGCCTTCCCACTTTTTTTTTTTTAATTTATCCGTTACTCTTTTAAAAACAATTATTAATAGAAGTGACCTACCTTTCTGCAGTAATTGCTATTATTAATGATATTTCCCTGAATGAAGAGATAATGCCCTAATCCTTTGATCCCTTCTAATGACAATAGGTGGGTCCTCCCCTCCAAGAACCACCCTCTGTGGTTTCTTGATTTTCTGGTAGAATTAACCCAAGCCCTCGGCTCTTCTGAGGTCTAAACCTAAGCTGACTATGAAATCAGCAAATGTTTGATATTAAACAAACTCCTCGTATTTAGCTATTGTATATTCATTATGTTGTATTCAGACTCCAACTAAAGGGAAGGCAAGGGGATTGCCAGAGCTCTGAGGGAACCTAGCCCTAGCCTGCAAGGTTTATTTTTTATATTCTAAATTTACATTAATTTACTACCAATTTCTGTATATTTTTTTTAATTGATTTCATGTTACATTTATTTGGTTTTATAGTTTTTACCTTTGTGATATAGATATATATTTTTATTTTTTATTTATTTATTTTTTATTGCATTGTATATATAGTATGAATGAGCCTCGCTCAGCTTTAGTACTCAGTGCCCTTAAATGTGGCAAAATGTATTATTTCTCAATAAAAAGATTTAAAAAAAAAAATACATTAAAATAAAGTAAAGTTAACATTAAATATAGTCCGTGGTACAGACATCTTTTTATCAAATTAGTAACATCCACCTGAAACTTATGAATAAATTCATCTCATCGCAACCTAAAAATATTTTATTTACGAAAATTCTTTGAATTGTGTCGTTTTCAATCTGGCGATCGTTCAACTTTATTTATTTAATTAAATACTAAAAACTTATGAATACTCATTTGCTTTCCATTTAACAGTAAGATAATATGACCAAAATGTCAAAAAAAATTGTGAGCTAATAAAATATTGGTTCGTTTGATGTGACCTCCATCCCCAAAATGTCAAAATAACGGGATTATATAGGTCAAACGGCTCAATATTTTTCTAGGCCACCTTTTCTTTTTTTTAAGTTTGTGATCATATTACCTATCGATTCAAGTGGAAAGTTAATGGGTAATTCATGAGTTTTTAGAACCTAATTAAATAAACAAAGTTTGCCGATCTACATATTGAAAACGCCGCAATTCCGAGAATTTTCGTTAGTAAAATATTTGTAAGTTACTATGAGAAAAAATGTATTCACGAAATTTCCGGCGGATGTTAATAATTTGATGAAAAAGGGTTCTTTACCACGGACTAATATATAATATAATAATTATAGCATATCTTTACATTAAATTTTTGTAGCATATTTTATAAAAGGTTTCGGTTGAGTTTTAGTGATAAATTTAACATTTGAAAATTAATCCAGAGACCTTAGTTTCTCGCTTTAACACTGACCGTAATGTAATTCTATATCGTAATGTAATCCGGTAAGATCCGATTTTTGTATTTTTCATAAATATAAAGTTTACTTTGAAAACAGAAAAATACATGTACACATGTGATAAACTAAAAAAGTTAAAAATCCATGATCAAAATAATTATAAATGTCACCAAAAATAACAGTAAGAAAATTAAGAAACGTTGACATTGTTATGCTCAATAATTAGGTAGTATATATATATATAGAAAACCATGTCTCGCGGTCAAAGATCTACAAGGTCTGTAGCACCAAACGAAAAAAAAAAAAAAAAAGATATATATATATATATATATATATATATATATATATATATATAATGTGAGGGTTCTCGAGGCATAGGAGGGGAGGGGGACTCGAGATAGGCGAAGAATTTCAAAAGAAGGATTTACCAAAGAAAGCAGTTCTATGTGATGGAATACAAATTTTACTTGAAACAAAAAAGAAATTTGTACGTTGTGAAGATAGATAGAAGAAGATAGAAAAATAAATTTATTCTGGGACACAGTCCCTTGAGAATAACAAAATAGAACAAAATTAAAATATTACATCTGACCAAAATAAAATCAATCGAAAAAAAGAAATAATGTAAAAAAAATATAAGATAAAAATTCTATATACAAAACAAACTAAACTATATACAAAACCATTAATACTATGACAAAACACTTAAAGCTATTTGCTCATATAGACCAGTATACACTTTTCCGAAAAAAATAAAGAATTAAAAAATAAAAATGTATCAAATTCTCTATTAAAACCCGCTCGAATGGTTAGCAAGTATCTGACTGTTTTTGTGATAGGAATTGGAATAGGAGGGATTTGAATGTGGATATGGAGGGGGAATGTCGAATTTTGATAGGGAGGGAATTCCAGAAATTGACAGAGCAAACAATAAAGGAATTTTGGAATGAGGCAGATCTGTGAGAAGGCATGTAAAGGGCAATATGTCAGGTTTAATGAAAGTCAGCTTGATTCCAGACACTAGCGGATCCAGGATTTAATTTTGGGGGGCTTCAGCTCGAAAGCTGTTTTTTTTTTCATAAAAATAACGATAATTACTGTGGAAAAAAAGAAAGAAACTAACTACCTGTATGAAATGGTATCTAAGTGATTCCTAAAGCCCTTTTAAATGTAATTACACAAACATTAATACTTTAAGGGATACTTTTTAATATTTTTTACGATAAAACATGACTATATTTTACCATTTTGGGGGGAGGCTTCAGCCCGAAAGCCCCTCCCCCCCGTAGATCCGCTCGTGATTCCAGAGTCCTCTTCAGCGGAGTGCTTCCAACTTTAATATCTATTAATAATTGTCGTCTTGTTTACTGATCTCAAAAAATATATTTATCCTTTTTTTTTTTTTTTTTTTCTCATGTATCATAATTTTGAAAGTCCAGCCATATATAATTTAAGATGTCAGGAAGGTAATATTATTATATAATTTCCCCCTGCTTGACTATATATGCATGGATTTACCGAAGCACTTGAAAGGAAATTAAAGTGTCTTATACATTGTTTTATAAGATTTATCTTTTGGATTCTACCAGAGATTCATCCGTAGCTCTGGCCATTATACAGATTTAAAGGGGCTTTATCCCCCTCTCTCCGACAGCAATACATCTTAAGTTCTTATTTATTATTCCCTGAGAAACGATAAACCTTATTATATCTACATAGTACTTAATCTACCTTTCTTCATTCATTCCTTTAATAACAGAACTCTTTACAATTTATTATATTTTACTCCATAATATAAGGGTCTCCCATAATTTCTGGGTTAAAAAACACTCCCAATTTATGGCACTGTGATTATGTTTTGTATCTCTCTCTCTCTCTCTCTCTCTCTCTCTCTATATATATATATATATATATATATATATATATATATATATATATATATATATATATATAAACATGTTTATTTATAAGTCACAAAAGACATTGAAATAAATAAAATAATTATAAACTGGTAAACTCTCAACCAGTAGAGTGTCCCAAAAATTCTATCCTTTTTCTTCATTTGTTTTTTCAAGATTGATTACATGTATTATAAATGGAAAGATTTGTTCTATTTCCTTCTTTCATCCCTCAGAAAGCCTCTTATACACGTTTCTCCCAAAATTTCCGAGAATTACTTCCAAAATATTCATCGAGATGAGTTTTATTTCGCTTTTGGAGCTGTTACATTTATTAGGAAGACATTTTTTAATAAAAGAAACGAGTAATAATCGGATGGGGCAAGGTCTGGTGAGTATGGAAAATGAGGTAGAAAGTACCTATCAAACTGTAAAAGTTTCTGTCTTACTTCTAAATGCGCATGTTTCATGACCGTAAGACAGAAACTCAGAAATTTTTCTCTCTGAGATAAATGTAACTAATACGAAAGCGAAATTAAAACGCATTTCGATGAATATTGTGCACGGAAGTCTCAACAATGACGGAAAAAAAAAACATAAGTGGCTTTCTGAGAGATGGGAAAAGGTAATAAAGCAGGACGGTTCATATATAACACAGTAAATCAAATTCTTCAAACAACAAAGGAAAAGGAATGAACTTGTGGGACACCCTAATAGTTTATATTTATTTTATTATATATTTTGATTTGAAAGATATGTTTTATTTTTTAAAGTATATGGTAAATAATCACGTTTATGTATATAGAGATAGATAGAAAATAAACTTTATTCTGGGACGAGGTCCCTTATGAATAACAATTATGAACAAAGAAATAAAAAACACTTCTGGCCCAAATTACATTAATCAACATTAAAGAATAAATACAGTATCTTCAGTGAATGTATATTAAAACAAATAAAAAGTAACACCCTTTTGAAAAAAAAAAAACATTATTTAAATGAAAAGAAAAACCGAAATCAGGTAAAATAAAAAACAAAACAATATAAACATGGGTTGATTTTTAAAATTAAAACTCGAACAATTTCAACATCCATTCACCTCAGTCAAAATTTGTTTCACAATATTTATTTCATTGTAAAACGTCATATTGGGATGTGAGAAGGAATTCGTAGGGATGATATTTGAATAAGGACAGGGAAGAGGCATGGCGGATATCAGATGGCAAGGAATTCCATAAGGATCGGGCAATAAAGGAATATTGAAATGTCTTAGTTCTATGGGAAAGGATATAGAGGTCGGAAACAAGGGATCTTGTGTGTGTGTGTGTATATATATATATATATATATATATATATATATATATATATATATATATATATATATATATAGAGAGAGAGAGAGAGAGAGAGAGAGAGAGAGAGAGAGAGAGAGAGAGAGAGAGAGAGAGAGAGAGAGATAACATAATCACAGTGCCATAAATTGCGAGTGCTTTTTAACCCAGATACCGCTGGCTATAAACTAAGAGAACATAGCCATTCGCTGAGAAGACAGTGGCATTATCGAACGACCTCGCTCAGCCTGATTGCCGGCACTAAACTACTTCAGGCACGCTATTCATTCACGGTTCTCTCTTCCATTCATTACTTCCTATCCATTCATTTCATTTGCACATTTCACCAGGTCTTATTTGAAAGGAAAACGATAAATCTAGGAGGAAATGGTATAGGAATCAAGTTATGAATGACAGATGAAATACGATTCATCTAGTTCGCTACAAGCATTTTTATTTCCCAGAAAATGCATTACTGTTTATATTTAATTCAACGTGTAACGTGATTTCGCTCACAAGACTGAAATATTTTTTACTACACATAATGATTTTGTGGCTTTGCAGGGTTTTGCTGAGTTGAATTTAGCTAATTCCTGTCTATCAAAGTAAAAAATAATCATATTTACCGACTCCAGTTTTAGAGAAAAAAAAATTAGGGTAAACCACTAATTACTGATATACTTCAACGTTTTAACAATATTTTTTTATTTATAAATTTCTTCTGATATTTCAAAGTTTTCATTTTCTTTTTCTGTTTCAAAGATTTTGCTTATAATTTTAACATATGCGGACGTTTTGGCCTAAGTTTTAAGCTCTTGAATGAGTCAAAATTAAATAAAGAATAGTTTTATGTTCCATCAGTGTTATTAATAGTGTTGTCAAAAATCGGTCTTGGTCTTGCACTTTGTAAGACCAAGACTAAGGCTGCCTAAATGTTGCAAGGCCAAGACCAGGACTAGTAAAAAAAGTCGATTTTTTAAATAAAAGTTAAGGCAAAATAGTTACTAATACTTGACAATTTTTGTTACTAAAAGTAAAAAATTGGTATAACCAATATACTTTTACATTTAACTCTTCTAATTTTTCATTCTGGCTTAGTTAGGTTTCTTCTTTCTAAAAAAATTCAGAAATATCTCTATAGTAATTATGTAATAAGTAACTGCGAGACCCTTGCGCAAGACCAAGACTTGTCTCGGTGTCGCATTTTGGGAAAACGAGTTATTAATCGTGGATGATTCTTCTTGTATTTTTCTTGAATATAGTAAATAAATTTTAGATTTAATTGTATTATAATTGTTCAAAGCTATAATACAGTGAACACCTGAATCCCAGACCCGACTGTTATCGGCGATGGTAATCGACGGGAGCAGAGCGGCTCACCTATCCTATCACTGGGGATCACTTCCATTAGTGGGGGTTATCGGATCTGGTTCCGTCGGAGGAGGGTATCAGGTGCCCGCAGGGAAGGGGGGAGGGGGCTGCTCTTTGTAGAGTAATAGAGATAGGTCGTCACCTCGGTGTATTAATAGGCAGCATCATATTATCTGGGGGTGTCTGGAGCTGCCCGAACTGTCTGGTCTGAGGAGATGGCTGGCGTCGCACGACATTATATCTGCCTTCTCAGTCGCTGTTAAATTGATGGTAGCCATCGAATTAATAATTAAGTGTTTATAAAAATAATAATTAAGATGTAATTATCAAATTTAATTTTAACTTAATTAACTTTAATTTAAATTTAATTTCAAAGTTAAGTTACGGAAGTTACCCAAAGTTCCTACACTACCTATTGTAAGTGGCCAATGAAGTGTGGGGCCTAACGTTGTCTTGGTGGAACATAACACCCTTCCGATCATTCATAATTCTTCAGTATATTCTCCAAATTCGATGTTACTATATACGTTGGAAAGCTGAATTATTGCTCTTCAAAGCCGTATTAATTATTTTCGACTTAATGCCTACATAAGGAATAAATAAACAAAAAATTCTTAAATGTTTTTATTTTTTATTTTCATTTGTAGTTTGTTTACGAAAGCCCCGGGGTTATTTTTCTACGAATTAAGTTTTCTACGCATGTGTGCGACACATTTAGGGCCATAGTAATCTCTCGCTCTGATTGGGTGGAATTTCGATCATCAATCGCCTTAACATTGCTCGTGTCAATTTAATGTGGGCGACCAGACCGTTGAGCACCATTGATGTCTAAATTTCCAGAATGAAATTTGGCAAACCAATTTTGACAGGTGCGTTAGGTTAAGGCATTTTTAATAAACACTACAAATTTTTCTATGAGCTTCTGCAGCACGCTTACCTTTTTTAAAATAAGACAACAAAATATGCCGATAATGAATGATATTTTCTTCCATATTCAAAGTGCAATAGCTATAGTTAGATAGCTATAGTTATATAGATATAGTTGTTGACATATTCCAATCAGGATAAACAATTCATTAATTCATCAGACAAGAAGTGTATCATAGTGACATAAATTTAAACAGAAAAACCGAAAGAAATTATTTCTCAACCCAATGTTATCAGATAAGAGAAAATATTTTTCTTTTTTTCAGGCTAATCACATTAGTTCATTCATAATAATTGTCCTATTTTGATGACTTTTTTTTTGTTTTGTTGAGAATTTAATAATTTTCAAATAATCAAGCATGCAATCAACAAAAAAGTCTATACTTTTTGTGTTATTTGCTAATAAATTTATTTTTTACTTCATAATTTGTTTGCTGAAATTTAGGGATGACGAGATTATTATTTGTCATTTCCAAACGAAATCACCTTTCGTTTGATACCTCGTTCATCAAAATCCATCGCTCCTATGAGTCGTAAAACAGATCTTTAGAATAAGGTGATCTGATATATAAAAAATATCACCGAAGATAACAACAATATAAAATAAAAAAAATTAAAACTTAAAAAAATAAACATAACTGCATGGTTTTTGTTTTTGGATTGCGTTGCGGCTTCATATATGGCCCTTATTCCACGTGCGCTAACGCCAGGAGGAAGCGTCCAATTCCACGTCGAGCTAAACTGGGCCAGTAAATACTGGAATTGGCAAGGGCTCTTTATGAGTACTAACTGGTATAATCAGGTTCTGGCTACCAGTCCGGCGCGTGCTTCTCTTAGCACACTCTCTCCATTTAGGAAAACCCGGCTTTAGGATAGCTAAGGAAAGGAGGAAGAACAAAATCCACTCCGTTATAGGCCGGTCAAAATCGGTTCCAACTCCCTCGAGAATACGGCATTGCGGTTCCTCTCTTGTGCCAAAACTTGGCCTGTAGCTTATGCCGAGCTTTTCCTATTTGGCAATGCGTTTTGCTTGTGTTTAGGTTTGTAATATGATTTGTTTTTCGTTATTCTTTTTCGGAAACTGAAAAAAAATAGATAATAATAAACTTTATATAATAATATATACCCTTAACAAAATTTAAAGATTTTATGAAAAAAAATTTTTTATGGTTGGAAAGAAGTTGGTTGCAAACGACAGAACAGAGAAAAAATTATTTTTTATTTAATTTACGCCAACGTTTCGGCCCAAATTTCAGGCATTCGTCATGGCTCAGGATAGACAAGATAATCAAACAAATATCATCGAAAAAATAACAAGCAATTAATTTCTTTGCTTATTATGTGTTTCTATAGATATTGTTGTAACACTGATATAACAACACTGTAATAACAGTGTGGAACCAGCTGGTTATAAAAATGAGAGGCTCAGTTGTTTAGTTTACAAACCCATGTACACAAATAAAGCATTATTAATTATTGAATATTTTATAAGTCATTAACAAATTATACAACAGATATCTCTACATATTATGATCTCACATTACCAGGTCCCAACCTATAGTCTTATATATATCCCCTTCCATAAAACTTCTTCGTGCTGCTGCCTTATGAAATTCTCTTCCTACCTCCATACGTAAATCCTCGTCCACAAATTCCTTCAAACATCTTCTGTTCCACCACCTACTTCACATTCAAACTTCCGCAAACATATAAAATTATTTGCATCTGTACACTGTTTAATTTCAATCTACTGCACAATTGCAATAACAATCAACAGTTAATTAGTTTATATTTTTTATTATAAGTCAGACTAAGATTCATAAATTTGTTTCTCTGTTATTATTCTTAGGAGACAGCGATCCCAGAATAAAATTATTTTTTCATTCATTATTTTCTATTTAGGAATCTTATTCCTTTAGATTTATATACCGAATCTTTCATTTATATGCTTTTCATTATCACTATATTTATCTCATTTTACCGAAACATATCGCTAATCTTAGTGCAAAAGATCGTATATAACAATTTTATATATTTATTCTATTTGAGCTAAAGGTGACATTTTTTAGTCTGCAACTGCTAAATGGGAATATGGCAGAGATAAATAAATTATGAAATTATACTATTATACTATACTCTTCTATAAAAAAAAGTTAAGGTGTGTGCTGTAGACCACACGATTGAAAACATGGACAAGCCGAGATTAATAATATTAAATATAAATTATAAATAGTATCTGATTATAAAGAGTATGATATGCTGAACATTTCCCTCGCATACAGTATGCAGGTCCGATTTTTAGATTCTGAGATATTTTAATCCATATCTTTAATAAAATTCGTTATTATTTGGTTTCCGACACTATTTTTCCCTTTTTGCCTCTCCGATACGGCGTTGCTTTAAGACACACTTTTAAGTAATAGCTCATTACAAAGAGTGTGAAATGATGAAAATTTTCCTCACTAACAATATATAGGTTTAGTTTTTGAAATATTTTAATCCATTTGCAAAAATATTTCAATTAGTCTACTGCAGCAGACTATATCCGAGTATATTACACAACGGAGATCTGACGGCTCATTCTAATTCATTCTCCATTACAAAAGTGTAAAACACGCAAAAAGAAGTTATCACTTCAAAATTCCAATTTTTAATATGACGTTTTGCATTAACAGTAGCGATATTATGACATGGACCTATAGAAAGTACTCAAGTATTTCTCAACTAGTAGAATTAATCATCATTTAAAAGATTTGTTTTTAATTTAATTGGAATATTACTGTTGCCTGAGATAAATTGACATTAACAGCTTTTCTTATAAGAAGAATTTTTGAAGGAAAAAATATGTAGAAGCTCTTGAAAGACCCCGTTAAAAGCTGTCAAAAAGGATGTCCTCAGAATCAGGCCTTAATACCGCTTCGCTTTTCAAACTGTCACTTCAGTTATTTTCATTTTTTTTTTAAATCTGATTTTACCTTAGGCCCAAGAAAACATTAACTTTTTTCCTCTAGTAAAACTAAAGTAGGCTCCATTCAATAGATTTTTTTTTCCAGACTAATTCAAATATAATCATTAATATTATAAATAGCACCTTACAAATTATTTTTAATTAATCCATTCCTCTTTGTTACCGCTGAGCAGTGTGAGATTCCTTCTTATAGAGCTTGATCCAAGAATCTCTATCCTGGGCCAGCTGTCTTCTCCTACTCCACTCCATTTCTCTCCTGTCAAAGGCTTCTTTCATTCCTTCTTCCCATCTTTTTCTTGGTCTTCCCTGTGGCCGCCTTCCCTCCACTCTGAACTAGTAGGTAGCCCTGGCAAAAGCAGTTTTCAGACATGTCCAAACCACCTGAGTGAGTTCTCTTGCATTATTTCCACTGCAGGCCTCAGGAGCAGATTTGCCATTATGGTCACATTCCTCACGCGATCTCTTCTTATTTATCCCTCTACTGTCCTTAAATACCACATTTCCATAGTTTGTATTTTGATTTTGTGCTTGAAAGTAAGGGTCTAAGACTCACTTGCTTGTGTTAATATAGGGAGGAAGGTATTCTTGAAGACAATCTTCTTAGTGGCCTTTCAGACTGCCTTCTTGTCCAATAAACCTGTCTTGAGGGAGTAGAAGCATTTTACAGCCGTCTTGACCATTTTCTTTATATCTCCATCAACCAATCAGTACTCGTTGAGGTGAGCAAAATATTTAAACTCCAAAACTTGGTCACTTCTTCTTCCAATCCTCATAAATTTTGTTTTGGAGATGTTAATTTCCATGTTTATATTCCTCATCTCAGCTTGAAGGATCTTGAGGTTAAACTGCTTTTAATTTAAATTTAAATATTGTCAGCAAAAGTAAGCAACGTATACTGGATGCACTTAAGGTGCAAGGTTGCCTATATCCAAGGTGGTACAAATTATTTACTATCAGATATTGTTAATTTCTGGAGATTATATAATAGGTTAATAAACAAATTTCTATAATTTAATTCACTGATATTATTAAAAGTAGATGACGGGAATGTATAAAAAAGACCCAAAAAAATCCGCTCTTTTTTTACAGTTATTAATTACTGGAAGTACAAAAAGGCTGGTTTCCTGGGTCCACTAAGCTGCTTACTGGTCGTTACGAACAGACCCGGACAAAAAGTATTAGAATTATTATTTTAAAATACCATGTATTTTATGTTTTGTTTCCAGGAATGTTATTTCAAATACAAAATTCTAAAAGTATTTTATATTTTAATTACTAAAAGCAAAATACAAATAACTTCTTGATGGACGATAAGCCTATTATACAGAGAATCTACTCTATTTGTTAATTTATTTGTTATATTTAAAATTAAAAATAAAATACATTTTGTGTTTGGTATTTTGAAAACCAAATTCAAATAATTGTTTCTAATAGTTTATATATATTTTTAAATTCAGTTCAATCGATCTATTTTATATTTTTTAATAATTGGTAATTGGTTGACTGTCGTGGATAATGAAGAGAATAATAGTTGGGGTGGTCAGTCAAAAAGAAAGGCAGAAATAAATGATAATATTTATTTTTACATATGCCGACGTTTCGACCTGAAGTTCAGGCCTTCATCAGGGCTAAGAAAATAACCAGATAACAAGGTATGAGAAACATAAGTAGAGATGGAAAAAAAAAAAAAAAAAAATTAATAAATAAATATAAAGTAAAATGAAATTGTTAGAATAATGACTAAGAACTAAGAGATAAATAATAATAACCGTTACAAAGTGTGGAATGATGAAGTAGGCATAATCAAAAAGGCTGACATAAGTGTTACAATGGGAATCTTAGAATAAAATGTATAATATAAAAAAGAAATATGAAGTTATATAAGAAATGAAAATAAATAGAAAAATTAAAACATTGAGAATGGAGTAGTTAGATAGAAAATTGAGTTCAAACTTCGTCGGATAACCGTTAGAGATGACGCCACCTACCTTTTTTTATTTCCATCTCTACTTATGTTTCTCATACCTTGTTATCTGGTTATTTTCTTAGCCCTGATGAAGGCCTGAACTTCAAGTCGAAACGTCGGCATATGTAAAAATAAATATTATCATTTATTTCTGCCTTCCTTTTTGACTGACCACCCCAACTATTCTTCTCTTCATTATTTTATATTTTACTTTTAAAAATGCAAAATACAAAAAATGTATTTTATTTTAAATTACTTCATTTCAAATATTGCCCAGGTCTAGTTAGGAACCATGGTTTCACTCTAACTTAGATTGAACCATTTCGTTCACTCTAAAGCGTTAGAACAAAAGAAAATGATGAATTAATTCATGAAGATATGAAGGTAATCGATCAGGTTTGGATTATGATATTTTCTTTCCTAAAATGTTATAAAATATTTTCGAACCCAAACAAGCTGGATGTTATCTTAAGATTTTGGGAAATCTCTTTTCGATTTTTTACTATTTTACACGGAGTGGTAATATACAATGTTCTAATAATTAAAACAAAACCAAATTCCTGCTAAAATATGTAAATATTTTTATTACATAAAAACTATAACTAATTTAGATAATAAAATTGATGCTTTATAAATCATGCTTGTAATTTTTGAGACGAAGGTTAAAAGAAATGTAAAACGCTGAGAGCTACGAGTGGAGCGATTTTAACAAAGGCAGCGATGACAGCCGGGACGAAATGAGTTGGGCTCACTCGAGGCACAATGGTGACACTCCTCGACAAGTATTCCTCACTTTGGAACAAAGTTCGAGTCCCGTTTAGAACAAGGACACGAAAAAGCTCTTAGTGATCTTTTCCAGCGTGTGATACGATGCACTTTTGTAGGTCTTTCGTGTAGAATAATCGATTATTCATCGTCAAACGTCTGTCACTAACCTTATTGTTTTTAAATAAAATTCCTTTTATTCATCTGCTACTGTTGAGAACACCATCCATGTCAATATGTAAATCATATAATGTGGAAGAATGTCTCTTAAGTATTATCAATGTAGCTTCCTCACCATTTCTATTAGTTAGGTTAGTTTTTTTTTTTTTTTTGCCCTCCAAAAATTTTATTATACATATTACAATATATACATACATTTCATAAATACACAAATATATACTTATATATCCATTTATGCTTTCTCCTTGTATTGCTCCAAGACATTTCAAGAAAGGAAGTGAACATGTATCCATTGTATCAGCAACAATTGCAATGCAATGCATCTATTAATTAACATACATTAAGTTGCTTAGTTAGATAATTACCTAGATTTCAGTGTCTATGATTTGTCATTTGAGATTTTTTTTAAAGTTTACTCTTATCAAGAAAAAACACTCGCCTTAATAAAATAGAAGTGAACAAAATTTGATAAAATCTATATTGCATCATAGAGGTATCAACCATAAAAATTCAGATTTTTTTTTTTATGTCTAAAACGTAATATCATACCTTCCGGATTCAAAGTTTCCTTACGCTCGGTAGTGAGGAAGAAACCTACTACTAAGAAATTGACCAAAAAGATCAATTTAATTGCTTAGTCGTTCAAAACAAAAAATTTTTATTATTATTTATTTATTTATTTAGACATATAATATTCTGTCTCGTGGACAATAATTATAATGATAAATGAACACATTCACACCATATATACAGAAGATATAAAATTAACAAAAGTAAAATAACTAAATAATAATAAAAAAACTATGTACAATAAAAAAAAAAAACCTAAATATAATAAATTAAAAACATAAAAACACAGTCATACCTATATACTTATAACAAAAATTAAAAAAAAAATAGAAGTAAATTAAAATTGAATGAATAAATGAAAATGTATAAAATTAATAACATTTATCATTAAAAAGAATTAATTACCATGACATTAATATGGAACCAAGCAAGCAAACCATTTTATCACATAAAATATTTTAAACACGTCGATTTAAATCGCTGTTAGTTTCAGGTATTTTATTTATGGAAACAATTCATTCGGTATGACACCGTTACACGCCCTAACTATGGCAGAGATATGAGTAGAAGAACTTATTCTTACCTCGGGAAATTACTAATATAAAACGTCTTAACTAAATTAGATACAAAAATAAATAAAATGTCCATAGGTAAATAACATCTCTTGAGATATAAATAACATCAATACCCAAAAAAATCCATCTGGTAATCTAAAAGAGAAAAAATAATTAAAATTTAAACGAAAGATTTTAGCTGTTCATGTGATCAGTTAAGTTAACATCCATATTAGTGACAGATGATTAATAATCTGGAAGCCGTCATTTTTGACATTTTTTTTATTTTTGCCGACGTTTCAATCCAACAATCACTGATGATGACCCACATGTTTGAGTTGAAACGTCGTTTACAATAAAAAAAATCTCAAAAATAGCTGCTCTTTGATAATTTATCTCCAGTCATATGTATTAAACTCGACTAACTTCCTTTAATAATTCCTTTAATTAGTTACGTATACCTTAGACCATTTTTTTTGTTATTTATTGTGTTTTTGTGCATTTTTTATTTCATTTATTTATAACCATTTAAATGTATTTTTTTTCACTTTGTTATTCTGATCAGCTGTTTGAAATATACCTTCGTCTACTGTGAAATCTCCCTTTTCCTTCAGGATGTGTTTAAGTGGTTCGTTTTGATGTACAATCTATATTAAATATTTTTTTTTCTTTTAAGTATTCATATGCTTAATATTATTTTTTCCTATACTGATGTTGTTTGAATTGACGAAACGTTGAAGAGTTGACGTTGACGAGACTAAAAGTTTTGCGGTCTAAATCTTCCCATTTACATCCGTAGAATTATTACGTGAATTACTTTAATGGTATGTTGCGAAAAAAGAGTATACTTTGGCAAAAGCAGTTTAAAAAAAAAACAGAGATAGAGGACTGCGACACTACCATTCATTATAAATGATAGCTCGGAGTGGTTGGCACCTTACCAAGCCAGGGTCAAAATAAACATCCTCTTTAATAGTTTCCAGGAATACACCAACTGAGGTCAAGAGCCAAGGAACAAGGTGATAATGACCTTTCCTAAACCTGGATAGAAGAGGAGATGTTGTTGTTAAAATGCATTTTCAAGTAGTATTGGATACGCTCCATAAGAGTTTGATGGAATTCAAGGATTGAAATCGGGATTCCTTACTTCTTCATAAAATTCCCTTTCGTTTGATTCCTCCTTCATCAACATCCATCGCTCTTGAGGCCTGGAAAAAGGGATCTATACTTTCTTATTATAAATGGTTTACATCGTAATCTTTATATCTGCTGAATGTGGGTAAAACAAATAATAATAATAAATTATTTACTGAACTAAAAAAAAAAAAAAAAAAATGACCAATTAACTGAAAATGATTATGAGAGGGGGTTAAGTTTTTGAATTTTTTGTTCAATCAATGGTTCTTTATTGAAAATAATAAACCACAATTAAATACAATTTAAAAAAAAAAACTTTTGTAATTGAACCTCATCAAATGAAATTTAAAAAATCTGGTGCGCGCAATACACAACATTCACTTACCGATCTACTATGAATAGAAATTATTTTCTGGCAATGCTGGGCTATAATAAATTTTTTTGAAGTGCATTTTAAACGGAGCTAAAGCTTAAAGCTTACAGATAACAATTCATTAAGACCATTATAATTACAAAATGTCTATTTAATATATTGACGACAGGCAATAAAAATCTAGTCACTCCATCTGCTTTCATAAACCACACAACTTTCTTTGCTTTTATAAACCACAGAATGACTAACTCCAATTTCAACATTTTTAAGTGATATCATTTTAGTAATATTTTTAGTTTAAAGAGTTATCTATGCAGAATATGAGTAAGTTGATTCCGGAGGTTATGATTGCAATGTTGAAATATAGAACTAATATAAAGGTATAAAACTTATTTCTTATGAAAAATGTTCTTAGGAAAGATACTTTATTAAATATCTGTAGAAAAAAAGGTTTTTAGTCTCAACAATTAAAATAGTATATTTTAAATTTATCCAAATTTTCGCCTCTTCAGGAAAAAAAACTAGAGACCATATCTTTCCTCCTAGTTGTCCGATCTTAACGCTTTTTTTTTTTTTGTTTTTTTAGGAAATTCCATAAACTTTTAAAAAACCATATATAAAAAAGTGTATACTTTTTGAGTTATTCGGAATTTAATTTTACCATCGCTCGTAACTTTTTTTCCAGCTTCTTTTCGTTGAAGTATGTTATATAGATAAATTTAAAGAGTGTCGAGAAAATGATTCTAGCGAAGTTTCATTGAAATCGGTACATCCGTTTAGGCGCTACAGTCTATACAACGCAGATTTTTCGGTCGCCATCTTGAAAGGAAAAGGCGGATAGAAATGTCGATGAAGGAGGATCATCCTCGGGTGACTTCTAATTTTAAAGCCAAATTTTTAAAAAATCAGTCGTGTAGTTTCTGAGAAAATTCGCGGACGGCGGACGGACAAATACATTTTTATTCGTTTTTCGAATTCTATGTATCCTGAAACGTAAAACCTCAAATTTTGAGAGGGGGTCAAGTTTTTTTAATTTTTTGTTCGATCAAAATAGTTCATTATTGAAAAAAATAAACCAAAATTAAATACAATTTTTAAAAAAATATTTTTGTTATTGAACCTAAAAATTACAAATACTTAACGTATTATATACCTGTAAGAATGCATCAACCTCATTCTCTTAGGTATCACAACCTCTCTAATGTGTTTAATGGATAAACGCAAAATTTCTTCTGTATTTTATACATAAGATATTTGTATATTAATTAGTTAAATCACAAAAAGTCTATCTAGCTTCTGCGAATCATTGCTACGCATATATAAAAAATCAGATTTATGTTTATTGTTTGTTATTATTTTATATTTGTAATATTAAACTTAAGGTTAGCAATGCTAAATACATAAATTTAATTATTTTATTTTTATTACAGGTAAGTTGCTGTCAACCAGTTCTAAATTTTCCTAATAGTCACATACTCCTGAGCACTGTTTTGCGGTAAATAAATATAATTACACTATACATTAATTAGAAGGTAAAGAAACAATTGACAGGTTTGAGTATTTGATCAGAATATTTAAATTTAATTATGATATAAGCAGAAAACATAATCATTTTATTAATTCAATTTGTTTATTTAAATATCGTTCTCTATCCTCGTTCTGATAAGAAATTATTTTTAAAAAATGTTATTTACATTCTGTTATAAATGACCTGGACTTCCGTGACATGCTTCACTGACCGTTATAATCAAAACAGAAATACTCCATCCCATCATTATACGTCTCTATCGTGTGTAGGATATCTGATTCTTTCTGCTTTAGAATTTTAAATATTTACTGAGTAAGGAGATGGTCCGGAGTGGCGATCATAAAAAAAAAAAAATGTTTAGACCCGACCTTGCAGGTCTTCTTCAGAGCTAGAAAGAATACCTGCAAAGTAAAGTCCAAACGTTGGCTTTAAATAAAACATTTTTTTTTTCATTATTTTTGTCTTTTTATGCCCTCCATCGCGGGCCATCCCCTTATTCAATAATATAACACGGTCAACGATCAGGTATTCAACACTTTAAATATTTACGTTTGGATTTTTCATGATTCGGATGACATTTACTTAACCTTTGTTTGATCACGGTGATTAGGTGTGAGCCAAATAAAATAAAATAAAATAAAAATTGGCCTACGATTGATTGATATTGCTGTGGTTATTGTGAAAATTGGTGTAGACTGTATGAGGTTGGATTACTGAAATTTAATACTGAAATAATGATTAAATTAAACAAACGATTCAAAACATTGATTATATTGCATATTATGAATACAAACAAAATAAGTGAAATGTGTGCACTTGTACAATTTTTTTTTTATTAAAAGATGAAAATAAATATTTCTTATCTTTAGGTTATTTTATTTTGATTGTACGTAGTTTTTTATTATTACTTAGTTATTATTTTACTTTTTTTTTTCTTTCTTATAATCCAAAATGTTTATTTAACCAATTACATATATAGTATTAAATTACATAACAATACAATATATACAAGTAACAAATTCCTTCCATTACCCAAGGGCATATTAAGGCTTGGGAGTAGCTAAGGGTAACATATGTGGCAGAAGGCCTTTTGTTAATTTTATATTTTCTGTATATATGGTGTGAATGTGTTCATATATCACTATAATTATTTTCCACGTGACAGATTATTATATTTCTAAATAAACAAATTAAAAATGTTTTTTTTTTTATTTCTGATGGTGAAATTAAATTTTGTCATATGGAATTGCCATGTTGGAAGGAATTTTATGATTAAAGTAGATAGATAGATAGTTTATTTTATTTGTCTAAGGAAATTCCTGTACAAATAAATATAATGTTAAAATTAACAATGTTAGATCTTGAGTCTAGTACTGCATTCAAACATAACATTAACAATGTCCACAGCATTAAGTATGACTAATATAATAACAGATTAGTAAACGATATATATACATAACAATTAGTAAAAAATTTTATTTTTTTTATTTTAAATTTTTTGAGAGGTATAAGACAAATGACAATATAAATAAGCATTAATATATGTTATATGATTAACTTTACCACTTAACGGTTCAATGAACAGCCCTGTATGAAATTATACAGTTGGTTTATTTTTTTCATAGTGTCTATTTTCAGTATCTCCTCCACACTAGCATCTTCTCTGGATTCAGTGATAAATGTCTTCAAGTACTTATTTCTCGGCTCGTTGAACTTGATACATTGGATCAGAAAATGAGTTACCGGGTCAGTTACAAGGCAGTTGCATGCACCACATACCTCACTGGATTTAATAGTCAAAGTAGCATCTTTTAAGTATATTTTCATAAAATCTTTACTTGCTACTCTGAGACGACTAACGGCTCTTAATTTGTTTAAATTCAGAGCCCTGAACTGAAGATAATCCTAAATAAAGGAGCAGATTTTTCTATATTTTGGGTTTGATTTAGAGTATAACACTCTGTCGATGTCCTTGGATGCGTGATGGTTTCTTATTTTTTTCATGATTTCATCTTTGAACCTCGTCAGACCTTGAGAGAGAACACAAGAAAACAGCCCCTGACATCCAAGTTCCGCCACAATCATCTTTACTTGGGTAACCCAGTTATAAGTTGGATCAGGTTTTCCAATGGATGAGTCTAGAGCTCTAAGCCTATTAAGGCATTGTCTAGGTAGTCTTTCGTCACTCATTAAGCTTAGCTTTGTCCAATAGTTGATCACTTTTTTCAAAACTTCAACAATTATTGGAGATCTCCCACTTTCAAGGCGAGCCACATAGTTCGGTGTATTTCTTGGCCAATGGAGCAATGATTTGATAAATCGAACTTGCGTCCTCTCCAAAACCTCCAGGTATCTCGTCCCCCAGATCTCATTAATGATTAAAGTTGTATTGTTAATTTGGAATCACTTGTTGTTTGAATTGAGCTTCTTTTCTTAGCCATCTCTTATTTCACTATCAGGCTGTTTTCCAACTCATTTTCTTTCCGTTAAAATTTCTGGTGAAAATAAAATGAAAGTGTCCACACTTCAGCAATGACTTGATTAGCTGTATAGGAAAAGTTTGTCTCAAAATGGAGACCAATAAGATGGTGGTTGAAGTCAGAATTATGTAGAACTGTTTTCTTCCTTTTTTTTTTTTGTTTTGTCCCTGAACTACTGAACTACCTTATTATATTAACTTTATTCAATTTAAACTTTTATTGAGTATTCGAATATATTTCGAATTATTAAATTTTTTGTCAAAAGTCTCTAAATTTGTAACTTTCAAAGTTACTTGGTGTGAGAAATTTTAGGCTGTATATATTAATTTTTCTTTCCAAACTTAAAACTTAGAATGTCCAGTTATATAATATAATATTTTACAGTGATTATGAGGCTGCTCAACCAGTTAATCCGGGACTTAGAAATGGGTTTTTCCATGATGAATCATGAAGACTCAAAGATAGACTGAAAGAGTGATTTTCAACCTCTGTACCGCGTGCATTGGTGTTCTGTGAAATAATTTGTTACGGTATTAAGTGTTAATCAGTAGTTTAATCGAATAGTATGATTAAACTTGTATTGTCTAAAACTTCCAACATTTATTTATTTAAACCTTCTGACGCCATTTAGGCAATATGGGTTTTGCAGAACTACAATTACCAACAACTTCGACTGAGCAATCGGGGTGATAACTTTGCGGCGAATAAAATGGATGTGGAATTTTTTTTAAGTTTAGTAACATAGGAATTCCTAAAAGGTTAACTTGGGTAGTGCCAACTGGTAAGCTTTCCAAGAACAGACCAAAGCATAGGTGGGATGATTGCGTTGAGGCTGATAAGGCCGAGTTCAGTTTAGGCAGCGGTTGGTGGATAGAAGTAATTTATATAGCGATTGGTAGTATCTGTATTGAACCTTCGGGACCGCTAAGATTTCATTATGGGCTCATTAGGAATCCTGTATTATCATCTGTATTAATTCTGGTAAGTTTGTTATGAGCTTCACGGGCAGCTTTGGGAAGGAAGAAAATGTGGAGAAAATTATATTAATGAATAAATAAATTATAACTTTCGATATTTTAAATGATGGCGCAAAACTTTGTCTTTTTTTCTCTTTCATTACATATTATCTATTGGGACTGATCAGCACGCTGGGTTATTGAGCAACTCAACATAGTTGAACAGTATTATTTTACTTCAATACAGTGTGCACCGTAAATATACAGGTGCTCGAAATCGAGGAATTGTTTGTATAAACTTTTTTGTAAATCTTCAACCTTTTAAATAATTCCTTCTACTTACGGGACACCCTGTATAGACGAGAACGTTAATATTTTCATAAAAATATATTTTTTTTTTTTAGTTTCTTGGTATTTTTATTTCTCAATATATTTTCTTAATGTGTTATAATAAATTTGCCTGTGGCTAGTTAAAGATAATTCTGATATTTACCTTTTAATTGAAAAAAAACTGCTAAAGTTTAAAACTTAAATAAATATAGGAAGTAGAAAAAAAGCGGAAACCAATCGCGAAACTGGTCGGTAAACGAGAATTTAGCCACTCAGTCACGTACCGATTCAGTTTTCAGACAAGTGGAGCACGTGTGGGGAAAAATCCCGCTGGTTGTATAAATGAGGGAAACAAAGCGAAAACGAATGGGACAAGTTTTAGGTCGGGTGTTGGAACAATAACACTAAAACTAACATACCGTCCTCCATTAGAACTGGAATTATATTTACGCCGAAAGGCGTGGATACCATCAGATAAAAACACCCTTGTGTTTTACTCCTACACCTGTGTAGTTTTTATCCTTCCCTACTTTTTTTTTTAGCACACTCTCTTTAGATGGTATGTATTGAATTGTTCGATAACTTTTTTTCTGGCAAATATTGAACAAATCGTATATATTTTATGTGCATTGTTTAATAACTAAAGTTATGTCATAGGTGTTATTTATTTTTTTAAATTTTAATGATGATTTCTTAACAGTAATTTCATAAAGACCACCATTACAAAATGGTAGAATTTCGAGTACTTTAGGTAAGATCTTTTAGTACTTTCTATTTACTACTTTTACGATGTCCATTGTACACGTCTGAGAAAATTATTGATGCAGGACAAGTATACAAATTGATATATAATGTTATAATATTTTTTAAACGGATTCTTGTGATAACAGAGAAGAGTGAAAGGAGAGAAATAGCTTAAATTGGTGTATATGTTAAATACGTACTATATTGAATAATACGTACATGTTGAATCGAGTTATCTTTGTACTTTTTTACTTTCACTTACCTATGTATGAAATATATAGTAAAGGAAATTATTGCGATCGTGAAAATTTTCGAATCTTAGTTTTCAACGGAAATACACGCTTTGAGGTCCTCTGAGTCCAAATATTTTTAACAGTCTAGCTCAAAAACGAAAAGTCGTACGAAAGCTAAATTGCATATTTAACGTTTTTATATGCTAGGGAAGTTACAGCAACTTTTTCGTCAAAATCGGCAGACAGGAAATGGCACTTTATATTATGGCCTAAACACATTTTCTCGAAAACAGCTCTAAAGATTTTGATTAAACTCATTACATCTGAGTAAAATTAATCAGTTTAAATAAAATTTAGTTTTTATTCAGATTGATGTTCTCTAACAGAGCTTAAATGGCTAATTTTCAATATCAGGTCCTTCTAAAGTACCTTTAATTTTTTTATTTGAAACAATTGACCATTTTACATTAATTTATAATATAAAAGATATTTAAATATACAATATGAAACAATTTGATAACTAACTAAAGGATAAATAATAGATCGTAACGGAGAATAGTTGTAACTGGGGAACCAAAGAAATACGAGCGCAACCGAGCTCGCCCAAAAGATTAGAACAGGTTTCCATACGTAACATGAGTTTAATATAATACGGACTCTGACGATATTTCTATTTCTATAAATATACAAATGCGATTTTCATAAATGCTATTGTTGGTATTATTTAATACATAATTTTGTAGATTACAGCGATATAATATTAATATCTGTATATATTAAAATATTTATACCAATAAAAATACCAATAATGAAATATAAATAAATACAGCTTCTATAATTTTTACTTTCTCTTCCCCTTTGTCTGAAAATACTTATTTCTGCTAAGAAGAGGGTGGTAAGTGAAAGTTGTGTGACACACGGCACCACATTTTTCTTACTCATAATCAGTTGATTTTTCTTTACTTTTACTGAAATGGTAACTTTCAGCTTATTTAATATTATCCTATCTTAGAAGTTCTTCATGTACCGTTTGAAAATAATCAACAATGATTCCAGGTATTTTTAGGTAAAATTTATAATCATTTCCTTCTGCGCCAAACCAAAGTGGATAACTTATTTAGTATTTTGTTTCATACCACCCGCTGCCTCTGATCGTATTTTTCTGCTGCCTATTCCAGGCAGGAATATTGTTCTTGGCTTCGATTGTAGAAAACAGGAATTCCAAGCCAAGGAAAATATCTTTTTTTTTTTTTGGAAGAAAGGAGTGAGATAATATGCGATCCAAGACTGTAGGAGTGGTGATAGCATGTAAATATTAGCACAGTTGTGATATTTTAAATACGTATCTTCTGTACCGTAAATTATCAAATTTATTTGAAATCAGAAACATGTAATTAATATATTTAAATATAATACTTAATTATAATTATCAATGGGAGAGGTATCTTCAATTTTGAAAAACCTAATAAACTATCAGATTATTTAATGATTAACAGAGAAAAAGAAAAAGAGAGAAATATTTTTTCAGTTTAAAAATCTTTAAGCTCGTTTAGACATTTCACAAACGATGGGAACTATTTAAATGGTTGTTTCCCTTTGCTAGTTAGTGGTTTCGTTTCTTTCTTTTTTTTTTCTTTTTTTTAAGCTTCCCTCTCTTGTCGACAATAACAAAAGAAAAAAAACTTTAGCTTAGCGCTAATGTCCCATGAAGTTAAATTTGATAATTGAGTTTCCCATACTTTGTGAAAGGTATAAACGCACCTTCAAAGAAGTTGTATATATGTATATCTTTGAAAATGGGTGATAAATAATAATAATTTTAATAATTTCATATTAAATGGTAAATTAAAAGTGTAATTGAATCAATAATTTTTTAACAATTTTAAGTAATTCTCATTTAAACCCCTTGTTATATTTTTTTTATTCAGAAATATTATAATCTGTCACAATTAAGGACATTTATAATACTGTTTAGAGAGCACATTCACACTCTATTTATAATAAATTAAATAAATAATACAGATACTAATAATAATAAAAGGTAATGTATATAAACAAATGAACTTAACTAACCAAAATAACAACTGAAACTCATGCATACTATACAATATTTACAGAATTCGTTCACTCAGAAGAACTCTGAGACTAGCCTTTCTCACTCGTGAAAGGAAAGGCAAGACTCCAGGAGATCCCAGCGCCTCCCACTCAACCGTATTACTGGTATTAAGGACCAGTAGAGGCTGAGGATAGGCGCTATATTCATACATACTTGGCTTGAGTGGAGGATCTGGCCATTGCCAAAATTCCAATATTTGCCTATTCACAGAAGTTTTCTAGGCCACTGCCGCTACAACCTCGAGGAGGATCGTAATGATCGTAAGGATGGGTGGTGGTGGATAGAGATTGTGCAAGGAGATTTGGATGATAGGTAAGGTTCTGGTCAAATTTGAAGAATTTTTCTTAGATAAGGTCTAGGACAAATGGGATATTAAAGTCATGGTGTAGAGTTTGGTTGGTTACATAGAATGGAGCATTAACTATTGTTCGAAGAACTTTAGATTGAAAGGATTGGATGCATTTGATGTTAAAAAAATTTGCTGTCCCCCACAGTTCAAGTCCGTATGTCCATATAGGTTTCAGGATTTTCTTGTAGATAAGTATATTTTTTTCAATAGAATGTTTAAATTTTCTGTTTAGTAGTTTGTATAGCTGGCCGTAGTATCGTCGGTTGAGTTCTATGTTAGTCTTCGGTCTAAATGAAAGCCAAGATACCGAACTGTGTCTGAGAAAGGAAGCTGGATGGAATTATTTTTCATATTGGATTATTTGTATCATCTGATCACTTAGATTTTCCATATACTGCTTTATATATATATATATGAATTTGAAGTTTATTCAAAACATTTTTACACAACTATATTAGACATTTTCCAATTATTTTCAAACATTGTTAAATTGTTACATCTGCGAAGTTGACCATAAGTATATGTATCGATATATATATAGCTGTCGTACATTGTATTTACTATTCTGAGATGAAGATGAGATTTAAAAGAGAATGGTCTCCGTGCACACGAAGCGGGACCAATTCTTTTGTTCTCTCGTCACCAAGGTCGATTTAGATGTCAAGAACTATTACACTGTTCCGTTCCATCCTATGAGCTTTACCTTTTGATTCTTATCATCGAGATATAAATATAATATTATCAACTCAGATATTGGATCAGCGATTCCAAGGGAAACTATACTAGGCCTTGATGAATGAAATGAAATGAAAATGAAAATGAAAAAAATGTTTTATTATTCTGGGACTGTTGTCCCTTAAGAACAAAATATGAATACAGATTATATGTCTGTGTGGCTACAATTGAATTGTATATTTACAATGAAAGTTGACTTACGATAAAAATACAGAAAAGAGAAAAAAAAGAACAAGTAAATTGTACATATGTATGATAAACTAAAATAACCTTAATAAATTGAGGTACTCTCTGGTGGTGCTCAGATATTTCTCTGAGATATATTTCACATTCATTCGGATTGAGAAAGGAGTAGGTGCTTAAAGAGGAGTGGTTTAAACGAGGAAACTGATTGAGCGTGTCGAATATCAGGTGGGATGGAATTCCAGAGGGAGGCGGCTTGTATTGCAAAGGATTTGTCAAACGCAGCAGTTCGGTGAGGAGGAGGATAGAGGTCGGAAGTACGAGATCTGGTGGGACGGGATTGGATGGAATATTTGAATTGTAAGCTGTGAAAAATGTAGGAGGGTCGATGGGTTCTAATAATTTGGTACAGAAAGGTGGCTAGGAAGTACTGACGGCGATAGGATGGGTAGAGCCACCTCAACTCAGTGTAATACTGGGTAATATGCGTATCCCTTGAGATTCCGAAAACAAATCGTAGTGCGCAATTCATTAGGCGTTTAAGTTTGGCCTCGGAATCTCCCGGGAGTCCACCGTACACCATACAGCCGTAGTCGAAGTGGGGGAAAACAAGGGAGGAAACTAGGAGTTGACGGGACTTATATGGAAGGAGATATCGTAGACGATTGAACTGTTTTAGGGTGGAGATAGTGCGACGGGAAATTTGGGAGATGTGAGGTTTCCAGGATAGGGATTGATCGAAAGTAACACCTAGGTTTTTAACGGTGGTGTAGAATAAGATAGGTGAGTTGTTCAGGAAGAGACTGGGAGATACTGGGGAGGATTTGAGGAGTGAAGGGGATCCGATCAAGATGGCTTTTGTCTTCTCGGCGTTCAGAGTGAGCCTATTGAGGTTTGCCCAAGCACTTATTCTGTCAATATCTTCCTGAAGTTTTTGAGTGGCATCTGAGATATCTGTCGGATTAAAGGAGAGGTAAATTTGAATGTCGTCGGCATACAGGTGGTAATGACAGTGCAGGATAGAGGATGGGAGGTCATTTATATAGATGGAGAAAAGGGTGGGGGATAAGGAAGAGCCTTGTGGGACGCCTCTGGTCAGAGGTAGAGATTCTGATGGTGGGTTATTAGGAATTACAACGTACTGGGAGCGACCGGTTAGGAAGGATTGGAACCAATTAAGGGAACTAGAAGAAAAAGAGATATTTTTAAGTTTGGTTAGGTGGATGTTGTGGTCTACTGAAGCAAAAGCTTTGGAGAAGTCTAGGAGAATAAGGATGGTTAGTTTCTGCTGATCTATGGCTGTGTGAAGGTCGTGGGAAATTTTGATTAGTGCAGACTGAGTAGAATAACCAGGCCTGAATCCAGACTGGTAGGGATTTAGGAGATTATTGTCCTCTAAAAAATGGGATAGCTGGGATTGGACTAACCGCTCTAGTGGTTTTGAGAGGTTTGAAAGGAGGGAAATCGGTCGGAAATCATTAGGAACTGATGGGTTTGAAGTCTTCTTCAATGGGCGTACTAGGGCGGTTTTCCAGGATGTAGGGAAGGTAGCATTTTGAAGAGAATAATTGTATATATGATAAAGGATCGGAAGAATGGATGGCAATGCGGCTTTAATCAGTCTGACTGGGATGTTGTCGGGACCGTAATCATTGGTATGGGACTTCTGAATGGATTTAAGGAGCTCATCTGGTGTAATATGGGAAAGAAAGAAGTGATCAGGATTAAAGGAAGAGAACATAGGAGCCAGACTGGACGTGGGAGATGTGGATGCAAGAGGACAGGAGACAAAGTGAGCGTTGAGGTTATCAGCAGAAACGGAATTGGACTGAGACTGGGGTGTATTACCAATGGTCAGTTTTCTAAGAATAGCCCACGTAGCCTTGGTATTGGGCGAGTTGGATAGGGAATGATGGTAGTAACGGGATTTAGCGCGGCGTACTGCTGATTGAGTGCTATTTCGAAGCTGTTTGTAGGAGAGAAAATCATCAGGAAGTCGAGTTCGTTTAAACCGTCGCCTTGCAGCATCTCTTTCTCTCATACACTCCCTCAAAGCAGGGGTAAGCCAAGGAGCTGGAGGATATCGGATGGTTTTTGTGATAAGAGGAGCATGTCGGTCGAGGATAGAGTGAAGTTGAGTGGTTAGGATTTCTACCATGGTGTCTATGGATTTTGAGGAGTAGATGGGATCCCACTGGATATCGTCAAGACCTTCTGACAATGTTTCGTGAGTGAGATAATCTAGGTTTCGGAAGGATATTGTTCGGGGAGAAAAGGATGGAACAGGGACATTGTAAGAGATCTGGACAAGATCGTGGGAAGATAGAAACGGAACCGGGTGCTGAGATGATAGTACATGGTACAGACAATTTTTTATGAAATCATTAACATCCGCCTAAAACTGTGAAATATATGGAACAGCAAAAATATGGACCAAATAATTTGATTTTTCTTTTTCCTTTCCTTATTGTATTTCTTTTCTTCTACTAGTCACTCCAATTATTGATATACGACGTATAATCCTCTGATTATAAACTTTTGTTCCTTTTAGCCAAGCTATTATTCTTAAAGTTGTTCATATGCTTCTTTTCATAATTATTAATTATTTCATTATTATATGGTAATAATAGATAAGATAATTATTACCGCTATACATTATTCTCTACATTCTACAAATTTATTCTAGATTTTGTGATCAAATTATCTTACGATTCGAGTGGAAAGCAAATGGGTGCTCATGAGCATTTAGTACCTAATTAAATATACCAAGGTTGGCAATGTCTAGAGTGAAAACGCCCCAATACCGAGAATTTTCGTGAATAAAACAGTTATTCGAGATTAAGTTATTCGAGAACTTTTAGACAGATTTTAAAAATTTGATAAAAAGTAATTTGGGTTCATACCACGGTCTATGATACCCGAACTCGAAATTCTAGAATATTTTCCATCGCGACCAGTCGACTTTTGAAACCATTTGAGTTTTAAAACCCCCCAAGGTTTTATATTATTTTTATTAAAATTGTTGGCAGCTGTTTCAAGATATATCCAGAGCAAAGATTACATTCAAAAAAGGTTTAAAGCTATATCTATTTCTGGTAGAAAATATCGTTGGAATGTGTTCTCCACCGTCACGAAATATCTTACAACTTATTTTTTTCTCTAGTTAGTTTGAAATGAAATGAAAATAAATTTTTATTATCCTGGGACTGTAGTCCCTTTAGAAAAAATTGTAGATACAGAGAAAATGCCTGTGTGGCCATAACATTAAATTAAATATTTACAATTCTCATTAAAATTAAAATATTGGAAGAAAATTAAAACAAAAACAATAAATATAATACAAACATATGAAACTAAAATAATATAATAATATACAAACATATGAAAATAAAATAATATAAGTAAACAAAATCATTTCTGGGAGAACTTAAAAAATTCTCTTATCTACTTTTCTTGATCAGTCGGGTAGAGAAAGAAGTAGGTGATAAAAGGAGAGATTTAAATGAGGAAATTGATCGCGCATGTCGGATATCGGGAGGGATTTTATTCCAGATGGAGACGACTTGAATTATAAAGGATTTTTCAAACGCAGCAGTTCGGTGAGGAGGTGGGTAGAGGTCAGAAGTACGGGATTCAGTGGGACGGGATTGAATGGAATATTTAAATTGTAGGCTGTGAAAAATAGTAGGCTTTCTTCTTCTCGGAGTTTAGATTAATTCGTAGTAAATCGGAGTTTGGAGTAGAAATGGGATATCGAAGGCTTATAATTATCGAAACCATCAAAATATCGTACTTAAAATATCGATATTATATCATAGTCGATATTATAAAAAAAATTTAAATATGAATATCAATATAAATGTTTATTCTCTAGCACATAGGCGCATTAAAAAATATGTTATTTTCTTCTTTAAATTAATTATTGAAAACATCAAATCTTCTAGCCTCCGTAGTAAAATTATTATTATAGTTCCTATCCATCTTCATCATCTATAGTCTTTTTTCCAGAAATGTCCATTCAACTAATTATGCCTTCCATTCACCTATAGATCGAATTCAACGAAATGATAATTCATTTGCATAATATATAGATTTCATTGACAATTCGTGGCATTGATTTGAGAAGATTCTAATTAACAAATTTGAGAAATTGGGTATACTGTTGCGAAATTACATTCTATATGAAACGGGCAATATAAATATATTTGTTTTTTATTATGATCAGATTCATGTATAATTCCTAGCGTTTTCCGAAAACTATAATTTTAATTTTAAATTCAAATATCTAAGGTATGATATAGGTAGCCGATATTATTGAAATAGATATTATCGATGATAAAATATCCAAAATTGTTTTCATTTTATCATAGTGTAAAATTTAACATCCCATAATGTTAAAGCCATATTAACAAATAATAATTCAATAAATATTGTTTATACTCATTAAAATAATTCTCTTGGTTTGGTATATTTAAGTATTTAACTATTTTTTTTCTTTTACTCCTTCTATGGAATGTACGGATAAAACATATTTTGCTATTACTTTAATTTTTTAAAACATACATAGAGTTGAATCTAAAATTTAAAATTAATATTTAAAAAATAAATTGGTTAAAATCTGAGAAATCTATAAAAATAATAATTAACTAGCTAAAAAAAATCTTGTTTATGAAGTACTCTAAGCTGTTATGGCTTACACAGAGTTTTCATCGTCCGCCTTTGTCACAGCCCTCCATATTGTGTCCGCGGATTTCCGTTTACTATCGAATTACATGTTATTTATATCAGCAAAATTAGTGCTCTCAGCTAAAGTGTCCACTTCCCATTATCTACTTCAGTGGATTTTTTTTTTTTTATATTAAAACTCCTTACTGAAGAATATTTTGATTTTGAATTCTTACCCGCGAAAACTTAAATATCAAACCGAAAGAAACAATAATTAAAAATCAATTTTCCTTAATAAACTTTTTCCAAGAAAAATTTGATGGTAACTTAAGTAAAAAATAAAATAACGTATTATGTGTTCAGTTTAATAGTGAAATAATGAATTGTAGTAAAACTTTATTATTTTTTAAAATTATACTTAATTTCTGGGTGGATCAGTTCGTAAGGCACTGTGCTTCTATTCGGTCGGCCCCTGTAATCATATAGTTATATCTCTATTAACTCTGGCAGATAATCACTTATACTGTTATACTAGTCGGGGATCGATCATGTGGTTGTGAGACCCTCCTGGTGCACCTTTTTGTAAAATTGGTACTCTTATTTCAACCAGATGTTTGGTAAATCTAAGTTTTAAATAACTACGAGTTCACGTCCCGATGCCGAGGAGTTTTTAGCTCTGGTATTAATCCCTCGCCTTCACCCCTGGTCCGGTAAAATCGCCGGATAGCCTAAGAGGTATGGGTAGAAAAAAATAGATCCAAAAATCGTTCACATATTTCAGTGGTACTGGTATAAGTTCAGTAATCTTGTTATGAAAAGGAGGGTTCCATCGAAATTTGATGTTGGTATCATTTAATTTTTGTAGAAGGTTTCATTTTTGTTGGAATGTGACTAACAATAAGTTGAATCTAATTTTTCGATCTCGGCAGCTCCCTTGATCAATTTTGAATATCCCTAAACTGTTACATTTTCGCACTTTCAACGGTGTTTCCCAATTTTGACCAAAAAAGGAGTACGTTATAGACAAAAACACTTCATTTATTTTTACACTAGATTCATTTATTACAATGTGAGACCAGAAAAGCATCCTAGAAACCTAATAAGTTTCAAACTACTGCTTTTCAAAGTTTGGCTAATTTTTCAAACTTGAAAATTTTAAGTTATAAAAATTTTTATCTTTTATCAGACGGGATGGACTTTATGTTATACGTATGACCTGTCTATACGAATCATTGAAATAAACATTTATTTATTTAGTAATAAAGATTCGAAGGAGGCGGAGAGGGGAAATTCACTGTTCACCATTAGATGAACGAAATTGAAATAAAAAATTTATCTCACAAACATTTACATCAAGTGTATACAAAATGTGTAAATGAAGTGAACGAAATTGTAAACGAAATTTTAATTAAAGTTGTTTCCTCTGATTCGATCAGAAGAAGTTAACAACAATCAAAATATGAATGTAGTGAAAAATGAATGAAACAGTAATTTATAAATAAATTTAAACATGATATTCAATTTTTTTTGTTTCTTCGTAGCCTCTAACCTTTCTAGAAATTTACAAGTCAAGAGAATCCCGTATCCGAGTAATGAAGGCAGGGACATGGAATTGGTGCTGTTGCTAGGCAACGACTTCATCAGGCCGAAGCAGTTTCCCCCTCACAATCAACAAGGCACTGGATTCCGACCCATTTGTCCGTCCTCCATGATTCGATTTTCCATTAAGCCTCACTTCTCGTTGGCGGAGCCCTGTCCGTTTAGCGTTACAGTTGTCCAGTAAACACCTGTCAAAGGAATACCATCAGGAAACAGCAGTACACAGGTGCATGCGACATTGACGTTTTCTTTACTTTTCAAGGAATAAGGTAGCACCCAGGAAATATCATTTACAAGGTTCCTATGATTTAAATAGCAAGTACTTCATTTATTCACACTAGAGGAACCAGTGTTGCTCCGCGAGGACCAGGTCCCAGAAGCATAACGTATTATATATTATCAAAAAAATGCTTAAATAAGCACCACAGGTTTTAAGGTCATTAATATTAAATTAAGGTCTTCAAAAATAAAGGATAATCTAGAATATCTATACTGATATTGCTGTGTAGATGGTTCTCTGAGACTTTTATCATCACTTATTTATTTTGCTTAGCATCATAGTAACTTAGTTTGTTGTTTTTATTTTAACAATTAGTCAAAAGAATTTGATGAGAGTCAGTGATGTTATTTTAAGTAAATTTGAAAAATTCTTAATAACATTGTGCACGGGCATAAAAAAGGAATTTTCATGACATATCAGAGTAACACTCATATGCGCAGACTTTCCATATTCGTTCGGGAAGGAAGGGCGATAGATATTTTAAAAAAAAAATCTCTGACGTTTATATTATGTAAAAACTGTTGTGGGAAAGAAGATTAGTTGGGGTGTAAGTAAAAAAATAAATAAATAAATAAATAAAAATAATAATAAAAAAAAAGTTTTATATTTGCCGATGTTCCAACCCGAAATTCAGGCCTTCATTAGGACTGCTCAAACAAAATCTGGTCTTCGGGAAATCTTTCGTTTGACCAGCCCTGATGAAGGCCTGAAATTTGGGCCGAAACGTCGGGAAAAATAAAAATAAATACAACATTTATTTTTAATTTCTTTTTCATTTGTTTTAATGATCACCCCAACCAATCTTCTCAACAATTATTCACTGCAGTCAATCATCAATCAAACCGGGATTGAAACGTCAAATAATAAACACAGAAGAAATGAAAATTTCATGGTTTATTGAATAATTAATAAGTGATCTTTATCCCAATTAAATAAGTATGTTTAAATTTAATACTCAAAGGTCGATTTAAAAAAGTTGTAAATATATATATGTCTGTGTTTGTGTGCGTGTGTGTGTTTATATATTACTTGTTAACGAGTTATAGGTGTATTTTAAAATATGTTAACAAAACAATAGAATAGATTTTTTATTTTAAGGTTAAGGCAGTAAGATGAGCTCATAATTCTCTATTGATTCCAATTTGCCGCCGGAAATGTGATAAAATCTTCAAGTGAAAATGGAAGGGTGCACATGAATGAACAATAAAATCCTAGGAAATGTTGCTACATATAATTTATTATCTTTGAATATAAACTGAAGTTTCATTAATAGGAAGATAGTGGCGTGGTAAAATACTTGCGTACCTACTTCTGGCCCTTAGCTTAGCCATCTAATGGACTTTTTCTATTTTTTTAATTGATTTAGTTTATTCATTATCCATTCATTCATAAAAATTTATTTATTCAGGTAGGTTAACTTGGTTTAATTTTTGTTCTTCGAAATATTAGAGGAATGGGCCTTCTCAGATAGCTTTGACGCGAAGTGAGGTTGGCAAGGAATCATCTCTATAACAACTCACAAGCGAAATACCCCGTCTGCTGTGGATCGACGACGTAGACGATTTCATCGGTATGGCAATAAGAAGATAATAATAAGGGAATATGAGTTGTCTGCTTAAACATTCTCAAGTCAAGCGGCGTCGATTCGAATCCTATCTTGGTGGTTTGAAATTTATTTCATGAGAGCTTCATGGAATGAATCTCGACCTCTGGTTAGAGTAGGTTTGGATGTATCTTAGAATAACCCCTCATTTCCTTCCTCTTCCTTTTCTCTTCTCATATGCTAGAAATAATGAAATATGGGGTAATATAAAAAATAACAAATACTTTTTCATGTAATTGTGGATTGATGGTTGACTGTCGTGAATAATGAAGAAAAGGATGGTTATGGTGATCAGTCAGAAATAAAAAGGCAAAAATAAATAATGATATTTATTTTAACATTTGACACCGACGTTTCGACCTTAGGTTCAGGTCTTCATCAGTGCTGTACAAAGAGATAGTTCGAATCGAAAACAAGAAAAATCGTTTCTGATTTATTCATATTATTATACTCGTAGAAAAACTTTAAATATTTTTTTAATCTCTCAATTCAACCTCTTTCCTCATTTCTTATTCTATTCATCCCAACTGCTTGAGCCTCCAACTACTGTTGTTGTTGCCTTTCTGTTTTATGGTTTATCTCCTGCTTGAAATTCAATCCGAAAATGTATTCCTTTCATTCAGCTTTGATTGTCTATTGTAGGTATCTACCAAAAGGCTATAATCATCATGATTATGGAAAACATAAATTTCTATTAGCCTCTGCTATTCACCTTTTATTCAATGAGTAACAGAAAGTTGGGTTTGAATGGTTTGATTAAGAATTACGACAAAAGCCGACTTCTCGCTATTAGCGGTGGCTCATTGTGAATTATTATAACATCCGACAATGGGCCATGACCCTTTATTCAAAAATTATTCATTCATAAAACACATTAAATTTATGAATGGAACTCTCCTAGACCTCGTGAAACGTGCCCTATTTTCGCAGGCCATTGTCGACCGAAGGCCCGGGACCAGAAATAAATAAAGGCGTCCAACCTTGAATGGAAAATGCCTTATTCACGAGTTAATGCTGCCTAATAATTCAGGCAATCCTGACCTCTACTGTCCATATTTTATACGACACTCTCTCTGAGATATTTATTTCATGTTGGTGAGTGATTGGGGGTGGCAAAGCAATAAATAATACAAGCATTCTATAAAAAAATAAACAGTGCCCAAGAGTTTTATTTGTTTTAGCGTTTAATCACTCTTCTGCATCTCTGAAACATATTTTTTATTAATGGATCATAACTGAATTTATTCATGAAATAATGAAAATTAATAATGAATGAAATTTCAGAGCGCTATATTTGTCCGACCGAAAAAAAATTTAAAATTGTAATTGTTCGGACATGTGGAAGCTGTAACGATTTATCTTTAATATATGAAGGATAATAAAGATAAATTACTATTCCATAATAATTATGCATAACATAAATATAGCAAATAATTTAATTACAACAAAGAATAAGAAGTTACAGTAATATATAATAAAAAAAGAGCTATGGATTAAGATGATTAACAAGAAAACTTAATACAATAATGTACAATTAATTAGTATATAAATAATACTTTACATTTATGTTTTATTGAGTTATTTAAAATCAGGGCTTGGAACGGAAAAGATATTTTATTTTTAAAAAAGTTTCGGTATCACTGAAATTTGTACTGTAAGAACTTTTAGCTTACATCTGTTCAAGTTAAAGATTTATAAAATTTTAATTATATATATATATATATATATATATATAATATATATATATATATATATATATATATATATATATATATATATATATACATATATATTTAAAAGTTCTGTCGATTTCGCTTAAAACTCGATCTATAAATGATTTTATTTTCAGTTACTCAAACAAACGATATATTGGATTCATGTGTAATGTATTACAGCCAATTGATAGATATCTAAGGCCAATTAATGTTTATTTTTCATTTGAATTGATCTTTTTATTATGAACTTGAATAAAAGTTTTACCATTAAACATTTCAACCCCTGATTCAAATTATTTTTAATAAAATTAAAAACGTATTTATTGTGGTTTATTTTCAATATTGTATCTTTGTAATGGACCAAAAAAAAACATCCATCAAAATTGGATATTATACGTTTTAAGATATTTGATTAAAGTCATCCTCTTGACTAGTACTTATGATACTTATTTTTATAACTTTCCCGAAAAGAAGCTGGGAAAAGTCACTTGTTTTCATTTACGAATTATTCAATAAGTTCATATCTTTTGTTGAAAATGAACATGCTTATTTAAAACTTTGTGAAATTTTCTAAAAATAACAAAAAAAATCTTTTAAATTAGGCGTTTCTGGTGCAGAGATAAAACATACTAAATGTTTAGCATATATTCTATTGAAAACCTATCTCTTTTTTTTTATTTATATTTCTCAACAAAAAATGAAAAGATATATGTTTTCTTAGACTTTTATTTAATTAGTGGGGAATTTTATATATAACTATTTGGAAATAATAAATCATTGTGTAATTATTTGCAGCATTTTTTTTTTCACTTTTGATCGAACATTAACCATATATTTATCGAATATAAAAGTGAACTCATATCAAAGGCGGACATCTGTCTTTTTTTAAAAAGTTGGGGAAAATCAAATTTTCTGTAACATAGCTTTAATTTAAACCAATTCTGTTTTATTTTTTTCATGATTCAAATTGAACATTCTTAAATAAAATCATCAGAAACTGTTTGAATTGAAGCTATAAAGCAAAAATTGAATTTTTCGCTGATTTCTGAAAATTAGAGATACTCATCTTTGATATGAAGTATGTTTCCGAGACATTTTGAGATTGAAATATGCTATTAATGAACAGATCATTAAATAGGAAATATGGCAATTTATTTGTAGTTGTCGTAGAGTTAAAAGAGTTGAGATATGCGGTGTTTGAACTTTATATTACGTTGGCGCTTAGCACTGAAACATCCTCCCATTTCCAAAACCTTATCTGTCCGTTTGAGCTAAGGATGATGAGGAATGGCGACAATATTGGCAGATATGTGTCCATCTGTCACCTGCTGGTTCGGAAGCTCTGATTATGATCACTCGTCGATTTATAGCATTTTTAAATCATTGAGGCGGTTTTATCAATATCATCTATCAATCCCTTCTGCCATTTTTTTCTGGTCTATGAAAAACAGTTTCCTTTTTATTGCCGGGAACTTGTAAATAAATCTAAGGTGTATAATAATAGTAGCGGATCCAGGATATAATTTTGGGAAAGGTGTTCAGCCCAAAAGCATTATATATATAAAGATAATTACTTTGGAAGAAAAAGAATGATGCGTGAAGCCGTATTAAAAATTGTAATAAAAAAATGCAATTTAGGTATATGTTTTCAGAAGAGATCGTTATTCATTTAGTAGCTGTATGTGCATTATAAAATGTATTAAAAAATACATTATATTTTCTGTATATATTAAAAAATATAATATTCTGGGATTATTTTAAGTAATTAGCGTAGATCACTCACAGTAACAAATTTCGAAAAATAAAGATCATTTTCCGTTTTTTGGGGTGTTCAGCACGAAAACCCTCCTCCTTGTAAACAAGCAATAGAAAACACCTAGTTCCGTGCGCGTACCACCATCCTTTCATCCACTACTGTACTTGAATAGAAATTTATTTACGTTGGTGTAGGGCTAGTTAATATTAAATTATTTAAATCTATTATCGGGTACATATCCCCTGATTTATGAAAATTATTGGGGGACCAAACTATAAGATTAAGGGGTAGGGATCCCGGGAGAGTGTGAATATTGTTTGGAATATATCCTATATGCAATGTATAATACATGCTTGTATGAATAATTACCATCTATAATAATTACCAAAAAGTGTTGTAACATACTTTTTTTTTATTTATTTAGAAATATAATAATCTGTCCCGTGGACAATAAAGCTTAAATTTATTTTAACTAAAACAGTACAGTATTTTAATAGATGATTCCTTTTACAGTTTAGGTGAGTATATAAAACCAGAGTTAAACAATGTCTACTAACCTGCCAGTAGATTTGTACAGCGCTTTGTAATGGAATAGGGTACTTGTGAGCGACGCGGCCTCTATGGACTGCTATTTGCAGTTATTTTGTTATTTAAAGTGTTTTTGTTGTTATTTATATTTCTTGTTATTAAATTATTATATTATTATTAGGGCTCATTCCCAACGATCCTCTAGTAGCCGGCACCTATGATTGGGTAAAAAGTTATTCAAATAAAATAGAGTTATTACCAAACCTTTCTCGCACGATGTTTAAAGATTGCTTGAAACATTTTTATCTGCATGCTCTTCATATTTGCTCACACAAATGTACAAGAAAATATTTTGATTAACGATTATTCTGTGCACTCTTTATTAAGGCTTAATAATTCCTTGTGTTTCTATAAAAAATTCTTTTAATTCACTTAGCAAAAACATTTAACAAAACAAAAGTCAATTAATTTATTTATTTGGTTATATTTTAGGTGCCGTGTGCAACTTTATAGGTTAGAGGCACCATCTTGATTGTTGATTTACATTTCAATATGTCTTATGTATGTAAAATTTTGGATGTGTATGTTGTTAGTATTTTTGTTTAAAGAACGTGTTGTTACAACTGAATAGGTTATTTCTAATTTACGTTGTGAATTCGTTTATGAGGATGATATTGTTTAAATATGTCTGTAGTAATTGTGTTTTTCAAAGATTGAAGTAGGCGTTTCTGATTTCCAGGTTGTAGGGCTTGTCGATATCCTAGCAGCAGATTAGATTAAAGTCAATTAAGAAACATTAATTGAGTCACCGTTAATTATAATTCATATAATAATTATAATTATAGTTTTTCAGATCGAAATAAAGCGACGAAACGTCCTGACTAAATAAGTTAAGAATAATTATTTTGGAAGCCTAATTTGCTCAATTCTTTAAAACTTATAAGATATAACAAAAAAAAAAAGAAATGGAGCAATCCATCAATTGATTGGTAGATGTATTAAAGTGGGTGGAGACGATATAAGCTGGTTCATAACTGTAATCAATAACAGCTTCGACTTCGAGCTCACATAAAATAATATTTTCTTCCCATCTGCTACCAGGCTTTATTAAACTGTGTGAATAAAAATTTATATATATTTATAAGTTTTTAAAGATATATATTTACATTAGTAGAACAATTTATCTTATTGATGTTGATGATTTTGTTATTAATTTTCCTCAATAACTAAATATATATATACCTTTTACAAACATTAGGTATCGTTTACCAATAATGTTTCTGTGGGAACGGATCAAACTCCAGGACTGGATAGTACACAGGGAAATAATAATAAAAAAAACTCATATGTTAATAGATTTTCATTTTATTTTATTGTCTTATTACAAATAAAAAATATTTTATACAATTAGCATAGGATTTCTGTTATCTAAGTCCTATTTTATAATTTTATTGAAAATACCACCATTGACTTCTAAATATTTTCGGCTTCATCTTTGAGTGAAGCCTACTACAGCATTTACAATTCGTTGAATAAGTGCATCCCGAATGTCTTCTTTCATTGTATGTACTTTATCTTTGAACCAGCCTCATAAACAATAATCCAGTACTATGAGGTCTGAAGATTTTGGAGGCCAACTAATTACATTATTGGTACCAATCCTGTCCGGCTACTAATGCACTTCGGAGATGATACCGAAAATGTTTAGAAGTCAATAAGGTGGTATTTTCAAACATTTATTAAAATAATTAAGAGAAGAATGGTTGGGGTGATCAGTCAAAAAAAAATTAGTACAAATAAATAATGTTTCTGATCACTCTTTTTTCCATATCTTCTTCTCTATTTTGTGTATATTGATGCATTTGCTCTCTTATCTTCTTTTTTTTTACATTATTTTAACTTTTTATTCTCTTGTATGTTGTCAGTATGTCTTGATTTTCAATTTTCTATTTATATCTATTATTTCCTTATATAACTTCATATCCCTTTTCTCTGTTTTACATTTTATTCTTTTATTATTTCACTTCCTTTTAGCATATTATTCCATCATATTTTATCAACTATGTCAACCCATCTATATATATAGATATATATATTTTTTTTTTTTTGTCTAAACTTACGTTTATTATCTTATACATCCCACTACTTTTCGTTGTTAATTCATTTTTCATATGTTATGTTAACTTATTTTGATTATGTTTATTTCATTAGTCCCTATTTTGTTGCCGTTATTATTTATTTCTTAATTCTCTATTACTGTTATTATTCTACCTACTTTATTTTCCTCTGAGTTTATTCTTACTACATTTTTTAATCTATACCTTTCATATTTCTAATTTTAATTCTTTATTATTCAATGTTTATAGTTTCTCATACCTATTGTTATCTATTTTTTTCTTAGCCCTAATGAAGGTCTGAGCTTTGGGCCGAAACGTCGGCAAAAATAAAAATAAATATATATTATTTATTTGTATTTTATTTTATTTTATTTTAACTGACCCCTCCAACCATTCTTCTCTTCAATTATTCACTACAGTCAACTATCAACCCACAATTTAACTAACATAAAACTTCCATATCCGAAATTCTGATATATGTATGCAAAATTGTTTATTTTTTAATTAGCCAATAAAATTTAAACTAATGAAAATCTGAACATTTGAATTGTTTTTTCCTGTATAAAAACCTGAGATCTTTTAAATTTCAAATCTTCCATCTAATACATCAGGTAGCTGTGAAATGTAGGAGGGGTGTGGAATTTGTACATGTACAGAGTATAAGTAAAAGAGTTTCGTCATTTTTGTAAATTTCCTTCCAAGCAGCCTTTGTTTTAGTTATGCACCATCTAATTTAGCCGATCTGGGGCTTGTATTGAAAAAGTCACATAAACATTCTGTAAGCTTTTTGAACATAAACTATATTTTTATTTTTTTCTTGATAATTTTAGGAGTATATGAACTTATCATTCTAACGAAATGTGACTCTAAATAAATAAATAAATATTTTTATACTTAATGTAATCAAGAACTTTAGTTATTAAATTATAATAAAAAGTTTACTTTCTGTTTTTTTATTGATGACTGAGAATACACAAGTTATGCGGCTAACCTTTGCCAGTGCTCAAAGATATAAACCCAACTCACCTGCCACACGAGGCGAGGAAAAGACCTAAAAGGAAAATATAGTCAGGAGGGGTGGGCCGAATCCCGATAGGTCGGAAAGTGGGTCGGACACGTGGATCCCACGTGGGATAGGCGTCACGCAACCTTGTCTTTATAATCTGTCACGCGAGCTTAAGTTGAAAGGTTTTGCGGTTTATACTCGAGTTCCCGTTATTATTTTGTTCTTCTCTTCCTCGACTTATTGTGGTTTGGCCAAAAAGAATTCTTCATCCACCCAACAATGCGCACGAAAGACATCATTGAAAATCCTTTCAAAACTAATAGAGTCAACAATGTGAATAGGCTACTTCATACTACGGGAGGAAGTGAGAGGCTTTCGGGCTGAAGCTCTCTCCAAAATGATAAAAAAAATTTTTTCATTGGTTCTTATTTGTTTATCTGAGTTATCTGAGATAAATACTTCAAGCCTTAATATATGTTGTTTTTTAAATTATAATACAAACACGGCTATTAAAAAAAAAAAGAAGAAGAAATTTATCTCTAAAAGCATTTTTTTTTTTTGGGAGGAGGTTTAAGAGAACAATATTTGACGCCACGCATATTGCACAGAAGATGGAAGTGCTATTGATTGACTGACAGTAGAAACGTAAATAACCAGCTGTTTTTGATAATAACCTTCCTTTGATGTGAATTTTCATATCTATGTATTTTTTTTTTCTCATTATTATAATAAAAACTTTTTACTTCTTGGTAATTTTTTTTTTTTTTTTTTGTAACATTTATGAATTTTGATCATACCTTTTTTTTCACCGATCAGCTGTTTGATTATAACCTTCCTCAGCTGTGTTGCAATTTCCTACCTCCCATTATATTATTGTGTGCCATGGAGTGATGTTTCTGAATTGGTAAAACGTTGACCGGTTTATCATTTGTTGTCTGCATTTCAGAGACATAAGTCTATGTGATTAGATTTATTCCAATAATTATTTAACATTCAATTTCTGTCTCTTGTTGAGCTTTTTACTGATTTATACTAATGTATTGAAAAATTAAATGGAGGAGAATAGCTACATGATACCTTGTGCTCAGGAGCACAGATAAAAATAATCGAATAAAAAAAGGATTTCATTAAATTTAAAAAAAAATCAGTTATGGCTTCTATACTTTCAGAAATACATTTACACCGAATAAATAAGTCTTGTTTGTCGGGGATAACTGTCTTATTGGTTAACTATTAAAGTTGTAACATAGTTTTCAGTGGGACAAGCTAAGCACTTATTAAGTAAATTGTTACTTCAACAGTCGTAAGTACGAAATTTCACGTATTTTGTGCATTGAATAGACTATCTTGATAAAATTATATTATCCACAACTTATCCGTATGCTCCACTTTCATTGTATCCACTCTTATTTCCCCCACTATGACTACGGCTGTGTGTTGTTCGACACACCTCTTATGAACTGCTTATGAAGATTTGTCCTCTGTACCTCGAGACGGTCTTATATGCCCCAGCTTTACGCGTTTAATGAGTTAAAGTGGCTATTCCCTTCTTTCCGCGGATAATATTTCCTTAGATCTTACTTATTCCAAACGATCAAATCCCGGCACCCGTCCTACATCTACAGTCTCCTGCAGTTCAGACCCGTAGTCCACACCCAGAAAACAAGATCCTGTGTTGCCTACCTATATACCCCTTCCCAGAGAACTAAAATACTCGAAAGTCCTTTTCTTGCCCTCTCCACTGACTTCTGGATTTTTCTTCCATCTGATGTCCATCCTGCCTCTTCCTTGTCTTCATTCAAATACTTTCTTCTCACATCCCAAACTGACGCTCGATAATCATGAAATAAATTTTATGAAACGAATTTCGATTGAAGTGAACGGTTGTTTAAATTGTTTAAGTTTTAATTCAAACATTTTTTTTTTTAATTTTATTTCTACGATTGAGAGGAGTCTGCTGTCGATAAAACTACGGATAGTGCTGACATTAGTTTTTTCGGGCATATTAATCATGACCATTTCTTGTATCCGTGTGTTAGTATGTTCATGTAAGTTATTTTGAAATTTTTTAGTGTGTCCATATATGTTCGTTTACTGGTGGCATGTTTAGATCTTTATACAAAGTATCGTTGATGAAGTAACCATGCAGGTTTAGTTATAACCTAAAAGTGTTTGGCTGATAACTTTGTTGTTTTCGTATCTAAGTCATTTTAGCTCAGTAGGTCCATATAGGCTTTAGTTCATAAATATAGGTGTTCAGTTTCTGCTTTAATTTTAATTTTGAGCGTTTTGAAAGAAGTGAGTATAGGAAGAGGCGTTTTGAAAGGAGTGAGTCGTAGTCTGAGGTTTAACGTTTTTCTTTTTTTGTTGATAGGTGGGTCCCATGTCATTCTTTTGTTGAATGACAGTCCAATATATTGTATTTTATTTGTTTGCGTTATTACATTTTCAATGTAAAATTAAACTTAAATAGTTTATAACGTTTTGTTTTTTTATTTTTCCGGATTTCTTTTTTTGTTTTTTCCATTTCAATTATGTTTATTCTTAAAATGTTTTTACTTCCTGTTGTTTATTTATTGTCACTAAATATATTGTTTAATTTTTATTAACATTGTTTTTGGCTAGATATGGTTTTAGTTTTTTGTTCATAATTATTATTCTTAACAGACCTTGTCCTAGGATAAAGTTCATTTTCTATCTATCTATCTATCTATCTATTTTGTGTATAGAGATAAACACGTTTTTCCGATTTCGCTTATACGTCAAATGCATTAGGATGAAAGGATAGGACCCAGACCTCAGTTACAAGCCCGACATTCGCTTTAAACATCTCTTGAAGAGACACCATTAGCCGAATTAGCTGGCCCCCATTGGATTGTGTTTGCATGGAAAGCACTCTTCCGGATGGAACTTAGCTTTTGAACGGAGAGAGAAAGTAATGGCCGCTCGGACCTTTTATCATCCTCTCTTAACTGCCTCTTGTTTGTTTCGGGTTCGCTACTCTTTTGACAAGCTCGTTTATCTACACCTTTGTTTCTCAGGGATCATTATATGAAGTAGCCCCTTTTTATCCACTTTTTACAAATGTTTCCAAACAATTCTAAACAGCTATCATCAGTTTAAATAATCTGATTCTATTATTTTTCTGAAAATAATAAAGAACTCTTGAAGATTATTTCTTCTTTATAATGGTATAACTGGCTATAATTGAGCAGTCGGATGCAAACATGTTCTAAATCATTTTCTCAATAAATTATTAATTAATTACTTAATGTATTAACTTCATCATTTAAATGATTCGATTTTCTTGGGAATGATTACTTTAACTGTTAAAGTATGCGCTTATGCCTTCCAACAAAAACTTATTTTTATTTTATATCTACTACAAATTTTGCATTTAACAGTCCATTTTTCAAATTATGCTAGTTACAAATATCTAGATTTTAAAGGCTTGCAAGGAGTATACGGACACGGGGTCACCAATTTCAATGAAATTTGTTTTGGTGACAGGGCGAAAAATATTAGTCCCGTATCCGAGAGTTCTTGCTATTTAACATGTTTTTATATTATTCTTTTCTTCCTTTGGTTTTCGTGAATTTATAGGTATATTAATCAATTTGTTATTTCGTGTGTAAAATAATGAAAATATTTTAACAATTACAATAAAAGTTGATTGTATTAGTCTAATTCAAATGTATAATAAATTACAAAAACCAAAAGACGCCTCTTGTGAAATAGATCAAATACATTCTTGTTATGAAAAAGTAGTTCAGATTCGTTTCTAGCGTTCTATAAAACTCTTTTTATATATATATATATTTTTTTTTATTTTATACTACATTTTCAACTGCGTTCTTGGACGCTTCTATCAAATGTGCTATTGTTCATTTTCTCTGCCATTTCTTTAAAATTTGTTCATATTGTGAGCAGATCTCGAGGCCACTGCCTTTTTAATCATCTTTGAGGCTCCCCTGGTAACAGGGAGGAAGAAAGAGAAAGGAAAAATGGATTAGAATGATTAATACTTGAAGTGTGGAATGTGGTGTATTTGTTATGTATGTAAGTTTTTACTGATGGAATGTTCTTGTCTCTGTGTATGGTTTGATTTTTATGTGTAGGCACTTATGATTTTTCGAGGTATTTTGGATTGTACAGTTTATATTTTTATATTATTATATTACATATTTTGCGGAACTCCAAAGTTCTGCTCCATATGTCCAAATAGGTCGTGATAGTGTAGATTAGTCGCTTATTTTGTAAGTTGATAGAAGAACTGAAGTCCAAAAGATGTGACAGTTGTTTGTTAAAACTCTTAAACATGATTGTTTATTTTTTTTAAATAAAAAGATATAAATTATTGAACTAAGTTTTATTGAAGGAATTTATAACTAAAGCATTCATAACTCCTCAGTATTTTTTCCTAATTAAATGTTACAAAGCTATTCGAACTATTTCAATATATATTTTAAATTTCAAGCCTATACAGTGTGTCTCAGGTCTTGATGGCCAATCTCTGGGAGTTGATTCTAGACAAAAATATTAGTTAATGCATGAATCGATTCCGAATGGAAAATAAGTTAAAACCAATTTTGTATTTTTCTTAAGGTGCTCATGTTTTTTATAGAATAAGAAGGAATTGCTCAAAAACTGTTCAAGAAAATTAAATTCTAAGTACACCATCGTAAAATAGACAAAATTCCCTTTGAGAAATCGAGTGATTGAATTTAATAAGGTCAATGATAAAAGAGGCTTTCAGGAATCTAATAACGCAAAGCTCTACCATTATGCCGAATTACTTCATGAATCAGGATTACAGGGATATGCTGCTCGTGTATAGGTACTGCAATTGCAGCAATACAGCAGACATATTAGAGCTTTAAGCCATATTTAATAAAAATGTAATTAAAAAAAAATATATAATATATATATATATATATATATATATATATATATATATATATATATATATATTAAAAATGTTCAGTTGATAAATGGGCCGATCCCCATAGAAAGGAGGTAGACCAATTTTTTTTTTTATTAATTTTTTTTCACGATTTTTATTATATAAGAAGGAATTGTTAAAAAACTGCTCAAGATATATATATATATATATATATATATATATATATATATATATATATATATATATATTTACTTTACGATTTTATACCTAAAATTTGTTTATCTTGAACAGTAAACAACCGTCAATAATAATCAAAATAATTTTTAAAAAATTTATAAAAACCTGAACATTTTTGTTGGAAATTTCGTCTTGAATCTCCTTTCAGAATTTGGCCTAAATAATTTTTTTTTTTTATTATTTCTTAATATTTACAACTGTATTATATAAATACATCTAGTAAATTTGAACATATGGGTATAATGACATGAAAACACTTGCTGAGTAACTATCCAATGGTAGCACTCTAATGATATGTCTACATTAGGAGATCACGGGGCCATCTTCTTTTCAGACGCCTCGGAGGGTTATCAGGAATTGAAGAGGAAGCAAGGTTAGAAACGAGAGGGTTGGGATGATTCTGAAGTTTATTATGGAAGGATAGGTATCTGGATTGGGCCAGATCTGAAACATAAGGAACATTAAGATCTTTATGGATAATTTTATTAGTGACAAAGTAAGGAGCATTGAGGATTTTACGAAGGATTTTGGATTGTAAGGATTGGATGCGAGAGGAATTCGATGGTTTAGTGGATCCCCATAGCTCAACTCCGTAAGTCCAAATATCTTCTCTTATTATAGTCAAGTATATGAGTCTTTTGTAATTAATGGGAAGTTTAGAGCGTTTGTCTAGTAAGTGCTGAAGTAATCGAAAACGTCGAGCGGTTTCTTGTCGTTTCAGTCTAGTATGAGGATTCCAAGTTAATCGTTTGTCCAGGTGGAGTCCTAGGTATCGGATTTACTCAACAGGGATAAGTGGAGTATTGTTAAAGGAAACTGTAGTACAGGAAGTCGTTGGTTTACGACGAAGAGTATGGCCTAAATAATAAATAAAAAAAAAATGTATTCAAACATATTTATTTTCTAATTTCAATTATTTTTTACGCTGGTATTTTTTTTTATTATTTCTTATTTTTTATATTGACTTGAATGACTTCTAATTTGCATGTGGTTAAATTGAGTCTTGTTGAAGTTATCATATAATTCATAGCTCCTAAAATTCGGATTAAAAGTTTTTTGGAGTAATAGTTTCAATATTGTACTCTTGTTGAACATGCCTTATAAACGAAAATCATTGAGTATTATGCTCGGCTTAAAAGAAGAAAATTTAATCCCATTAATTTAAAGCGGTGAAGATTGGGGACTTCTAATTTGTAGAATCTTTATACTCAGCACAAATGTTTCTACAAAGATCCGTGATAAGTTATTGTTTTTATGCTTTACTAAAAACTCTATTTCGGGCCATTGTACCTTTATGCTTCCAAATTAAAAATGGGCCCTTCAGTTTGGATTGTAGCGCTCCCTACAAGTACAAGCCCCCCCTAAATCTCTGCTCCCACTCACTGTTATCATATTACAAGGATCCTAAGGGGAGGTGAAGTTGTTCTCCCAACTTGACCGTTACAAGGGTCAAGAGCTTACTTGATGTAATTGCTGCCTCCAGGCACTCCTGTTGTTCCTGCAACATACTCCTCCGTGTAATTGGCCCGGGCTAAGTGGAAAGTTCTCGGCAAAGCCACTTACAAACTTTTGTCCGAGATCTCTTAACAACCCCTTCAATTTGCCCTACAATTTCGCCTCCCTATCCTTTCATTTACCTTTACATAGCTACGAAAAAAAGAAATTAAAATTCGTGTAATCTGAATATTTCATAAATGCTGAATGTTTATTTTACTGGATAAAATATTATAATTAGTTTAACGTGGCTTAATCAATAATTTATTATTTGACAAATTTTATATTTGTAACAGAATTGCTTACGGCAACTGGTCAATCAATATCTCATGATATGAAGGAGAAGAGGTTGAGATGGGCGGGGAACGTAGTTCGGAGCAATGTAGCATGTAGCCTCTAGACAATAATGAATGCCTCAATAGTTGATAATAGACTACGTGGAAGGCGAAAAACCAAATAGATAGAACGAATCAACAAAGGTGCAATAGATTTGTATGCAGACTATGAGATCTGTGGAGCAATAAAAACTTGGAAATATATATGATAAATTTCTAGGAACAATAACATTTTCATTTTATCAATCTCCCAAGAAGTCCAAATTATCACTCTGATTCATTAAGGCACTAAGGTGATCCATATGACTAATGAAAAAAAAGTTGGAAGAATTGTATTATATTATTTGTTCCAAATTTTCATTTAGAAACAAGTATTGTTACCATATTAATAATGAAATAAGTAGTTGATTTACAATTCTAACCTCATTCTCCCTAAATAAAAACACGTACAAATATCACATGACCAGGACATTGTAGACATGAAAACGGTAAAATATAACTATGTTTTATAGAAAAAAATATTAAAAACTATCGCTTAAAGTATTATTGTTCGTCTAATTAATTACATTTAATATGAATTGAAGAATTAATCACTTAAATACCATTTCCTATAGGTAGTTAGTTTCTTTCTTTCTTTTTTTTAAATTAAATCCTGGATCCGCTAGTGGACATGAATATTGGAATTTGTTTTCATTTCAGTAAGGAGTGCCCATTTCACAAGTTCGATGGTGCATGAATAACATCCCCTTCTCTGCCTCCTTATAAGATATTTTATTACTTTCCGCTTCTTAAAAATGTACCAGAGATAGTAGAATTACAAAATTTGTAGATCATATACAATTATACTTTACAATTATGGTTTCGATTGTTCCATGTTTTTCCCTAGTTCGAAACTTTTCATTCCCTCGTCAAAATATGCTGCCCTTCCTCCAACACAAAAATTTTGATGGCGCAACCTGCGATGTGAAACCCCCTTCTGGGCATCCCTGGCAGTGAGAAGTACTTGAACCTAAGAACAACGTCCTAAACGTTGTAAATTTATGAATAAAAGAGTTAATGTTGAATTTTGAAGATGATTATTCTAATAAACATGTCATATAGCAATACATTTTTTAATACTGTTAATAAAATTCTTGATACTTCCAATATTCTGACCCTTCTTAATAAGAAAATGTCAATATACATGAAACAGAAATTAGACAGCTATCTGTTGTGAGCATTGGAGATCACGACTTGGTGATCCAGGCAAACACGAGACTGACCTTTTGCGAACTGACCTGGTTATGCTGTTTGCTCAATATACTACTAGCTATATTGTGGCTAACTGAGTAGCCATTTATTTGGATCACAAAATTGAATATGGTTACATTATTCATATTTGCTGTTGAAATAATATATATTATTTTTAAAAAATTGACATAAACTCCGAAAATGCTTAGCGATTTGGGAATCTGAAGGAGTTCATGACCAAAGAATTAATAAAAAGCAATTTTTTACCGAACATTACAGCTCAATATTTATTGTACAGTTTGTTTAACTATTTTAGTTTCTTAATTTTTAAAACTCATCTTATTTTTATATATATTTCACTTTTATTTTGTAAATTTTATTTCTCTGCTTTAATTCATTGTATTTATTCTTTCAAATAACGGTAGCTGTTAGTGTTTGAAAACTTAACTCAAAGAAGAAATAAATAGCATTGCATAAAATATATATATTTTTTTCTTTGACAACACATAAAAATTGTAGAAACAGTCTTGACATATTGGATGAACCTATAACTCACAGCCTAAATTCCCTCATTACTCTCCTTTTTTCTTTCGTATAAAAGAAGAGACTGAGAGTCCCAGAAGAATTTCCCCATTTATTTGTTATCCTCCTTTAAAATGGATGAAAAGTCTCAGAGACTTCATAGGCACTTTCAGAGTTAAACTCCTAAACCAATTTCTTTTGACCTATCACCACCAGCATTCGATTTAATAGACCGAACCTAAGCTTATTAATATCATGAAGTGTCTCGAAAAAGATTTCAATGGAAATTAAACTTCGAAGGTTGTCGCTGAAACGCTGCGCTGAAGTTTCAGACCAGGAAAGTTTGTAACTGACCAGAGGGCTTTTTGCGATGACTCATGCCATCATTGATGGCAACAAGATTAAATTCCCGAGCGAAACTTTAGCCAATATTTCATCTCCACATCGTCCAATTTCCCCTCACCTGGAATTCCCCGAGTTGGGTGGATATTAGAACTTGGAGAACGGGCCGTGCCATAGGAGGCCCCTCCCACAAACTTTTTTCATTTATGCTTTTTTATCTCAAGTTTTAACTAACGAAAAGGCCCGAATTTGACTCCCTCTGTCGCTTCGTTGGTTCGGAAGTGTTGAATTTATTGCCGTTATCAGAGATGATAACATTATTAATTTAAAGACCTTGTAGATCTATTGCCGTCTTAACTAGCCACCTCCATCTCTACCTTCCCTAGGCTATTTCTTTTCAACTATCTACATGAAGTTCTATTATATCTTTGTTGATTCATCCTTTAGCAGTGGATTAATTCGTTGGGAATATGTACGTCTACCCCCAATGAGATTCTTATGATCCCAAGAAGACTTCATTTTATTTTATTATTTTGTTTTTATTATTCTATTTTAATGCTTGCATTCTGTGGTGCAGCTCGGTGGAGGGGTGTGCGCCTTACTGATGGGGCCGCACCTCAGTCTCCAGCTGGTTTCGTGTCCTGCCTTCCTGGGTCGCTTCCTTCAGCAGCTTCATGCTGCATCTCCCGGTCTTGGTCATGGTCTTCGTCTTGTGCAAGAGTCTCGCAACAGTCTTGCAGTTACTTATTGGCTTATTACTGTAGAGACATTACTGTATTTTTTTAGGTAGGAGAAACCTAACTAAGCCAGAATAAAAAAATAGAGGAGTTAAATGCAAAAGTATATTGGTTATACCAATTATTTACATATAGTAACTAAGATTGTCAAACATTAGTAACTATTTTGCCTTAATTTTTATTTAAATAATCGAATTTTTTACCAGTCCTGGTCTTGGCCTTGCAACCGTAAGGCGGCCTTGGTCTTGGTCTTGCAAAGTGGAGGTATTTCTTTCATCATCTTTGATGATTATCCCTCTGGTTTTTTGCCCCTCCACGTGATCTCTTGATTAGTATTCAGGTATTCATTGTCAAGTAGACCTTCCTGATGTATTAACCTCCTCTTCTTAACTCATCTCAACTTCCTCCCCTTCTTATTATGATTGATATATTTATTGATCGATTTCCTTAAGCGATTCATACATCCGAGTAAAAATATATAATTTGTTAAATTATTGATAAAACCATTTCAAATTTATTCTAGCCACTTCAAATTGAACTAGCCACCTCCATCTCTACCTATCTTGGGCTGCAGCTTTGTTGATTCGTTCTATCCCTCTGGTTTTTGTCCTCACATGTTTTCTTGTGGTTACTATTGAGGCATTTTTTGTTGTGCAGAGACATGCTGATGACTTGCTCCGACTACCCCGCACATCTTAACCTCCTTGCTTTCATGTCAATAGATATTGATTGACCAGTTTCTATAAAGAACTCGTTATTGTTTTTTCTCCTTCAAGAGTGTTCTGATCCCTCATCGCTTGAGTTATCGTGCGATGAAATATTTTAAATTAATAAGTATATATAAAAGAAAACTCTCTAATAAGGTAGATTTATAAACGCAATATATGTTTTAATTACTTTAATTGCTCTTTAGTTATTTAATAAGAAATTAATAGGTTGCAAAGAAGTAGGTAAACACAACATTGCGTGAGTTGCCAAATACGGTTGTGCAAACACGCAACCTACTATCTTAAATCGGAAGTTGTTCCTTGCTGAACCCACAGGAATCTAGGAGTAAAAGCCGCTTGCTCTCTCCCTCGGAAGGAAGGTGGTAGAATGTGCCATTAAATAACTTGGCAATATAGCTTTAAGGAACCAGTTAAAGTAGTTCATTTTACCTCCGCAATTACCCATTTTAGAACATCCTCAAGTTCACGGCATTTTCACAATAATTATTATAGCCGGTGATAAACTAAATGATGCTTGTAAAATTGATGTATGATAAGAAATTATTTTTAATTAGTTAGTGATTTTGTTTTCATTTATTTTAATATATCACTATTAATTTAAGTCAAACCTTTGCTATTTAAAACTTATTCACATTTTCGATCGTTTTAAGAATATTTTTATGGATTGATAATTTATTTGATAAAGTTTTTCAAAAACTGAAACAGAAACTAAATACATTTACAAACCCAATTAAATCCATATTGAAATACTCCTCACTAATTCATGGTATCGTCCATAAGAACCACCTACTAAAACTATAAACCTTCCAATTAAATTGTTAAGACTCATAACAAATGTACCTTGGTACTTGCCTAAAAAAATTTTAAATCCTAACCTCCACCTACTAACAATTGAATTACACAAAAGATTATTGCTAGCAAGTCGAACGACCCTTACCAAGGATTTGATAAACATTTAAACGAATATACCCAGAGATACCCATCCCCCTCCCCAATGCAGATGACGCAAAAACCTTTCCCAACCCCTTCCAAGATATTGTATTCCTCTCTTCTTCTTAAAAACAGTGCAAAGAATTTAAATATTCGTAGATTATATACAATTACATATTCTGCGTTCTGTTTCATGCTTCCACTTGTCTTTTAATTCGAAACTTTTCATTTTGAAAATTCATAACCCCTTCGAAATGTGCCCCTCTGGAAAATTGAAAACCTCGTCAAAACTGCCCTCCCTCATAAATTTTGGTGACGCAACTTGTTAAGTGTTTGTACTAACAATAAGTACAAATTATTATTAACTATAACAGATAACCGTTTATGCGTCAATTAATTTTTTTAGTTATTGCATTAAATTGAAGGCATGTTGAAGGAACATCGTAAATTGTAATCATAAAGATTTTAATGTTTGTGGTTTACAATAATTGTTTAAAGTTAACAGTAAGGTGATGGGGCTCGCCCATTGTTTGTGTATCCTAGCTGTCTTATTACTAACTTGCTAAGTAACTTACTGGCTAACTCCTAATATTAACTTACCTTCTAAGAGTTGAAGAAGAGAGTTAAGTATTTTGCCATCTGACAGGAGACGGTGCTGGAGTTAGGGTATTGAAAAGTGGATTAGAGAGTGCTTTTAATGGAGCCGTACTCCTGTAATTAAGATATAACTATTCCCCCATTTACTTAAAAATCCAACTTATATCAGTTGGTATATACGCAAATCATGATTAAATTGTTTATAAATAACCGTTTTTCTGAGAATTGACAACGTAGATTCTGGTCTTGAGCGGATTGCATTTAAACGTTGTCATTTCAAAACAAGTAGATCTTGTCGTTTTTTTTAAAACATTTTATACTACCGTTCCTTCTGCAAGTTCTCTTGAAAATAAATGTACTTAAACAAAACAGCTTTGACCTTATATAACTCTTAATATTTTTACCATACGTGCCCTGAATAGGGAAATAGCTCAATTATGAAAGAGGTGTTAGTCAAGTGACCTATATCAACCTCAACCATCGATGTCTTTGTGTCTGCCAAAAGGTCCTTGAGTACAGGAGATTGCCTGGTAATGGTTTGTTCTCGGAGTACTTTATAGAATCTCGGTGTCGTCGGTTTTAAAGAAACCACAAATCTTCTTTAATGGTATATGGAAAATATAATGTAGCTGATATACCACAAATAAATGGCCTATCATGGATTCAGTGCCCTATCTTACTGTGACCGACCATCCAAGTGTATGCGAATTTTTCTAATGTGATGTAGTCTGGTCTAAGTTCTATTCTGGGTAGAAAGAAATCCATTCTATTTTATGACGCCTACTTAATAAGTGGTGAATGAGTTGTCTAGAAATCATACAGGTCGTTTCGATTATTTTTTTCCGAAGGTATTCAATTACCTCCCTGAACAGCTGTTGACCAAGAAACGGTACTTCTTTACAAAATTCTGCATCCAATATCCTTCAATGGTTGAAATGGTACAGAGTTTTTTACCATTTAGAGTTTTATGGATATTCTATTCCATTTTTCTGATTGTTTATTTTGTTTCCTCAATAAGGATTTTTTTTTACTTGTAATTTACTTTTTTGAAATCAAGATACAAATTTGGTTCCTGTTTTTTATTTTTATTTTTTATGAAACTGATATCAAAAATTATCGCAATAAATGTATAAATATATTGAAGAGAAGTTGGTTGTTGTTTTAAGTCAATGAAAGTGGATAGTAAAAATGAATAAATTATATCTTTTAGGCCGATGTTATAATGGGTGTTTCAGGGCTATGTGGCCAAACTGCAAAAATAAACTAAGGACCTCAAAATAAGACAAAAATTTCCTCTCAAGCTATGTCCGCAAACGCTTTGTTTAGGAGATATTAACACCAAAAGATTTTCGTTTTTATAAATTATTTACGTTATATGAAATAAACAAAGCCTACTTTTTTGTTCTAACTAGTTTATTAATTAAATGCTGTTAAAAAACCGCATCGTAAGTAGAATTGATAAAAAGATATCATCAGTTCGTACCTCAAAAATGTAAAGGCAACTAGTAGATCTATCATTAAAATTCAAACAATTTAGAGTTGATACGATAGTTGACAAGGGAATGAGGAAGGAAGGAGGGGTTCAACGTGCTGAGCTTCAGTGCTGAATCAGATGTTCTGAATGTTCTGTTCCCTCCGAAGTTGCGGTAACGATAACAAGAGTCAGCAGATCGCGGTAACGAGCTCGGCAATATCCGATACCCGGCATCACTTCTGCATCGGCGAAGGCTATGTGTGCCAAGGACGCCTATTGGCCTATTGTTCGCGCCGCCTATTCACCCTACAATGGCAGCCTCACCGTATCCTCAGCGGTTTTGAAGTTTACGCCCCATTTCTTTATTCACGCTCGCTCTCTGTTATAGTGCACTAACAAGAATCGTTGTTTCAAAATGTTGTAATTTGCAATAATAATTTTTTTTAGTTATTGTTATTAAAATATTTTTTGGCCAAATATCGCAAAAAAATGTATCGTTTCCTTTAATGTCTTATTATTTAAAAAATATAGGTTATTATTTATCCGCCGAAATCCTTCAATAAATAGATCTTATTTGCTGTAATATTTATGTGGGATCGGAAATATCCCTCCGAGAGATAGAGTTGGGGGGCGAAGTCCGTTGGAAAACTGAGTAAATCACTTTCGGGATATCTTTTTATCTTCCCTATAGGCTTCCCTTCCGGCTCTATATCTTTTTCCAGTTCCCTATTTTATTTTAGTTTTATATTATAAATTTATATATACACTTATTTCATGTACCGGATCGTTTGTTTCCGCTATAATATTTCTTTGTTTTTCTAGTAAACAAAATTTTTGTTCTACTATTCACCTGTTAGAAGATTATAATTTCTCATTAGAGATTAATAATTATAGGCAGATGGAATTTCCACTTAATAATTGATAAAAAAATGTTCCAAGACAAATTTATTATATGAGTTGTATTAAAAATAGAAGAAATTTTAAATTATATTCGGTTTGGCAAAACAAATACACATAAACAAAATACAAACAGCGCAATCGAAAATTTTACGAAAAATTGTCAACGCACCTTGATACATTTCAAATAATACTATACATAAAATAAAATCCTTGACACAACAAATAATCATTCTTCAACCCAAAATCACTCCAATCCTCTGGCTCTTTCTATTTTCTGCTCCCTGTCAACGCAGATTAAGAAGGAAACGGCCAAGAGACCTACTATATCGACAAAAACAAAATCAAGAAAATACACCAGACAATATAAATGCAACAAACTTGCTAGATGCGCAGGTGCAAAGTGCATACAATATTTAAAAAAATATTCGTAAATGATTAATTGCTAGGTTACGAGGCGAAGCAGGCAAACGAGAGACATTTCATTTTATATACACCTAGACCCATAATTTTTCAGTTGGAATGAAATGAAAAATAATTTTATTCTGGGACCGAAGTCCCCTTAGAATAATAGTAGAGTTCAAAATAATTCTGAAAACGCCATCGTAAAACAACTGACAATTATTACGAACAAAACTTACGAAGGTATGAACATAGACACACAAAATTAATTCTTTTGAACAATTACTAAATCACCATTAATGTTATTGTAAAATAAAATAGTTCGTTGTTTAAATTCAAGTATATTATTCCATTACGTGAGCAATATACCATTAAATAATGGATGTAAAAATATAATTAGTGTTTTGGTGTAAATGATGAATATGTTCTTATTATTTTCTTTCTGCTAATAATTGATGTTTATTAACTATTTATTTTTTGCTTAGATATGTAGGTTTTTTTTTTTGTTTTCATTTTGCGTTTTTTTTTCATAAAAACTAATTTTATCTCATACTTTTGCAACCCTACCTATTTCTCTCCACACATTGTGAAATTTGTCTTGCTAGTTTGCTGAAACACTACTGTGCTTGAAATAGCCTGAAAACTCCAATGATAAAACTAAATTGAACACATTTTCAAATCTTACATAATGTCCTAGATTATACCAAAAAAATTACTTCACCGGCTCTCACTTGGTATTTAGAAAAATGAATAAAAGCCACGCCAGAGAATAAAGCGATCCATCCTCCTGTAGCCTCTTCTCTATAATTGACTGGCGTCTTCCCAGAACATCAATTGGGGAATCCTCTCAAGAACCGCCCCGGGAAGAACCAACTGCCGAACTGCCCTTAAGTGACTGCTGGATTGGCCCTAATCCAGCCCTTCCTCCAGCTCCACTGCACCCACCAGAAGTTACTGTCCTAAGTGATCGTTATCCAAGGCTGTTCGTCATCTCCAATGGCCTCCTCCAGTCCTACTTGATGGTAAACTCCCAACTTACATTGATATACCGGTTGTTCCTTCAGCCTCTTCTTTCTTCAACGATTTGCATAATAGGCTATCGGAGATCCTGTAATCTGGAAAGGGGTCCGATGGACTAATATTGATTCTTCTGCGTCTAAAAACCCAGCTCTTGGAATTTCGAAATTAAATCTATCTTAATATTTATTCGCAGTCCTCCAAGAATAGTAAAAAGTTTCAAATTATGTAGGAGTTTTCAAACTACCAAGAATAGTACGTACATCAACTTGGTGATTTGCAAGAATCGGGTGGTCCATATGAGCACAGAAGAAATTAGAAATTAAAAAAAAAATTATGTTGTCGTTACAGCCTTTGTAGATCTTTTGGCTTCTTAACAAGCCTACTCCATCTCTCCTACTCCATCTTGGACTATTTCTATCTAGTTATCTGTATGCAGCTCTATTGCATCTTTGTAGATTCGATCTATCCATCTTCTTTTTGGCCACGTAGTCTTTTGCCTTCTATTGAGGTATTAAAATTATCGGTATTATTATAGGCAGAGATTAAAATATATTTTTTAAATTTTCAATGAGTGTTCATATTTAAAAAAAACTATTGAGTACATAAATTTGGCGACATTTAACAGAAGGGAGCCATTTCACTACTATTGAGGCATTAACATTATCGGCATTATTAAAGTCAGAGATTAAAATCTATTTTTAAAATTTTCAATGAGGGTTCATATTTAAAAAAAAAAAGTATTGAGTACATAAACTTGGCGTTATTTAACAGAAGGGAGCCATTTCACATAGTTTTGAATAAACCCAAGTCAAAGTTGAATGGCATTAAAAATCTAAGTATATTTGCTACCAAATAATTATATTTCCACAAATTTAAATGTTATTCTACATTATATCCGATAAAATTTTTTGAAGTTATCGCCTTGTGGTTTGGTTCTTTCTTTTTTTTAAACAGAAACATCGGATTCCACCAAAATAATTTTTCTTTTCTGTTTAAAATACCAAGCCCTAATCTATTATAAGATAATAATCACGATATAGCGATAAAGGATGTCTACATATAAAATAAGCCAGTGTTCGGTAGGACTTCAAAATTGGGCTTCATCAAACCATCGCCAAAAAATCTATGCTTTGTAAATATAGCTTTCAACTAAAAAATATTAATGATTTTCTTCACAATGTCCAAAAGAACTACTTTAGTTGAATGTACTTTTATTTGAAAAACTTTGGTTCATTCCTAGTTTTTTTTTTTCAGTAGATTTTGTCATCAGAAATTCAATTTTTTCTTCTTTTTTTATTTGTTTTCAATTTCTTCAGTTTACTTATTTTCATAAGTAAATTTACCGTAATATGTTGGTCTTCATATTCACAGATCATGTAAGTTAGATAAAAAAAAAGTTTGGAAAATGCCTAGTCTATTGTCAGCCTAATGTTTAAATGAACTTCAAAGATGCCAAATACCAAATTGAACATGGAATTATTGTACGAGATCAAATCTCAAATATGTTTTGATTTGATATTTTTAAAAAAATCACTAGATTTGTGAGGTCACCCATCTATATAGTGTTTTTTGTTAAATAAAGTTTAGTAAATAAAGAATTTAAGATTATAAAAAAATATTATACACTGGCAGATAAGCGAGCAGTTTTTATGATTCGTTATTATCTTTGTTGACTTATCAGTAATTTAGGTCAGTAGCTGATGTGATTGCTAAGTGAGGCTACAGTAGAACCGCCCATATTTGTACCCACCCACCAAAGTACCTTACACAAGAGAACTCTAGATTGTGTAAACTCCAATTTAGCCTTATTCCATCTTAGTGTTCCCTTTTAATTTTACTTTGATAAATGAAATACATAATTCATACATAAATTATAACAAATAGCTTCGTATTTTCTGATTAGTCATTAAGAGATCAATCAATATCCGTGTTAAAAAATCTGGTGCGGTGCGAGCATCACACAACTTTCACATACCACCACCTTCTTAGCAGAAATAAGTATTTTCAGACAAAGGGGGAGTGAAAGTAAAAAGTATAAACGCTATATTGATTTATATTTTATTTTGGGTGTTTTTATTATATACAAATTTTAATATGTATATCGCCTAAATAATCTTTACAATTAAATATTAAATAATAATAACGATAACATTTATGAAAACCGCATATGTATATGTACATAATATTGTCGGATTCCTTATTATATTAAGGTTTGTTACGTATGGAAGCGTGTTGTAATCTTTCGGGCGAGCTCGGGTGCGGTCGTATTCCTTTGGTTCCTCAATTACAACTTTTTTACAACTAAAATTCTTTCATATTTTATATTTATCTATCTTTTACATTAGAGTTAAATGTGAAATGGTCAATTGTTTCAAATAAAAAAAATTAAAAGTACTTTACTTTTAAGCTAATATTGAAAATTAGCCATTTAAGCCTTGTTAGAGAACACAAAAATCAGAATTAAACCTACATTTTATTTAAAACTGCTTACACTGATATAATGGATTTAATCAAAATCGTTAGAGCCGTTAAGAAAATCTTAAAAATGTGTCTAGTCCATTATATAAAGTGCCACTTCTGATTAGTTAATTTTGTTGAAAAAGTTGCTGTAACATCCCAAGCATATAAAAACCTTAAATATGCAATTTCAATTTCGTACAACTTTTCAATTTTTAGCTAGACTGTTAACACACACACACCATTTTGCTTGGGGTTATTTCGACTCAGGGGACCTAAAAGTACGTATTTCGGTTGAAAACTCAGATTCGAAAATTTTCACGATCGCAATACTTTCACGTACTATATATTTCATATATAGGTAAGTGAAATTAAAAGAACTTATGATACCAATTTCAACACTAATTTAAGAAGAAATCTGTCCCATATTTCCAGATTTAAGACCTTTTTATAAACACATTTACAAGACAGTACATTACTGTCATGTAAATATACAATATTTGATTTTTTTAATTAGAAAATAAAAATTACATAGTATTATTGGAAACGCTGTTCATGTTCTTAACTCAATTGCTGGCAACATACCAGAAGAACAGACATCGAATGTTATGTATTCTCACTTACTGAATCGGCTCACGTAGAATAAGATAAAGCTGTCAAAACCAGATTTCCCAATCGACTTTAGACATTCTATGTCGAGCAATCGATTGTTTCCAAATTTATTCCGTATCAAGATGCGACTAGGGACCTTGTTAGAACTCTATCGATTCGAACGAACACGTCTAACAATTTGGCAATTGCCACTGAAACGTACAAGCGTTATTGTAACTCTGTAGTTGATCGTTGAGGAGAGATAGAAATAACTAATGTTTAAATTAAGTTAAAATGCTTCAGGAATGGAGACGATAAAGAACTCCAAAATGATGAAAGATTTTTCAAAAGAAGCAGCTTTATGAGCAGAAATGTGTGAATTATTAGGATTAAATTTTCTAATTAAGAGGTGAATAGTATAAGTGGAGGTTAGGATATCAATATTATAGGTTGCAAACTTAAGGAATGAATTAAGAAAGATATCAAGAAGGTTTTGTCTTCGAAAATAAAATAAAAGTCACCCTTCAACGATGTAAAGAAAATGAATCTTTTTAATCTCATCTCGTACTCATCAGGTAGTATATACGCATACTAGGCAGCCACAGTGAAAGGGAATGAGGAAATGTACGAGTTTACTGCAATACGACCGGTACTTCAAGAAACTGGATCATCAAATTTTAGAAGCAGTTTGAGCAACAAATCACAAAATCCGATTATTTTTATGAAGTGAAAATTTCTTTAAGCGCGATTTGAACGTTTTTGGTGGAGAGTGAATTAGATTGAGTCGTCAGATCTCCCATGTGTAAGGGTCGGGTAAAGTCGTCTGGAATCGACTAATTTAAATGTTTTCGCATATGGATTAAAATATCTCATAAACTAAAAATCGGACTTGAACACTTTTAACAAGGGAATGTTTATCATTCCATCCTCTTTGTAATGATCCATTATTCAAAATTTTATCTTAACGTGACGCCGTGCTAGAGAGGCGAAAAGGTTAAAATAGTGCCAAAAACCAAATGATAACGAGTTTTATTGAAGTTATGGATTAAAATATCTCAGAAACTAAAAATCGGGCTTGCTTACTGTAAGCGAGGAAATTGTTCAGTATTTAATCTTCTCTGTAATAGGCTGTAATTCAAAATTGTATCTTAAAGCGACGTCGTGTTAGAGAAGCGAAAAGGGAAAAAATAGTGCCGAAATCCAAATTATAATGAGTTTTATTGAAGATATGAATTAAAATATATCATAATAATTAAAAATCGGACCTGCATACTGTAAGAGTGGGAATTGTTCAGCATTTCATCATCTTTATTATGGGGTGTTTTATATAATTTATATTTCTTGTAATTAATCTCGGCTTGTTGATGATTTTACTTCTATTCTGTGGTCTAAAGCACACACCTTAGTTTTTTTAGTTATTGAAATAGTCGAATCGCCATTACTTTATATCAACGCCATATATATATATATATATATATATATATATATATATATATATATATATATATATATATATATATATATATAATCATCATCATCCTCAACTATACAATAAATTACTCGAACTTGGTTGCCTCAAGAGTCGTTTTCCACTTTTCTCTGTCCGTAGTGGTAGTCCACTAGTTCCTGACACCATTTATAAGCGGTACGCAATACCCGTAGGCAGTTTTAACTTTCACTGTTTAGTGATACAGAATAAATAAACATGATATTAAATCTACTAGCTTTATTAGTTGGTTTGCTCTATTAATTATGTATATATGTGATACCTGCAATAAATACTTAATATGTACTAAATTTATTTAATTATTTAAATATTCAGAATATATTTATTTATTTTTATTATTACGTCATTATCAGCAGGTTACTTATATAAGGTTTAATTTTAAGCTTATTTCAATATACTGGTATATACCGCAGGTGGAGTATGATATTCCGTCACTTTGACAATGGTTATAGGCAGGTAAAATAAGATCCATACTATATGTACAAAAAATGTATAAAATAGACAGAAGCAAAATAATTAAATAATGATCAAAAAGTATATACAATAAATAAAATAAAATAACTTCAAGATAAGTAAATTAAAATCAAAACAAAAAACACATCAATACCAAAATTTCAAAATTAGTAGAATTAAGTTGAGTTTATAATATTATTATTTATTTACTCTTAAGAACATATATACATAAATACATAGATTGTTAATAACTGTAATTTTTTTTTTGTTTATTTGATGAAATTTACAACTGTATACAAATATAACTAGTAAATATGCGCAAATATAAATAATGGCATGTACAGGCTTGAAGAGATACTACCCAGTAGTAGCACTCTCTAAATAATTTTAAGTAAGAAGATCACGAGGCCATCTCCTTTTCAGTCGCCTAGGAGGATTATCAGGAATCGAAGAAGAAGCAGGGGTAGAAACAAGTGGATTCGGATGGGACTGGAGTTTATAATGAAAGGATAGATATCTGGCTCGAGCTAAATCAGCGACATATGGTACATTAAGGTCTTTATGAATGGTTTTATTTGTGACAAAGTATGGAGCATTAAGGATTTTACGGAGGATTTTGAATTGTAAGGATTGGATACGATAGGAAGTCGATGGTTTGGTGGAGCCCCAAAGCTCAACTCCGCATGTCCATATAGATCTTATTATAGTTATGTAGATAAGTCTTTTGTAATTAATTGAAAGTTTGGAGCGTTTGTCTAGTAAGTGTTGGAGCAGTCGGAAACGTCGAGCAGTTTTTTGTCGTTTCAGTCTAGTATGAGGATTCCAAGTAAGACGTTTATCCAAGTGGAGTCCTAAGTAGCGGATTTGCTCAACAGGAATAAGTGGAGTATTATTGAAGGATACTGTAGGACAAGAAGTCATAGGTTTACGACGGAGGGTAAAGGTGATTTGATGGGATTTGTTGGAATTTAACTGTAATTTCGAAGGTGGTCGAAAATTCCAAAAGTAATATATGAATATAATTTTTTTTTCTTACATAATTTCAATGATTAGTTCAACTCAACGAACAATATATTTTTATTGTTCTTTTTAGTTATTGTACTCTCCTCTTACGATTTACTAAAGCGGGTAAAAAAAAAGCAATTGGATTTTTTTTCCATTTATAAAGGTATTTCTTGGAAGAGGTGGCGCTATCGAAAAAAATGTCAGAGGCAGGCTAAAGGGAGAGTTATTGTATGATAGCTCTTTGCACCTTTTAAGAAGGCGTTCACGTTCACTGCAATTGAGTTTTATTATTTCCTTTACTTTTAACTTTGCAGTTTTGATACTACCTTATTTTTTTAATAATAATACATTTCCATTTATTAATAATGTCAAACAGCTCAACAACGGATAGTGGGACAAAATTAAAAACTAATTAAGCATATTCTTTTTGCATTTCATTAACTTTTATAAAACATATTTATAATTTTGATCTATACATTAATCTATTAAAATAGGATTTTTTCTATTAATTCATCCTTATCCTCGATAAACCATTAATCCAATACCAGTGTTTCACTAAATAATATAATAATTAAAAATATTAATTAGCCCGAGCCAGATACTTATCCTTTCATAATAAACTCCAGCCCCATCCGAATCCACTTCAGCCTTGCTTCTTCCTCGATTCCTGATAATCCTCCTAGGCGTCTGAAAAGAAGATGGCCTCTTGATCTTCTTACCTAGGATTAAATAGGGAGTGCTACCACTGGGCAGTATCTTCAAGGCTGTTCTTGCCATATTTCTAATGTGTGCAAATGCACTCTTATCTAGTCCGCGATCATAATTGTCACACAGTTAAAATTTTTATTATTATCTATTTAATGAAATTTACAACTGTATAAAAAATACAACCAAATAAGTAAATTTTTACTGGTTATATTTTTTATAAATTTCATTAAATAAATAACAAAAACATTCTAAGTGTGTGACAATAATAATCGTGGACTAGATAAGAGAACTGAAGATGACCACGCATGGAATTTTTTTTTTTTCTTTATTGAGTTATATTAAATTCTGTAGCAATTAAGGAGATTATTAATAATGATAAAATATTTCAGATAATAATAAAAGAGGTTATAGAGGCTGGGTATGCCCAAGGAGTGTCTCCCGATCCCATGGTCGACCCACGACTAATGAAAAAGGACTAGTCATTAGCCGAATTCGAACCTAGGACCTTTGAGCTCTGGAAATCAAGGCTCACCCACTGAGCAACCTGCTCTCCAAAAAAATTTTAAAAGATGTTTAAATGTTATAATTGTTTTTCTTGGTTCCTGAGACGCATTGGCAAGAAACCTCAGACGTGGTCCAATATTCTTCGACCTAATATCACCAAAAAAAGTTTCATGGAAATCAGTGACCTCACGTCCGTAACTTCCTCTAATTAGTAATGCATTTATAGATTAATTATTATTTTTCTCAAGCGCCGTAGTAAATAATATTAACACTGTCAAAGAAGATAATAAATCAAAATATAATCATTTCAAATAACTGTTTTGGCTGCACAACCTCTACTTTCATGTTGTTCGGATGGAGGCGCCCCCATCCGCTGGCACACACTACTGCGGAGGATGCTGTTAACAGCTGTAGTTGATAGCATGTCTTTGTGTTAGTTGTAATTACAGCCTGGCTATCACTACTACAGGTATATATACCACTCTCTCTCTGGGTACACAACGTCGCACTTATCTATCGTGTTATCTTTACTGCTGTAGCTGCTTCAGTTTCAACTGATCGTTGTTCCAGTGAGGTTTGAATAATTCTCTTGTTTGAGTGAGTACCTATAATTTTATAATGAGGAAATTTCAATTCCTAAGATATTAGAATTGGTGTAAATTTCAAGATCTCACTTTATTTTACAAAATTTCATAATCTAACGAATTTGTAGCCATAAAAAACAGATAAATTAAGCTTTTTTATTATTATTTCTTAATGATATTTACAATTGTATTATATAAATACATCTAGTAAATTTGAACATATGGATATAATGACATAAAAGCACTTGCTGAGTAACTACCGAATGGTAGCCCTCTAATGATAGGTCTACATTAGGAGATCACGGGGCCATCTTCTTTTCAGACGCCTCGGAGGATTATCAGCAATTAAAGAGGAAGCAATGTTAGAAACCAGAGGGTTGGGATGATTCTGAAGTTTATTATGGAAGGATAGGTATCTGGATTGGGCCAGATCTGAAACAAAAGAAACGTTAAGGTCATTGTTTATGGTTTCATCTGTAACAAAGTAGAGAGCATTGAGGTTTTTACGAAGGATTTTGGATTGTAAGGATTGGATACGAGAGGAATTCGATGGTTTAGTGGAGCCCCATAGCTCAACTCCGTAAGTCCAAATAGGCCTTATTATCTTCATGTATATGAGTCTTTTCTAATTAATATGAAGTTTAGAGCGTTTGTCTAGTAAGTGCTGAAGTAATCGGAATCGTCGAGCAGTTTCTTGTCGTTTCAGTCTGGTATGTAAATTAAGCTAATATAAATATAAGCATTATTTTCACTTAGTTTTCAACTACCATATTGGAGATAGAATTGGTTGGAACATTATAAGTCATGCCTGTCAAAAAATCCTAAACTATTTCCAATAAAGTTCTTTATTAATCCTTCTCCTCTATATGTTAGTCATCAAGAAACACTGATCTCAGTTCGCTCCGGTTATCTTAAAGAGTACTTCAAATCATTTAATTCCTTTTCTGGATTCTCCCATGCAATTTGAGAGCAATTCGATTGGTGACTCACACTAATCTTACTGTAAGTATAAGAGATAATGACATTAGCTGTAATGTACACGGTCACGCCAATCTATCTTTGAAAGATCGTTTATTCGTTTAACAGTGATGTTGGATTCTCTGTCAAACATCATTAACCCTGTCTGCATTGGCCTAAGCTTCAAAACATTGCAATGAAGTAAAATGTAATGCCTCATAATTAGATTAATTTAGCATCCACGCCCAAAAGATAATTTTCTGGATCCCGTTCTATGAACGCCTTTAAGAGCGAACTTGTTTGTTGGAACATTCCTTGGATGTTTTCAACAATTCAATGAGCGTTTCCGAAATGATTGTTACGTTCCACATCTTCACGGAAGCTATAACTCATTTAATCAAGATTAGCAAAAGCTAACAAGATAGGATTCGAAGTTGGCGACATTAACAACTCATCAGAATTCGTTCGAGAGAACACTCAAATGAAGGGGGAAGTGGCCCACAAACGTGAGATGATTTAGCATCTACGTGACTCGAATCCGTCCATTACTGCCCCCAACCGATCCTTACCTCCTCTTTCATCTATTTTATGATTTTTATAATTTGTGTTCTACATATTAATTTACTTCTTTTTAATAGTATATATATATATATATATATATAGTATAAATATGGTATATTACAACTGTACAGATCCTTTTCCCGGTTCTCGAGACAGTTGGATTTTGTTGAATTAGAATAGGGAATTGGATGCGATGAATTCAAATTTCGATCCTTGAATTCCTACAGCATTAATAAAAGTCAATGAAAAAAAATTAGAAGGTTTCAAAACACAGATTTCTAAAGTCGACGAATAAATACGGGGTAAATTGTATTTTAAAAATTTCGACTCTGACAATCAAGACTTGATATAGTACTAAAAGAACTATATCAAACTCTATGTTTTAAAGCCCAAATCAAAATATATGGAGTTCTCCCAACATTAGTTTTATGTTGATACCGAAACGTAAATTTAGTTAAATTATTGTTTTTTTATTTGGTTTAAAATATGTTTTTTTGGGGAGGAGGGGGGAAATACAAGTTTTATTTACTTTATGATTAATTGGGTTAGTTTCAAAATGAATATAGATGGATTCATAATTCAGTGTTTTTTGTTTGTTTTTTATAGTTTACAGGCGTAAAAACTCCACTAAAAATCCCCCATGCATCAACCTTATCCACCTTTAATATCCTCTTATTCCAATTCCTCTTCACAATCCAATCAGACGCTGGTTAAATACATAATACATACTTATTTTTTATTGTTTTATTCTGTGTTGAACGTGAATTTTCATCACCACTCACTAAGCATTGTGAGTAGATAAAATTTGTTTTCCTTAAGTTCTAATTTGTTATTCATGGAATGTATTTCAGTGAAATGTATTTTATTTCTAATTATCTTCAACACACTTCTCGCTATGTGTATATATATTCTTTATTTTATTTTCTCTTCTCCTAATCTTTACGCATAATCACTTAAATATCTTAGGGAACATATGTATATCATTATTTGTTTTTTTATATATTTTTTTGTTTTAGTTTTTACAATTTCTTTCCCTACATATTAACAGTTATTATTATTTTTTTTAATTTTTATATTCCATCACTACAATGCTTTACCTATAAAATAGATTTTACTTTCCTTTCTAATTTCATTCAGTGATTATTATGCAATTATTTTAGTTCCAATATTGTAGTACTGAACCCCTATTACCCAACTGTCCTCGTTAATTTATCCTAAGAGCCTAATTAATACTTAATGTATTACATGTATTTTGTCATTATTCATTGTAATAAGTCTTTTGACCAGATTTGTAGTTAATATATATGAACAATACTGTTATTCTAAAGGGACCTAGTCCCAGAATAAAGATGATTTTTCTATTTCTATTTCTATTTCTAAAACCCTCAGGTCACCAACGCCTAAGGTTTATTTCAACTATAAGTTTGTAGAAAATTTAGACAATATTATTAAAAATAAAAAAAATAAAGAGCATTGTTGAAAACTATGTACAAAATTTACAGAAAACAAAAGTTACAGAATTAAATATAATAACAAGTAGAAATGAGTTGTTGTGTTTTTAGAAATTAAACGCCAATGCGACTGAAGTGTCGTTTTCATTAAGGGCTATAGACAAATGCGGGTATACTTATCCCAGTATAATTATACCTGAAATATATTGATTACAATCCTGAAAAATATGTTTAACGGAGAGCACACAGTGACAATACTCACATAACGGAGGCGTCTCCTTTCTAATAAGGTGTAAGTGTGTGTGGCCAATCCATTGACTATTTTTTTAATAATTAGGAACAGTGGAAAACAGTTAGAGAATTTATCATAGTATCTAAGTAAATTCTGTTTTTTTTTCGTCGGTGCTGTAGACCATGAAGATATCTGGCTGTGAGATATGGACTCTTATATCTACAGAGGTATATTGCTAGCGAGAGCACAGATAGCCTGGAGTGGGTCACCCAACCTCAAGTTGTTACGGACCATGGTGCAACGCAGGCCACTCGTAGCTCCATAACTGACTTCTTTGGATCAATCTGGCAGTGTCCTTCCCACCGACTCACTCGGTTTCAATGGCAGTGCCAAATCTGTATAGATACGTGGATTATGGATGCTTAGAGTCAGCAGGCGAACGAGGACCTATATTTCTTTCTCCGAAGCAAACCGTCCATGGATCACATCTCAGGGGAGCTCACGAGTAGGTTTACGGTGCTCACCCCAGGCTGAGGGGAGGAGTTCCGGGCAGCGTGACTTTTCCTGATATATAGAAATCGGGCGGTCATCCATCCAAGTACTAATATAATCATAATGTTGCGTAACTTTTGATTAACTATTGCAAGCGCCTTAATCCGCACGGCTTCCCCGACCCTTTTAATCTAAGTATAAAGGTAACAAAATTACTATCTCAGTATACGCATAAAATATTGTCTTAGTATAATTTTTGTAAATTCTTAGATAAATAAATAACTTTTTTTTTTTCCTACCCCCCAGGAATTTCTTGATTAAAAAATACAATATATATATAAATGTTATATATACATAAATTTTCAATTTCCTTTTATTGCCCAAGGGCATTTTAGGGTAAGAGGGCTCTGCACGTTGTATGCGTACTTTGCATCTGTGGCCAGAGGCCTTTTATTATACCACTGGGCGTGGAGGGACCACCCTGCATTAATAAATAAATAACTTTTAATTTAATGAGCACTTTTAAATTTGTGAATCGGCTAATTTTAACGTGATTCGGAAAATAAATATGTTTACAACTAATTTTATTTATTAGTCATATTCACAATATAGGATGTATATTTTTGTGTATAATATTATGCAACTGCTGTAATTATTATCTCTCGGACCAGAGGACTGCTTACAAGCATCTTACAGGCAAGTTTTGCATTGCTTCCTCGTGAAGAGAAAGTAATGCAAAGACGAGGAAGTATTTAGCAAGGAAGGAGTTGCATAGAGGAAGGCGGAGAGAGGAAAATTAATTCTCCTTTGGACCGGCTGAAAGGGCGGTACGGCTTTGATCTTTGAACCCTCTTTTATCGCGGGGTACTTGGAGGTACAAAGGGGACCTCTTCCTTGAGGGTACGTTCCGGGCCACGGCTGAGGTTCTGATTAATTATGAATTATTTAACGTGGGGGTAATCAACCGCATGGCTTCAGCCGTATGTGTGACGTAATAGCTGTAGTTAGTTGTTTTGCTCCTCCTACAAAGAGCTTCGAAGTATTCCGTTTAACTTCGGCATAACGATCTTGTCTTAGTGGTATTGTCTGTATAAAGATAAATAAATAAATATCTGTATAAAGTAGCCAATTAGCAAATTGTTATTTGTTAACTATTTATTTTAGACTTTGATTAATACTGTTTATGTTGAAAAATAGCGACTGTAAAAAATATGAGGTTCTTATTACTTCGCCTTACCTATATTATTTTACTTTATTTTATTTTCCTCCTTACACTGCTTTTAAAGCAATACGTTAGTTCGCAGCCGTGAGTTGATTCACATGCCTGCATAACAAATCACTGCTGCAAGTTTATTTGTTCCATTGATATAAATCGCTGTGGACACAGTCTGCTTTAATTCATTGTTTATTTCATTTCTTCTTCTTCTTCGTTCATCTTATCCTGTGCTATCCGGTGGCCTCCTAGGAACTGCTGCTTCTCTCCACCCAAGCAGAAGTGGGTTGGGCCCACATCTTCTCACCCGCACACAAAGTTTGTAAAGTGCGGGTAGTTCCTGTTAGACATTGGTTGAGAGAACTCGTTTTCATTCAAAAGTAGAGCCCTTTCTTCCTCATCAATTTGGTCCTCATAGTTGTTGCAGGCTATAAAAATGTGCACAGTGGTTTCCGGTACCCCAATATACAGCAAACAGAAATACACGTTTTGGGGTTTTCTGAGTTTATAAAACCAAGCTTCGCGAAATAATCTGTATGCGAGTGTTTGAACAGCCTAACTCAAAAACGAAAAATCGTACAGAACTGAAATAACGTTTTTTAAGTTGGATGTAGGACTGAGATGTTACAGTAACTTATTCATAAAATTTACTAACCGAGAGTGATGCTTTGTATAATAAATTTTAATTTTCTGGAAAAAATCTCCAAAGATTGTGACTAAACTCATCATATCAATTTAAAATCATGTAATTTTTAATGTCAGGCTGGTATTACGTTCATTGAAATAGTGTGCCGAATTTTCAAAATCTCTGACTTGTAGTAGTTGCCAGAATTGCGACCTTATTGTCGACTAAAAATTACTATTTTTCCGCTTCTACTTCTAGCTAAGTCTAGGTACTTATTTGCGGAAGGCGGCCGCATTCCAATAAATATACCACGAAGAGACGCAGTTGCAATATTTAAAATTATCACCGGCCATGATTATTTAAAAATATATTTATATAAAATAGTGCAACAACGGGGTCGCCATGGATACGGCGCACTTTGAATTGAATCATGTTCTGGTTTGTCAGAAATAAGGACATCAAATTCCTCGCACAAATTACATTCAATCCCAATTGAATTAGAGCGTTAAAATACTTTTTATATGAATTAAATCTGTGTTAAAAAAAATGTCATTTGGGTTTCTCAACTTTTATCCCTACCTCTCTCTACATTTATTGAATACTAACAATGTTTGTTATAAAATTCTGTTCGATTAACATGTCCGTTTACAAATAAATATAAATTCGTGACTTTACTATGAGCTCCATTTTAATGAATGAATCTGAACCACTTTGTTTCTTGAAGTGAAAACTTTTTAAGCCGCTTTTTCCACTTTTTTGTGTAGATTGATCCGTCAGATTTCGTTCGACATTAACAGTCGACTAGAGTCGACTAATTAAGGTATTTTTACATATGGATTAAAATATCTCAGAAATTTTAAATTAGGCCTGCATACTATAAGCGAGGAAATTATTCAGCATTTCATCCTCTCTGTAATAGGCTATAATTCAAAATTTTATCTTAACGCGACGCCGTGTTAGGGAGGCGAAAAAGAAAAAATAGTGTTGAAAATCAAATGATAAGGATAGTTGAACATATGGCTCAAAATATTTCAGATAATAAAAATCGGATCTGTATACTGTAATCGAGGGAAATGTTCAGCATTTTCTCTTCTTTGAAATGATCTATTATTTATAATTTATATTTCATATTATTAATCTCGCCTTGTTGATGTTTCCTCGTGGTCTAAAGCAAAGACCTTAGTTTTTTCTTTCATCCACTTTCTATACGTTCCATTCCTGGCCCATCATTCCGTCAGGATATAGAGGCGACTATCGGTGGCCTTGTGCTGTAGAGCGGATATTGCTGCTGTTGAAAGATCAAAGGGAACCAGGAGATTGAAATATCAGTTATAAAGGCATCTCAATGTGCTTATACCTAGTGCCAGTGTGAGGGGCTATATACTTCCATTTTATAGGGTGAGATTTCGTCTTATTGGCTTATATTTGTTTATTTTTGGATCATATTGGTGCTGAAAAAAAAATTGATCGTCCTTATAAAGATTTTTTTTTTTTTATAGATAATGCGGAATTCTCCAAAAATAACAGGACACTAAATTCAAGGGCCGTCGGATGAATGGAGTTCTCAGGATGCTACTAAAAGGCCCTCGTATCAGCCATTGTTATATTTCTTCATAAATAAAATTGCAAACTTGCTCAATATTCTAAATTTGAGAAGTCAACATTGTTCCAGAATCACCGGATATCTTAATTTGTGTCTCGAGAAGATACTGGGTTATCAAAAAAATAATGCAAGATTTCAGGTTTTCTTTTAGTCCTCTCTCTGTATAAGAAACTCTTTACGTTCGAGGTATTATTAATTTGTATGGGTGTCAACACTTAATAATTTTCTTCCTAACCAAAAATCGTACTTTATCGTCTTCAGCATTTTATTAGTTGGAAATAATTCGATCTCGATCAAGATATTAAAGCGTGATTTTCGCATAATATCATTTTATGAGCTTAAACTAAATCGGATCAGGATTCAAAAAGGCATAAACATTAATAAAGTCTGGGAGTTATGGCAGCGTGAATAAATTATTCCGCAGTGGATTAAAAAAATATGAGATGGAAACTTCAGCTTTGAAGACAAGGATGATGGTGGAAGAAGTTCTCCTCGATACTGATCTTCAGCGAACTTTAGTCGAAGAAAATCCCAGAACCATTGTTCGATAACTTGGAGAAGAACTCTCAGATAGTGTTGCCCAAATGCGAGACCGAGAATAGTCTTGATCTTGCAAACTCAGTCTTGGTCATGATCTTGGTCTTGCGCAAGAATCTCGCAACAGTCTTGCAGTTACTTATTAGCTTATTACTATAGAGATATTACTGTAATTTTTTAGATAGGAAAAACCTAACTAAGCCCGAATGAAAAATTAGAGGAGTTAAAAGCAAAAGTGTATCGGTTATACCAATTATTAATATTTAGTAACTAAGATTTTCAAGTATTAGTAACTATTTTGTCTTAATTTTTATTTTTAAAATCGCTTTTTTTTATCAGTCCTGGTCTTGGTATTGCTACAGTTATGTGGTCTTCGTCTTGGTCTGGCAAAGTGCAAGACCAAGACCGATTTTGTGCAACACTACAGATAGCCGACCGTCGTTGCCACTTCAACGCAATTAAAATGATAAAAAAGCTTTGAAACTTATTGAGTTAATCATGCGTTAAACGACCGCCAAAAATCTTCGTTACGAACTTCTTTGCCAAAAAAAACAAATGTCATCCGCCCTCCTCTATCAACTCTATCTATCACACCGACTACCAGTTTTAAATTTTATTGATGAAAATCCGATAGAAAATAAATTTTTAGAATTTGATAATATTAAAGGTTCAACTTTCTATCAGAGAGAACAAAAAATGTACCTGTTAAATATTGGTCTCTTTTGTCGAAAGAATACTCTGGGGGTTTAAAATCTCAGTGCATTTTATATTGAGATGGATCAGTTCTCACTCTCGTTATAATACTTCAGATATTTCTAGTTGTAGTAAATTGTTAAATCCAATCAAAATCAAGTTGTTTCAATTTAGCCATTTTTTTTTTCTTGTTACTGTTCCCGTTATTCCTGAACAAGAATGGGATTAAGGTCATTGTGAGCAAATTGCTTTTTAACTTTATGGGCATCGATGGTTGGGGATTAGCCACGGAAAGGATTGCAACCTAAGGAATAAAGCAGAGCCTTGGGAAACAACAACCCCGTCCTGCCATAAATCACTCTTCAACAAAGGAAATCACCAAGTCATTTGTTTTCATCTGCTTTCTCAACAAAGCCTAGAAGGTATTGTTGACTAAAGCAATATTATGGCTTTTCGGGTCCTTGCAAATTAAACATTGGATCTGTAAATTTGTTGCATACCTTTTCTATATTTCTCTACAGTAATTTTGTAATGAATAAGTTATGATGTTATATATGAATATATTTTTAAAATAAACTATAACTAAAATTAAAGAAAGAATATTCACCAACAATTTCAATTGATGAAACAAAATTTCATAATTTCAATAGTTAAAAGAAATTTTCGCACATTCAGTACGCGCAATTATTTAATTTACTAAGGTTAAGGCAAAAATACTTCCAATTTTCTTCAGTCTTTTTAATTACATCTATTATATCTTACGTTTCGGGACAATTATCCCATCCTCAGATTATTCCTTATGTTTACTGAAATTATACATATTTTAAATGAAATATTTTTATATTGTAAATTCACTCTGTCTATTATACAATTATCTACCTTGCTTTTGTGATGTGGCACCAGTTGTCAAAAATTCAATAATTGTCATATCTTTTTACATATTGTTTTGGTGTTACACATTCATTTCTTGTTCTTTAATATCTAAAAAGATATGACAATTATGGAATTTTTGACAATTAGTGCCACATCACAAAAACAAGGTAGGTAATTGTACAATAGATAGAGTGAATTAACAATGTAAAAATATTTCATTTAACATTTGCATAATTTCAGTAAACATAAGGAATACTCTGAGAATGGGATAATTGTCCCGAAACGTAAGATATAATAGATGTAATTAAAAGTACTGAAATTGGAAAATTGGAAGTATTTTCGCCTTAACCTTAGAAAAATATATGAACAGAAGCTTCCTAAAAAAAGAAAAATAAGAAGATAATTATTTGTTTTATAAAATAATAGGTTTCTAAACATCATTTTCAAGTTCTAGGCGTGAAACAAGAGTAATTTGATAAGAAATCTATGTTATATCTCATTTCTTGGGTTTCCCATGCAATACGAACCCCCATCTCAAGAATATGCTGACATAAAAAGGAGTTATCGATCAATTGGTTTGCGTCGGTTTTTTGGTTTGAGCTGACTCTGTATTCTTTTCTGTCTTATACCTGCCTACCTAATCCGAGTATACCTTTCCATTTATATATCATGATATCAAGATTGTATTTGTAATATTATATTCTAAAAAAACAGTTGTTGCTTATTGTTTGTGTTGCCCAAAATCGGTCTTGGTCTTATACTTTGCAAAACCAAGACTAAGATCGCTTAATTGTTGCAAGACCAAGACCAAGATGGGTAAAAAAAAAAAAAAGAGCGTTTTTGTGAATAGAAACTAAGGCAACATAGTTACTAATACTAGACAATTCTAGTTACTATATGTAAAGAATTAGTATAACTAATATACTTTTGCTTATAACTCTTCTAATTTTTCATTTAGAGTTTAGTTTGGTTTCTCCATTCTGAAAAATTATTAATAATATCTCTATATTATGTAGTGGTAACATTTTTAAAAGGTTGTTGAATATCCTACAAAATTATTAAAAAATCGTCTAAATCGAATCAATTTTAGCAACGTTGCAATATATTAAATTTTATACACTGATTTTAATAATTGTTCACTTTCCCGTTTATATTGATTTAGTTCATCAAATAAATCGTACTGTAATAATGTTTCAGATCGGTTATCAAGAAAATTGGCATAACTCATTTGTAGACATACGGACTTGAACTGTGGGAGACAACAAAATTTTCTAACATCAAACGCATCCAGTTCTTTCAATCCAAAGTCCTTCGAAAAATAATTGATACTCCATTCTATGTAACAAAACCCTATACCATGACTTAGCTTTATCCCGGAAAAATTCTTAAAATTTCATCAGAACCTTACAAATCATCCAATCCCTTTGCATATTCCCTATTTAGTATCACCCATCCCTACAATCCTCCTCGAAGGTTGAAGCGGCATTGGCCCAGAGATCTTTTGTGAATAAGTATTATTGGAGTTTTGGCAATGGTCAGTTTAACCACTCAAGCCATGTATGTGTGGTTATGAGCCTCTGCTAAGCCTCTCCTGGTGCTTAATACCAGTAATGCGACTGAGTAGAAGGCGCTGGGATCTCCTAGAGTCCTGCCTTTCCTCCCACGAGTGGGGGGAAAGGCTTGGCTCAGAGTTCTCCTGAGTGAATGTATTCTATATATATTGTATAAAAGTATGCTCGTGTTTTAGTTGTTATTTTGATACAGTGTGAATGTGCTCTCTGAACACTATTATAAATGTCCTTAATATTGATAGATTATAATATTTCTTAATATATATATATTTTTTTAAATTCATTAGTGTTATTTTTAATGAATATGTTTAAAATTGAAAGAAAAAAAATTAAATGGTAGCAAAGTCATCTGATTGGACACACCAGATTTGTTATTTAAATAATTGGTTACATTGTATAGGTCGTCTTTACTCTATAACTCTTCTATTCCAAAGTGGGGGCCTACCACTATCTTTCTTGACAATGCCTTTAGTGTATTATCAAGTTACTTTTATTAATTTTATGGGATTATGTTTATATCAATAAGACATTTAAATGTGCCTATTGTATAGCGTTTTTCTAAGATCTAAAGTAACATGTTTAATAAATAGTAAGAATCTAATAAGTAACAGCAAGACTCTTGCGCAAGACCAAGATTCGTCTTGGTCTTGCATTTGGGCAACACTAGTTATTGTGTAATTATATAAATATTTTATTGGCAACTATTGTACTAGTATATACTTAATAATTGGGGTTTTTTTGTTACAGGTGAGTTCTATTTTCTGGTGTTAATCGTAAGTAAAACATTTTCTTCCCTTTGAAAATATGTTGCAGAAGTTTCACTTTAAAAAATAACAGGTTTGAATCAGTTTAAAATTAAATTTTCTATGATAATTTTATATTGGGAGAGTTAAATACCTCTTTCCATTGAAAATTCCATATTTAAATGCGCTGAAGAACTGGAAAAGGTTACGATGCCTATCCATAAATGAAACTTTTTCCACCTTAACTTCATTTTAATATTCTCAAAACGTTGAGGGGGAAAAAGATGTGACAAGCTGGGAGTTTAAAATATCCTTTATTGAACTATGAAAAATAGTTACAAAAATACTTTTTTTTCCCCGCTTATATCACTGAAACTATGCGTTATATCTATAATAACATTACATGAGAAACTAAACAGACAAAATTTGTAATAGAAATGGTTATATTAATTTTTTCGCTATATTCTATAGTTTCCGTGATATTCGTCCTCGTATCACGGACGGAAATATCGTAATTCACTAACTTCGAAAAAAAATTGTTTTTGCCTCGCATTTTTATCATTATTTGACTCACCAACTCTTCATCTTTTCATTTTATGAAAAAGTTGTTTGATATTAAATTTTCTTTAAGAATATATATATTACTTTCCTGTCTTATCTTTAACCATTCAAAAACTAGAGCAACCAAACTTAATCATTAAAGTTCCGGAGTTAAATGATTAAGTTATAATTGTTCTAGTTTTTGAATGGTTGAAGCTAAGGTAGTAAAGTAATATATATTCTTAAGGAAAATTTAATGTTAAACAACATTCTTCGTTATGACTTTTTCGTAAAATGAAAAGATAAAGAATTCGTGAGTCAAATAATGATAAAAATATGAGGGAAAAACAATTTCTTTTCGAAGTTATTGAATTAAGAGGACAGATATCACGAAAACTATAGAATATAGCCAAAAACTAATATAACCATTTCTATAACAAATTTTATTAGATATAGTTTCACTGATACAAGCGAAAAACGGAAAAAAAAAATATAATCTTTTTGAATCGTAACCTCTATTTTTCGACTTGAAATCTACGGATATGGGGTAACTGACTATTATTTCATGTATTAAAACTGAAAATATTATAAAAAGGTTGTATTCCATCTTTCTATATCTATTAGCACTCTCGATATATACGTTTATTACCTATAAAGGTTCTCTATCTATCTTTACCTAGCCGCCATTTTGTATTCCAGCGACTATATGCTGGCAGATGTGCATTTTTCTCATCAGGCCTGTGGATAAGGTCAATTTATAAGATCAAACTTTGCTTCTTCTTCGTTCTCTGATAACCGTCAGAGCCGCCTGAAAAGAAGATGGTCTCGTATCTCCATATGTAAATATATTATTAGAGTGCTACCAGTGGATAGGTTCTCAACAAGCGTTTTCATGTATTGTTATTTTAATACAGTTGTAAATATCTTGGAAAAATAAAATAAAAATATTATTTAATATTAATAATTTATAAAATTTGGGATGGTGCTTTGAGAAAAACATTCATGATAAACTGTATCCACTTCATTATGCAAGCTGAGTACAATGATGTGCATCAACACCCAGCAGCGATAAATCAGAGTAAATGTATTCATTAGCCTCTTGTTGCTGAAGAGGACACAAATCTAACATGACTTGGTCCCCGGGAATAAACTCTCCATTTCATTGACAAGGAGCTTCGTATAAAGTTTATTAGCTATAAAGACCTCATGTGACGGCACTCAACGCCAACGGGGTCGATGTTCGTGGTTTTATTACTGCTCTCGATATGAGCCTAGCTCGTATTTGGGAGGCATGTGACTTTTTATAGTTTATTATTCCCACAACAGTTTAGCTAATTAAAAAGGCACAATGATAAAACAAAACCTAAAGTAATAATAATTATAAATGGGGGCGGGGTGGCCGAATGGGCTAAAGCGCGTGCACAGCACCGCGAGTTGCCTGGCAACCCGATAACAGTTTTGAGAAGATCAAAAAGTATGAGTCCCGGTCCCAAAATTATTTATTTATTTATTTATTAGTTGTACATATTTGTGGCTCACAATAAATTTGCCATCTACCTTAGTATTCAGCAAATATGATATCAAGGAGAAGAATAACAAGACAAAAAAAAAAAAAAAAAAAAAAAAAAAAAAAAAAAAAAAAAAAAAAAAAAAAAAAAAAAAAAAAAAAAAAAACGTAGTAAAATAACACATACATTATAACATAATAACAAATACACACACAAAAAAGATAATGCAGCAAGTAGCTCAACGCAATAATTCTCTTGGCCACCGCCTCAGCAGTCTTCTGGGCGGATTATATGGATTTGTGGCAGTAGATAGAGCTTGAGTAAGTGGATTGGAATTTAGAGTCAGTCTGTCATGAAAATTATTAAAGCGGTCAGTGGCAGTTGCCGTGATGAAAGGAGTGTTAAGATCAGTGTGTAACGTGAGGTTTGAAACTTAAAAGGGTGCGTCTACAATTTTCCGAAGGACTTTTGACTGGAATGACTGAATGATTTTTATATTTGATTTCTTTGCTGTTCCCCATAGTTCGATCCCATATGTCCATAGTGGTTTAATGAGGACTTTGTAAATAGTTAATTTATTAATAACAGATAATTTAGGTCCCCCGGTCCCAGAGGGGACTTTTTAAATTCCCCGCCCTCACCCTCCGGCCCGGGAAAATCCCGTATAGCCTAAAAGGCGAGGTAGGGATGGACATAAAAAAAAAAAAATATATAATGTTGACACGATGAGGGCCAGTTGGCCAACACAATAAAGTTTAGATTAAGCGTTTTTTAAGATTATACCAAGTTTCACATATTGCTCAATCGAAGCTCATCTTCGCAATCCAGTTTAATCTTGATCGGTCGACCATGGGTGCTTAAGCTTTACTTCGAAGGAAAAACTTAGTTACCTAGGGTTACCCATGGCAACTGCAGTAACCTTCCTCGTTGTTTTTGCTGTATGGTTTGTGTTAATAATTTTTATTCATCTTTTCTCTTGCAAAAATGGATATTCTAGATTTTTATGATATCAAAGATGACTAGAATTTCCTCGATTTAATTGCGTTTTTATTATTGGAGCAAAAAGCATATCCCCCTCGGATGAATCATTTTCTTCATAGGTCTGATGACAATTTTTTTGATAGATTTAGATAGATATTTTTTTAAAACTAATACTAAACACATATTAATTTAACTCTGACTTTCGTTAAACGGAAAGAAATACTTGACGTTGAGAAGCTTACAGAACAAATAACTGTAGAAAATCCTATTAGTAGTCTCTTACTTCCTTTCTATATCTCGGTCTAGATTTAACTTTTCACCTACGAACGAAAGTTGTGATAACTGAGCTGACCTATTACTGGTAGATTAAACTCAGATAACTGAATCTTGGTTAAAACTGTGAATTGTGCAATTGGCCATATATCGTCGAGTTCTAGCTTCTTGTACCAGTCTCCACAGATTGTTCCTTGTTATTTTGTTTGGTGTTTAAGGGGGCTTTTCTTTTTTAAATGGTGCAACGTCATTACTCTGTAAAAGAAAGAAGCTTTATATAAAATTATGTAAATTGCTAAAGATAGTCACGGTCAAAGAAATTACATCATCCAGTAAAAATTTTATTAAATTATATTTTATTTACCTGATAGTCTGTGGGCCAGACCCCCTTACCGTGCACCCCCCCCCCCACACATCCCTATAAATTGCATATCGTTGTGTTCCTTGTGACAATTTATTAAAAAAAAGCCAATGTTCCCACAAAAAAAAGTGAACGAACTGCCCCAAAATGGCGTCCAAACATGGCGGATTGACGACTTTGACTTTAGTTAGTTTTTTTGTTACTGAGAATCAGCATTTGGCTTTATTTCATTATAGTTGGTCTTTTATTAAAGATGAATAGTCAGAGAATAATAAAACATGAAAAAATATTAAAAACTAATTGGCTTAGGCATTAAAAAAAATTGGTAAAGTCAATTTTTTTTACAAAAAAATTTTCAAGTTGAAAATCAAGCGTCGTTTGTAATTAAACGGTCAACAATAATGCAAAACGTGCTGAAATAAAACATCTGGAGAATACATTTCTCTTTCTAAAACATTGATTACTTTTTTAAATATTTGAAGTAGTTCCGTATAAAATGTACTTAAGCGGCAGAAAAGCGCTACTGGCGTGGGTGCCTACAGGCCTCTACCACACCACTCAGTACTCATAAATGGCTTAGTTATAGTGCTATAATAACGTTTTTGTTATATTTTACTGATTATATTAACGAACAAATATTAATACAATAATTTAATTGTAAAAAATTATTTTTTTAAAATTTATTATTTTTGTTTTTATTTTTTATTATTATTTTTTTTTAAATTTAACTTCATTTATTCTATACGGAGATCGCTTTAAGAAGGCCTCTATTATAAAAATTATAAAATTATAATAATAAAACTTAATTCAAAAATACTTTGCAGAATATCTTGATTTTTTTATTTAATATTTGCAATTTAACATTTTGTTTTATATATTTACTGATTCTTAGCGGTAATTTAAATTGTATATACTTCCCCGGAAATGAGTCATATTAATATCTGTTTTATAAACTAAAATAATATATACCTAATCTGAACTGCTTTTAATGAATAGGTGATGGATTGTTTAATAAAATTGTTATATCGCTATTTAAAAAACCATTTTTATTTCCTTTATTTTATTCGGAAGTTGGACCATATCATAAAAAATTGGAACTTTTAATATTAAAGTGCATTATTCCCTCTGCACAAAAGAAATATGGAAAGGGCGAAGCTATAAGTTCTTTTAGGTAACTGGAACTGATTGTTAGTATTTGGTCTCAAAATGACGGAAAACGCGAAATTGAACCCAAACATTGGAAAAATACATTAAGCGAACGACAGTGCCAAAATTTCGGAAAAGTAAACAAGGATCAGTATCCATATATGGCTAAACGAATATATAGTAGACAGATGAACAGAATATTTCAAGATTCTGCTAAAAGGGGGTAAAAATGCTTGATCAGTTTGGATGATATTTAGGAGGTTTATTATGGTGAAGACCATTTCATCAGCAAGAAAGATTTGTTCTAGGCAATTGGCAAGTCAGCTGGTCTGGACGAAGTAACCCGAAATGCTGTGCGTACAAAGGCCACAAATGTATTAGAAAATTATATGAAAGGACTGTAGTTTTGTCCCTTTACAGGAAATGAGATACTAGGAAATGTAATTCGAGATTCCTTACTGTTTATAGTACCAAAGAAAGTCTACTGAAGAATCGTATAAGCTAAAATTAGAAATATTGTCGATTGCCTGAGCGATATGGATTGAGAAACTCAAGTTGCACATTGGAACATAAGTTGAACATTTTAGATTGCTATTGAATTTGTACATTGGGACTGTCTTCACTTTAAGGTAGGTTATAGAGAAGTCCACAGAGAAAGAAAAATGGTTCTGTATCTGCTTAGTGCCTCACACTTTGGATTGATCGAATATCTACTAGTCTTTCACAAAAGCTCGTTTTCCTTTCAGATTCCTTCAAAAATCTTTTGCAATTGCACTAAACAGGAGCAGAGCTATTTCCTTTTATCGATAGACCTCTGTATAACCTGCTTCAAAGTGAAGATAGTCCCACTGTACAAATTCAATAGCAATCTAAAATAAAGTGGTTTACACCATTATCAACCTCGTTTACTTCCTCCAGACCTGCTTGCCAATTGCTTAGAGCAAATCTTTCTTGCTGATAAAGTGTTCTTCACCATAATAAACCTGCTTAACATCATCCAAACCCATCAAGCATTTTTACCCTCTTTTAGCAGCATCTTGAAATATTCTGTTCATCTGTCTACTATATATTCGTTTAGCCATATAATGGATACTGATCCTTGTTTTCTTTTCCGAAATTTTGGCACTGTCGTTCGCTTAATGTATTTTTCCAATGTTTGGGTTCAATTTCGCGTTTTCCGTCATTTTGAGACCAAATACTAACAATCAGTTCCAGTTACCTAAAAGAACTTATAGCTTCGCCCTTTCCATATTTCTTTTGTGCAGAGGGAATAATGCACTTTAATATTAAAAGTTCCAATTTTTTATGATATGGTCCAACTTCCGAATAAAATAAAGGAAATAAAAATGGTTTTTTAAATAGCGATATAACAATTTTATTAAACAATCCATCACCTATTCATTAAAAGCAGTTCAGATTAGGTATATATTATTTTAGTTTATAAAACAGATATTAATATGACTCATTTCCGGGGAAGTATATACAATTTAAATTACCGCTAAGAATCAGTAAATATATAAAACAAAATGTTAAATTGCAAATATTAAATAAAAAAATCAAGATATTCTGCAAAGTATTTTTGAATTAAGTTTTATTATTATAATTTTATAATTTTTATAATAGAGGCCTTCTTAAGCGATCTCCGTATAGAATAAATGAAGTTAAATTAAAAAAAAAATAATAATAAAAAATAAAAACAAAAATAATAAATTTTAAAAAAATAATTTTTTACAATTAAATTATTGTATTAATATTTGTTCGTTAATATAATCAATAAAATATAAAAAAAACGTTATTATAGCACTATAACTAAGCCATTTATGAGTACTGAGTGGTGTGGTAGAGGCCTGTAGGCACCCACGCCAGTAGCGCTTTTCTGCCGCTTAAGTACATTTTATACGGAACTACTTCAAATATATTAAAAAGTAATCAATGTTTTAGAAAGAAAAATGTATTCTCCAGATGATTTATTTCAGCACGTTTTGCATTATTGTTGACCGTTTAATTACAAACGACGCTTGATTTTCAACTTGAAAATTTTTTGTAAAAAAAATTGACTTTACCGATTTTTTTTAATGCCTAAGCCAATTAGTTTTTAATATTTTTTCATGTTTTATTATTCTCTGACTATCCAGCTTTAATAAAAGACCAACTATAATGAAATTAAGCCAAATGCAGATTCTCAGTAACAAAAAAACTAACTAAAGTCAAAGTCGTCAATCCGCCATGTTTGGACGCCATTTTGGGGCAGTTCGTTCACTTTTTTTTAATAAATTGTCACAAGGAACACAACGATATGCAATTTATAGGGATGTGGGGGGGGTGCACGGTAAGGGGGTCTGGCCCACCGTGTATGATTGTTATCTGCAAGATCTCCGGATATTTCTTTGCCAGTTTTGAAACGATATTCCAAAAACAGTCGCACCATTTAGCGTTCAAATTGTTCGTTTATTTCATCTCCTCCCAGTTTTTTCTTTCGCTCCATGGTACCTTTTGTTTCTCAAAACTATGGCTACCATTGATTGGCGGTACCTTATCTTCGTTGCTATTTCCCGTGAAAATTCCTTTATATCATTTAACGTCAAATTTTAATATTTTTTTACGGTTTCTTTTTTAACAGTTTTTGATACAGGTCATAATTACAGCTTTCAATCTGACATTAGTTGAAATTGAACTAAGAAACATTGTTAAAATTTTCTTATAACATTAGAAAATAGAGATAAACAAAAACATTCAATGGAATCACCGTTATCGACATAAGAATAAAAAAAAAGGTTATGTGTACAAAAGGGAAGAGAACATAAAGACATCAATGTGAAAAAGAAGAATGAAATATTGTGGTAAGGATAGACTTAAATTCGAAAATGTTTGACTCTATCCATTTTGTACTTCTTAAATTACAAATAGAATAGGGTTAAATTGAAAATAAATGAAACTTCCTTCCCATTTCAATATTATGTCAAAATTTGTTATATGAAACTGGAAGGAAACAATAATACATAATACTAATTGGCCCGTGAGAATAGCCCGATATGTTGGTGTCATTAAATAGTAAAATAATATCAGCTACTATCAAAATTTTTAGTGAATCGTAAATAACAAACATTTAAAATCCATTGTAACGGGAAGTACTTTCCAGTTCTGAGGAGAAAATAAGAAAACTGTTGGATGGAACACCTTGACTCTTCAGTGAAAGCATTTGTAATCAGCTGATGAGTTTGTAAGAGCCTGATGAGAAGTACAAGATTTGTTGTAGTAACTTCTGCTATGTTACATCGTGAAAACTTTATTTTTAATTTATATCACAACCATTCAGAAGATATGAATCACCAATGAAATAAGAAATTAATTAAACCAACATGTATTTATTATTCAAGCCACAGAGCTCTCGATGCCGAGCGTGACTTGCTCAACACAGAACGGCCGACGGATTTGAATAAACCTCGTATATTTTAGGCAAAAGCGCAGAGCTAACGCTTGCATAATGCCTGTGACGTGATTAAATTTCAGGTGTGCCTTGCCAGTTGGGCAGGTGATAAATTTCAGCTGAATAGGCTTCTATTGTTCACAATAGATCTGCCATCGCTTGCGTTGCTAGATACGTTGTTGAGGATGTTTTAATTTTTAAAGGTCTGAGAGATTCATTCTTCAATTTTTTTGTCTGTTTTTAACGTTGCTTTGACTGTCATAGTCTTTAGGCATGATTGGTCTTCTTAAATATACTAAATTATTTAAATAATATATAAATAATAAATAATTTATTCGTCCTTTACTATATTTGTTATCCTGAGATAGGTTTTTGACAGTGAATTAGCATTTTTTCAAGTTTGGCAGCAGGTTGATCCTTGTAGTCCTAGAAGCAGGTGGAGGTGGTCAGCTTGGCTATTTCCTATATGCCCATTTCCTAGTCTGCTAATTATGAAACATTCCTTTGATTTTGGTTTTTCGGTGGAAGCTAAGCATATTCCTCTTTTTTTCTCAGATCGAGGTGATTAAATGGCAGTCGTTGCCACTGTTCATTCTAATTTTTTTCTGTTTTTCTTGTAATTTTTTGTGTACTTTCTTTGAGAATCTACGATTCTGAATAAGGTATATCAGCTCTTTTGCTTCCTGAGCTTCAAGTTCATGACTAGAATTTTTGGTGCAATACATTATTGGTCAATACATTTTGCAGCTCTTTGATTGTTTACATATTGGAACAATTGTCCAGATTTTACTAGTAAATATGAAATGCTTGTAATTAAATTTCGATGTATTTATGCTATTTGGGTCTTCATTCATTCCGCAACTTTTTCGGATTCCGATCCGCCATTGAAAATTATTTCATGATTATGAATCATAGATTATTTCATTATCATATTATTATTTCGTTTTATTCCTAAATCATAGCGGTGTTTTCGAAAAATTGTTCACTGAATATTGGAATATTGGAAAGTCAGTGAAACTGGCTCACTCGCGGAAACTCCGATCTCCTTCATAAAGTACTAGCTTTACCCGGTCACGCGCTGCTGTGGCTTAGCCTGGCAAAATGAAAAAGAAAGAAAATAGAAAGCAAATATGAGTAGATTAGTAGCAAAGGACATCTGTCGTTTTTATAAAGTTGGGAAACAAATTTGTCTGTAAAATGGCTTCAATTGTTTACTCAAATTCAAACTAATTCTAATTGTTTTATTTCTCATGATTCAAATTGAATATTCATAATCATCTGAGTAAATACGCCGTGATTCATAATCATCAGAAACAGTCTGAATTGAACTTATAAAACTAAATTTAAAAAACGTGTAATAGTATTGACCTACATAAGGAGAATCATATAAATTCTTCAAATGATAATTTCAATTACTGTAGTAATTATAACATTTTCGATTAATCAATAAAAAAAAAAAAAAACATTCTTGCCGACGTTCGGTAGTGAGGAAGCAAAAGGAAACGGCCTTTTCTGAATGGAAAGCATTAAAATATTTAAAACTCAATAACTCTGCAACGAACCCTTTTGATTTCGATGATTTTTTTTTTTTTTTTTGTCAACAATTCAGAAATCTTTTATATAAATATGGGTATTATCGGTCAAAAATTGCGTACTTTTTTAGTTATCGTCAAATAAAATATTGAATTCATCGTAACATTTTTCAGCTTATTTTCGGGAGAGTATATTATACACATAAATTAAAAGGGTTTCAAGGGGAAGTTTTTAGCCAAGTTTCGTTAAAATCAGTAAAGCCGTTTTGGCGCTACAGTTTATAGCGACACATTTTTTGCGGCTTTGAACAGAAAAACGTTTACATTTTTATTTTTTTTACATATATAAAATTATCGTAAGACAGAAGTACTATGCCAGAAACCTTCCCAGGAGTGTACGGAACAACTTCCCAAAGTTTCATGGCGATCGGTTGAATGGTTTAGTAATGCACTAAGGACAAACAGACGGACAGACAGACATACATTCATTTTTATATATATAGATTTGGTGGCAGAAATTGTGTTGAACACTCCACAACTTCCGGATTTATAAAATAAATTTATTTCCCTTAATTATTCGGTTCGTACCTTTTCTACTATTTTCGGAGGTTAAAAGCAATCTTAATACCGTCACCATAAAAAATGAGGAGATGCGAACCATAAATTTTTCCGGTGCGTGATAAACGCCAAGCAGCCATGCTTCATTCAGAAAAATGTGTCCACTGTTTTTATCTCAGGTGGCACGCTATTGTTGATACTGTAAAATACAAAAATAAACTCATTTTGTTTCTTAGTTCAAATCGTGAGAAACAAACTAACAGGAGAAGTAGTTTTATGAATAATTGCAATGGACCCTAAAACTAATATTTATTAATTAAATTAAGAAACTCCTTATTTTTTGCACATATTCCCGAAAATCACCGGGACATTACTCTATAAAAATATTGATAAAAAAATGTATCAAACTTCAAGACTCCTCCATGAACACGGTTGATTTATGGCTCATTTTCGAGAGTAAAATAGTGTATAATTCTGGGAAAAAAGTTGTAAAAATTGTACTACGAAAAATTATTTTATTTGTTTAAATAATTGTATAGTACAATAAATTTGTAAAAGGGCTTCGATGCATTGTTTTCTAAAGAAATCCAAGTTTAAAGATATTCCTTGAAAAAAAGGCCAGTTTCGGAAATAAACTTATTTTCACACTTTTTCTAATGAATACAAGAATGGTTGGGGTGATCAGTCAGAAATAAGAAGGCATAAATATTATTATTTATTTTTGCCTTCTTATTTCTGACTGATCACCCCAACCATTCTTCTCTTCATTATTTACGACAGTCAACCATTTACCCACAATTATGAATCTATCTACACGGAGACAACGACCAGATAACAACCACTTTTTTAAATATTTAATTTCGTTTAGGAATAAAAATATACCATCGTATTCATTTTACATCAAAATCGACACTTCTCCATATGTCATACTCATACTGGAGGGCGTTACTGAAGTTGTCTGTATGCCCTTGGAGTATAGAAGGTAGGAAAAATTAAAAATTATTGGTTAAGGCATAAACGAACTTGTATTTTTGTACCAAGATGGCTGTTTGTTTTTTCACAGTTCTGAAGAGGATCCCATTCTATGTATAAGGGAATAATGGATCGAAACGTTATCAAATAAAAGAGAATAAACTCCAAAATTATTTCACTTATATTTTATATTTAAGTGTTGATGAAAAAAAAAAATATTTATATATATAATAGCATTCAGACTGACGCCCCATCCCCCAAAATTAAATCCCGGATCTCCTAGTACTCCACACTTAAAAAAAAATTATTCAAAATATATTCATTTGTTTATATAGATAGTATGTTTATTGATGCAGATATGAAAGGGTTTATCTCACTTCGGTTATTATCCCTGAGGATACGGCAATTATATCCGTTCCAAAAAATAATTAAACGAGGTGTGCCTGAGTTTCTTAACTCCTAATAGACATATTTAAAATATGTTCCATTTATTTGAGCTACTTACCCTGTCTGCTTCATTATATTAAAAGAAATACATAATTTGTTAATTATAAAAGCATTCCAAGAAGAAAACTGGGTTGCATTTAAGAGTACATCTCATTCCTCTTGGGGGTTGCAAGAGTTGGAACAGAGATACAATAGAGATGAGAGATAGGGGAATTCGGAAGACGTTCGATTGTAACAGTGATCGATAACATTGTTCTCTGGAGAAATTTACTTTCTCGTCCATCTTCACAGAAACAATTGGAGAGAGGTATATTGATATATCGATGTTCGATTGTGCTGTTCCATAGTGGGAAATATACCAGGAGTCTAGGGTAGAAAGTGGTTTACTAGATCACATTCTTTTTTTTTTTTAAATTTCATTTGAAAAAGTTAAAAGGATAAGAAGAAAAGGAAACTTGTAAAACGAGTATTTCGAGTTGTGCTTGCTCATATTTCCTCCCTCAATGGGCGAGTCATTTGTGCGAAAGTGATCTCTACCAGATAAGTATTTTAATTTTTGTTTTTTTCAAATTATTCAATTTTATTTTACATTCATCCTAGTTTATTATTTTTTTCAAGTTTTATACTCAAAAGTTTAGGTTAGTACATGTTATTTCGCAATTTATTTTTTCACTCAAAGCTACTCTTACATACAGCATGTTAAAGTGAACTAAATAATTAAAAAATACTTATATTGTAATATTTGTATACTAGGTGTTCCATATATGCCAGCCACGATGGAAATATCTTGACGGTTAAATATATCGCCATATTGCAAAGGATCAAAGTTGTGGCGACTTTTAAGGCGGTAACGAAGAGACTTTCTAAATTAACCCCTAACCTAACTTTACAGATTTGGTTATTGCGAAAAATCACTTTGCAGATATTCACTAACCATGACAGATTAAATACTTATGTTAAGAAATAAATAAATAATTTTTTGAGTAGTTTTAAAAAGTTTATTAAAATGTATGGTAAAGTTGAAACACCAACTTTTGAGCGAAAAGTTAAATCTTAAGATTGGATTTTAGAGATTAATAAATTACGCATCTGAGAGATCTCAATGAGAGTTTCAAGTTCTGTTCTTTGCAATTTTATACCTTCAAAGTTATTTCAATTGTGACCTACTTATATAGGAAGTCCAGTATAAATGCTATCGTTTTGTAAAAATGTCGATACTTAATCACAATATCTGTCATTTACTCTCAACTTTATTCTATAATTAAAAGACCCTAGATGCTTAACAGACACATCATTCATGAATATCAATCTAGAAGCTGATATGGTAATGGGAATATGGCAACTGTGTTTATAGAGATAGCAACCCGAGTACGGTCTAGGCGACCCGGAAAACCCCCTATCTATATGGAAATGGAGGACGTCTTCTAGGCGAATCCAGATAAGATCAGTCTACTTGTAGAATTTCCATCAGCATTCCTAAGTTTATTTTAAAAGAAATCGTTTTTAAATTTAAAAAATAAATAAATATATTGCAGGTCTTCTTCCTGGCTGCGATTTTAAACATTTAAACCAACTGTCGTACCCCTTATACGATGTGGGCCTTGGGCTGAGTGCTTATTAAGAAAGTACTGTATCTTGAGAAGATCAAGATTATTGATGATGTGTGTGCCCCAAGAGGGCCTCTCGACCCACGAATCCACCGCTCATTTAACAAAATAAATAATTATCTGTCACAATTAACTCGAACTCGGCTAACTGTCAGAAGCATGCATACATAGTACGGTTTTTTCATTCCCGATGCATGTGGGGTACAGTTGTTGGAACAGAAAGCTACTGCGCTGAGGTTTCCAGAAAAGGGTTTCAAGGCGCAAGTTGTGCCTTAAACATTATGAGGGGATAGGCAAAAGAAACTTTTAAAGCAAGAAACAGTTGGAAAAACATGAAACAGAAACATCAAGTGTAATTGTATTAAATCTACATTTTTTTCAATTCTACTTTCCCTAACTCTGTTTTTAAGAAGAGTAGAGCATCACGCCATCGACCTTGAAGAGGATGGGCACCTCACTATTGCGTATGCGACTGTCAATTTGCTGAAAACCAAAGTTCATGTTAGAACAGCTATTATAAAAGGATCAGCAAAGATGGATGTTAAAGAAGGAACTTAACACCTTGGACTAAACGTATTTTTTTTTATGATGTAAGCGAAAGCTAATGGAATTCATAGTTCAGAAGATTTCTTTACGGAACTAAAACTTGTTTCCTGTGGAACCGAAAATCGTTTCTGTAACTGGAACCAAAAAAGTTATTTTGGAGGAATATTACCTCCAAGGCATAATTACTTATGAAATCCAAAGATTGAGCCATCAATTCGAAGATTTTATTTTACTTTAGGGTCGAATAATAAACATATTTCCCAGTAAAGTTAGGAAAAAAATTATGATGAAAAGAAATATTTTATACCCACGATAATTATAAAAATTTCTTAATTCCCTATAAAACGTAGAAAACATAATCAAAATCAGACATTTTTTGGTCTATTTGAATTTGAATAACAATCAATTCCTCCCTCACATTTAATTGTTTAATATTATATTGCAATTATTCGAATCATTCGCAACAAGATAACAAACTTCTGTGCAAAATATGATCCATTCCAATAGCATTGGCTTCAATACTACACACAGAAAGATTTATTCTTATATTTGTCGAGTAAACCTATGACTTCCTGTCCTACAGTATCCCACTTATCCCTGTTAAACAAATCTCATACCTACAATCCTACTTAGACAAACGTCTCACATGGCATCCTCATAACAGGTTGAAACGACAAAAAACCGCTCGAAGCTTCCAATTAATTATAATTATAAGAATTATAATAATACTAATAATTATAATTATTATAAGAATAATTATAAGAATCATACACATGAGTACAAGAAGACCTACTTGGAGTTGAACTTATGGGTTCGACTAAGCCATTGAATTCCTCTAGTATCCAATCTTATGTTTCCAATTTTGCCCAATCCACATACCTATCCTTCCATAAGAAACTTCTGAACCATCCGAAACCTCTTGTTTCCAGTCTTGCTTCCTCTTCGATTTCTGATAATCCCCCTATGTGTCTGAAAATAAGATGGCTTCGTGATCTTCTGATGTAAATGTATTATTAGAGTGCTACAAGCGGGTGTTTTTTAAACAAGTCTTTTCGTGTTATCATATCCATTTTTTTCTCATTTACTAGATGTATTATTGTATTAATAGAGTTGTAAATATCCTGTATAAAATATATATATATATATATATATATATATATATATATATATATATATATATATATATATATATATATATGTACAAATATATGTATATTTGTAGAGTAACTGTGTAAGTAAAGTGCCAGACGGATACAACGTATGTATTTTAACCCCTACTACATGCTAGTGAAACAAACAAGTCACCAGGAAAACGTGAATGTTCTGCGGTTTGGTTTACCCGTCGGATGGGAGTTTATTATCCCAAGCAGTTTGCTGTTTGCAATTCGCTTGACTAGTCCGAGCAGTCAACATAAAAGTCAACTGCTCACCACACTGGCACTGCTTGTTTGCATTCCGCATCAACAGCAGTTAACGTTGCATCTCGACCACTTGCTTGATCTCTTGACATAAAAACTTGATGGGACGTAATGCATTTCACATGCAACATCAGTAAAAAGTTAGTTTTTTAAGTTAGTTTTTGGCCAGATTTGTACTTTACTTTGTATTAACTCATCATTGTTATTCTAAAGGGACTTAGTCCCAGAATAAAGTTTAATTTTCTATTTCTATTCTATTCTAAAAACATTACTAAAATTATTTTTTAATATAAAGGTAGATTGCTATGGTGTAAAACTTCGTTAATCGCTTCATTTCATGGAAATCTACAAATAGTTTATTTATGAAAATTCTCAAAAATGCGCGTTTTCATCTATTAGTAAACTTTGTTAATTTAATGGGCGACTGAAAATTCATGAATACTCACTTGAATTGTAAGATAATTTGATCACAAATTCGAGAAAAAAGGTGGCCTACAAAAATATTAAACCTCCACATTCAACATGTCAAAATAACTATTAGTTCATCTTTTTTCTAGATTTTATGTTCAGATTTTCTAACGATTCAAATGAAAAGTTAAATGCATATTTATGATTTCTAAGTCCCTCATTAAATTAACAAAGTTTACCGATCTCTAGATGAAGGGACCCCATGAACGAGAAGTTTTAGGCTGTTAATATATAAAATAAAGCCACTCACGGAGCTTTAGACGAGTGTTAATAATTTGATAAACGAGGTCTGTACAATTTGGTTTCAAAAATACTTGATGTCCTCGATTTACATACGTATAATATAATCATATCACAGTCATCAACGATCATCCCATCACATTCAGCTCCTCCGTTAAAAACCTAGGAATCACCATAGACTAAAACCTCTCCTGGAAACCCCATATCGCCCTCATCTCCTGAAAGTCAATAGGTACCCTTAGATTATTTCATCGCTCCCACCACCTACTCCCACAACCCATCCGCAAGCTCTCATTTTCCCCCACTTTGACTACGGCTGTGTGGTGTACGGAGGCATCCCGATGGTACTCGAGGATAGTTTGAAGCGACTCATGAATTCCTGCTTACGATTCGTCTTCGGCACCTCGAGGCGGTCTCATGTGTCCCACCTTTACGAAGAGTTAAAGTGGCTCTTCCCTTCTTTATGTAGACAATATTTCCTTGGATCTTTCCTATTCCAAACGATCAACAACCGATACCCTTCTTATACCTACAGTTCGAACCCGTGATCCACTCCCAGAAAACAAGATCCCGTGTTTCCGACCTTTATATCCCTTCCCAAAGAACGAAGACATTTGAATATTCCTTTATTACCCGATCCAGTACCTTCTGGAATTCCTTGCCATCTGATATCCGCCATGCCTCTTCCTTGTCCTCATTCAAACATCATCTGTACCAATTCCTTCTCACATCCCAAAATGAAGTTGTACAAGCAAATAAATATTTTGAAACAAACTTTGACTGAGATGAATGGTTGTTGAAATAGTTTGAGTTTTAATTTTAAAAATCAACCCATGCTTATATCATTTTGTTTTTTATTTTACCTTATTTCTGTTTTTCTTTTCATTTAAATAATGTTTGTTTTGTTTTTTAAAAAACCGTTTTACATTTTATTTGTTTTAATATACTTTTCCTGAAGATACTGTATATATTATTTAATGTTAATTAACGTAATTTTTGACAAGATGTGACCTCATTCCAGAATAATTTTTATTTTCTATTCATCTATCTATCTGTAAACATTTTCATCAATATTTTCATGTTTATATGTTTATCTCAAAGAAACTATCAGAAAATGCAATTTTCTCGATATAGTAGCTGTTCTGGATTGTAAACTAACACCGTGTTATTTACGATATAGAAAACATTCGATTAACAGGAATAGCAAGGAGAGGCAATGCACTAAAGTGTTAAAATAACCACGCCGAGGGATGCTAAAGAGATACCAGAAATAAATGGAATACTGGATAAGTGTGTATTCGCAGTTGTATATATGTCCCATCCGGGATAGATGCACCGCGCCACCCTTGGAATAATTCCAAACAAGAGGGACTGGAATAGAACCAAATTACTGACGTCTTTCTGGTTATCTCTCGGATTTCGTTTATCATAGCGAACACTGCGATACAGAAGGCTCAGTCATTGGCTGTTGAGACAATACCCATAGTTCTGTCTCTATTATTGGGACTACTGTCTCTGTTAAGCTATGACTGGCCAAAAACACGAGGACATACATACGAGCCAAGACCAACACTTTTATTATAAGCTCCTGCTTGCCATAGTAATGTGTTAAATGCGCCTTATCATGAATTGATTATATCTGAAGGAATACACTCCTTCAAAAATAATCGTGAACTTATTTTTTCAAATGCATTTGCTAATGCAATTTTCTAAGATTTTAAGTTTTTTTTATGCTTGTGAAGGACCATTCAAAATATTGGTAGTGACGAATTCCTCCCGTATTCAATCCTTACAATCCAAAATCCTTATTTCTGCATACTTTGTCACAAATAAAACCGTTCATAAAGACCATGGTGTACCATATGTCGCTGATTTAGCCCGAGCCAGATATCTATCCTTTCATGATAAACTCCAGTCCCATCCAAATCCCCTTGTTTCCACCCTTGCTTCTTCCTCGATTCCTGATAATCCTCCTAGACGTCTGAAAAGGAGATGGCCTCGTGATCTTCTTACTTAGAATTATTTAGGGAGTTCTAACGCTGGGTAGTATCTCTTCAAGCCTGTCCATGTCATTATTTCTAATTTGTTCATATTTACTGGTTGTATTTGTATATAAGAACTAGTTGTAAATATCATTAAATTAACAAAAAAAAAAAAAAAAAAAAAAAAAGATGTTTACTGAGGAGGCTTTAGGCTTAACATTACCACGCATAGCAACAGATCAATAAATATTGTATCCGTTCTATAAATTAACAGAGATAGACTTTTAATAAGTGGTAGATCACAGTGCCATTTTAATCATATCTGCTTTCAAATTGGGATTGTATAAAAAATAAATAAAATCGTTTAAGCATATTGAAAACGACTTAAGAGAAAACTGTTTTTCCACAGACAATTATATGGAGCCTTAAATAGGGGATTAGGTTGCTGTGAAAACCAGTATAATCTACTTATACCAGAGACAGAACTACAAATACCATGCTGAAGTACTGTAAGTTTTCTTTAAATAGTTTAGAGCATAATGTGTTCGTAAAAAGTTTGTGTTTAAACTTTAAAGCAATCAAATGAAGATTGACATTTTTATCTTTTTCAGTAATTGATCCAGTAAATTTCTAATTTTATTCAGTTATTGTAAATGTACTTGGCCATGTGGATAAAAAGCACATGTACGATTTAAATTTCACGGGGGTGGAACTATTTTTTTTTTTGTTTTGTTAAGGTTAAAATTAAATTAAATTTAAATAATATTATATTCTGATTGGATGAGAAATGGAGTATTGAGTAAGGCATGGAAGCTAGTCATCCTTAACCATTAATCTTACCTAAGTGCTCCCGTTCGAGAATCGATTCCGGGTTCGGTCGTCCTATTAATATCACGCAGTTCGTTCATTCTATTAAGTGGCCGACCTACCCCGGTGCTGGGATTCTTTCAGCATTCGATTGATATAATTTTGTACGTTTAAATTTTCGTTTTCTTAAAAAAGAAAAGTAAAACATATGAGACCAGTGCAATATCAAATACGTGTCCTTTATACTCTAGTGATGCTACTATTGGAACCTATATTGTAAAGAAAGTTTTAATTTTCTGAAATGGAAACTTCTTTAGGCGCGTTTTGCACTTTTTTTTTAGGATGAATGAAACTGAGCCGCTAGGCTCGGATGTGTAACGCTCATTCGGGTAAAGTCGGCTCGAGTCGATGTCGATGAAAACTGAAAATCGGACCTGCATATTATAACCGAGGGAAATTTTCAGTGTTTCATCCTCTTTGTAATCAGCTGTTATTTAAAATTGTATGTTTGAGTTCGAGAGTTGGAAAGGGAAGACAATAGCGCCAAAAAGTCAAATAAGAACGACTGTTTTTTATATTTGTACTAAAATATTTCAAAATTTTAATATCATGAAGAATTCAGAAACTGATTTGCGGAAGTCAGTTTAATTTTTTTTTTAATTTGCCATAAAAATGTAATCTGTATGTAAATCTTCAGTCAATTTAACAGTCAGGCACATTCTGACCGATTGTTATGGATATGATTCACAACGGAATAAAGTTTAATTGGGGAACGATATAACTGAAATTCTGAAAAATAGCACCAAATTGGCAAAAAAAAGTCTTTACATTTCTTCAAATAATGCACCTATACAACAAAATTTAAAATTTGCTGACTCTTTCTTTTTTTTTAAATATTTTAAACTTTCAATTTATTGTTATATTTTATTTCATCTGATGTAAAATAAATGTTTTGTAAGGGCTAAAATGACCCTAAGAGGTTGAGGAGCCCCGTCATTGTTATAAATAAATAAATAAAAGAATAAATCTTCATTCAATATCCACCCTGTTAATTTAAGAAGATGCTAAACCTTATTGAAAAGGATGTAACCATTTGCCTTTCCCTTGATATTTTGATCACAAAATCAAGAAAAAGGGTGACTAAAAAAAATATTGGACCCTTTGGCGTGACCTCTACCCACAACATGTCAAAATAACGAGGTTATACAGACCATCTTTAGGCACGTTTAGCTCTTTATTTTATGGCTATTAAATGAGGCTGAGTCGTCACCCTCCACTATGTAATAATTATTCGGGTATAGTCGACTCGAGTCGATTAATTTTCGCATTTGGATATAAAATATCTCAAAACTAAAATTCGTATATGCATACTATTATAAGCGAGAGAAATTTTAATCATTTCATCTTCTCTGTAATGAGCTATAATTCAAAATTGTATTTTGAAGTCAAAGTCGTGACGCAGAGTCAGAGAGTCTGAAAGGAAAAAAAATAATAATAAAAACTGCTTTACCACAGAGAATTCGGAAACCAATTTGCAGCAGTCAATATAGATTTTTTTTAATTAGCCGAAAGAATAAGAAAGTTTTATTTATATTCGATTTTATATTGATAGTGTTTCTACAAATTACTGACGCCAATTACAGAAATTTTATTTTTTTTTAATTTTTATTTTAATATAAAATTCCGAGCTGTTAATGTTTTTACTTCTGTCGTGTAGTCAGTCCTGAGCTAACGCCGAATGTTGAGATTCATTCCGTAGATCCACAATGAAATTATTTTACTCTCAGATTGTTTTTATTTATTTTTTTTAAACAACAGTTTTTTTTTGTGTGTGTGTCTGGGTATCTCAGTTCTTAATGGCCAAACTCTAGGAGAGGAGGATGATTTTAGACAATATTTCCAACAAAAAAGTAAGTTGATGCATGGGTCAATTCCGAACGGAAAAGACCAATTTTGTGTCTTCCTCAAGGTGCTCACATTTTGTATAGAATAAGAAGAAATGGCTAAAAAAATATTCAAAATAATCTAATTCTAAGCACACCATCATAAAGTAGAGCAAAATATTCTTTAAGAAAAAAGTAATTGAATTTCCTAAGGTCAATAGTAAAAGTGACCTAATATGGCCGCTGTACTGCTTCCATTACAGTACCCATCCACAAGCAGCATATATCTGTATTCTCTCTCATTCTTCCGCAATAGTACTGCAGCGTATTACACCTTCTGATAGTTCCTTTTATTAACCTCGGTAAACTCAATAACTGTTTTCTTAAAGGAAATGTTTTCTACTTTACGATGGTGTGCTTAGAACTTCATTATCTTGAATAGTTTTTGAGTAATTTCTTTTTATTCAATAATAAAACGTGACCTCCTTAAGGAAGACAAAATTAGTCTTAACTCAATTTCTGTTTGGAATCGGCCCATGCATTAAATTACCTTTTTGGTTTTAAATTTTGTCTGTCGTAAACCAACTACTTCCTGTCCTACAGTTTCCTTTAACAATTCTCCACTTATCCCTGTTGAGCAAATCCGATACCTAGGACTCCACCTGGACAAACGACTAACTTGGAATCCTCATACTAGACTGAAACGACAAGAAACCGCTCGACGTTTCCGATTACTTCAGCACTTACTAGACAAACGCTCTAAACTTCCCATTAATTACAAAAGACTCATATACTTGACTATAATAAGGCCTATTTGGATTTACGGAGTTGAGGTATGGGACTCCACTAAACCATCGAATTCCTCTCGCATCCAATCCTTACAATCCAAAATCCTTCGTAAAATCCTCAATGCTCCTTACTTTGTCACTAATAAAATTATCCATAAAGATCTTAATGTTCCTTATGTTTCAGATCTGGCCCAATCCAGATACCTATCCTTCCATAATAAACTTCAGAATCATCCCAACCCTCTCGTTTCTAATCTTGCTTCCTCTTCAATTCCTGATAACCCTCCCAGGCGTCTGAAAAGAAGATGGCCCCGTGATCTCCTAATGTAGTCATATCATTAGAGTGCTACCATTGGGTAGTTACTCAGCAAGTGTATTCATGTCATTATATCAATTATGTCCAAATTTACTTGATGTATTTATGTAATACAGTTATAAATGTCATGAAGAAATAAAAAAATAAAATAAAAAAAATTTTGTCTAGAATCACTCGAACTGAGACATCCTGTATAAGAAGAATATTAATGAAATAGAGGCTCACTAAGCCGATCCCAAAAAAATAAATAATTTGAAAAATTAATAATTAATTAATAATTTGATTTAATTATTAATTAATTAATAATTAATAATTTGATTTAATTATTAATTAATTAATAATTAATAATTTGAAAAATAAATAATTTGAGGAATTAATATTTTTTTCATCCTTTTATGTTTTTTTTTTAAAGTTCTCATAATATAGAATATGCTGTTTCACCATTCTTCATTTATTTATGAACGATTAATGCTTTTCATTTTAGTTAGATGTTTTGGACAAAAATAATCTTTATTTTTCTGTACAGCTTTTTTACTTTGAAGGTACTTTTTTTGTGTGTTAAATCAACACTTAAACCCTCCAGTGACAAAAGACATACTTGTTAGCTACAAATAGCTTCAGGTTCCGGCTGTTGGTCTTTGCAACTCTATCCTCCTTCATGGTTCTTTAACATCACTCACTGCTTCTCTCTTTTCATATTGCCTGAAGAAGCCTTTAGTTAGTTGCTAGGTCGGAGTTTTCAATGATTCGTAATATATTTATTGCATTTCAACTTGATATTAGAAATTAAAATTGATGTATATCCACATTAAATTTATAATAGGTGTTAATTTAAATAAAATAATAATTTGTATAAATGAAAACTCCTCTACAAACATTGGATGACAGGTCCAATTAATAGAAAATGGTGCAACAACATTCTCCTCTAAGATAAAAAAGGTCAACCCTCCCAAAAAAATTTACATAATGTTACAGTAAAATAAAAAACTTACTAAGAGTGTCCCCTTTTTTTTAATTGAATGATAGCTTCAATGCTAATCAAGCTTTTAATGACTATTTAAGGTTACAATAAACAGAAATATTACAAATTCAGTTAATCATTTAATTAAGAAATTTACTTTACAAAAAATAGATATATAATCCAGCAATACTTGTTGCTGCAAAATGGATTCCAGTATTTTTATAATAAGTTTGCTAATTGTATTCTATGAGATGGAAAATTGTTTAAAAACAAATATTTAGTTTATAATGCTGTTATCCTTTCTTCATTTCTTCGTGAGATCAAAACATGACGACTTACGTTAACAACACTTTAATATCTTCAAAAACAAAGCATAGAATATTTGGCACAAATTAAGATGATTCTAAATTCAAAATTTAGAAGGCTGTCCATTTTATGCTTGGATTTAAATATTGTTCTTTTTTTATAACTGTCCAGAAAATTTAAACTTTTGTTTATCACCACATTCCTCTTTTTTAATTATAATTGGGAGAATATTTTTATCAATTTTTTTCTCTTTTTTTATTGCATGTTTCTATTTTATCATTAAAGTTTTAATCAATCTTTATAGGTTATATCAATAACTTTAGATATAAAATCTTACTGCCCTGGTACCATGGGCACAGCAACACCTCTGCTTGTAGCTGTAATGAAAGCTATATTTGTGGGGTATTCTCTCTGATAAAAATTAAATTAACCCATTTTTACATTAACATTAGTTAAAATTAGAAAAGATTATTATGAGGAAAATCCCACATATATTATTTGTTGATTTAAGGTGTTTTTTAAATTAAAAATTACTTCAGACTGTGGATTTAAGGCCAATATAAATTTTAGTACAACTTGCTCTTCTCTGTATTTCATTCAGAATGTTATAATTTCATAAAGAGATTTGTTATTAAACCAATTTGGATAATCTTAATTGATTTAAAAGACCTATATACTAATAAATATTTTTATATTATTTTCTGAAAGCTAAAAGGTAGAATAGAAATATTTACCAGAAGTATTGTGATCTACTTAGACAACATACTTAAACATTTTCTTCAACTTTTCTTTACTGATTCTTATTATTATTATTTTTTTTTTAATCATTTATATGAATTTATAAAATAAATAAATAACATATCAACTGTCGCTAACTAAGGACTTATCCTGTTTCAGGTAATGACTTCTCCAACCACTTCACCTCAGAAGCCAGCTGGAACTGAAAGCCCAGCAAGGCCAGTGAAATGGCAGTGGCAGGAGTCTACTGTCCCGACTGGAGTAGCCGGCTGGACCAGGGTCTGGCGCCTTGCTCGGCTTCTCCTCCAGGCTAATTGCTGAACGGTGGCTGTTCTCTTTCTATCTTTCGGAACTAGTCAGAGGCTGCTATAGCCGCAGCCTTAGATTAGACCTCCTGTATCTCCTACCCTCTCTTCTTCTTGATGTCTCATTCTTTCCCCTTTTCATGTTCCACATTAAGTATTTGGTAGAGGCCAAATCAAAAAAACTGTAAATATGTTATTTTTAAGTTTATTTGTTGTCCATTTTAAATGAATTAAACATTTAAAGTGAATGATTATAGATGTGTAAAATCACGAAGAGATCCTATACTTGTTATGTATTAATATTCATTTATTTATTATACTTATGGATATAATATAACAATACCAACATTTTGAAATGATTGTTATTATCAAATTCATTTTTTTTAGAAAACAAAAAAACAATATTAAATTTCATTGACAGCCAATATTAAGTATTTACCCTGAAAGTATTTCAACAGTATTCTTGAACCTTGGTTAATAAGCAATCAGCCACAAGTAAAAAGAAGTTTCTTATAATATGGTTCTAACTTCTGTCAGATAAAACCAATTTAAAACCATTAAATGTATTTAAGACTATAACTGAGTAATACGTGACTGATTTCCTATTTGATTGAACATTGTGAAGTTACTACTAGAAGTATTATTAATGTTAAAATTTTCCAAAAAATGTTGGTATTTAAAACTGTGCAAAGCATAAGTTTTATATTATTTGTTTTTAAATTCTTTATTATTTCTATTTAATTTGAACTTAACATAAATCTACAAGTATGACTACTTTAACCAGTAGCTATATATTTTGAGCTAAAACAAAGCAAATTTCCATTCAGTTTAGTTTCTAAAATGTAGGCTTGTTGTGTCTGGATTATAATAAAATGGATTCTATGTATTAGATAGACATAGTGTTTAGAAGTAAATAAATACTGGGAACGGGTGGATGGAAATGGTTATTTTAAAATAAATTCTTCCTCAAATTATTATTATTTTTTAATCCTCTGGTAATTTTTTTTTATTCACCATATAACAACACAAATAAAAACCAAACAATCCCTCCTTTAGGCGCTCACTAATATAGTAAAAACTTTAACTGTTCAATTATGACAGCAATACTTAATCCAGAGATTTAAAAGTAACTCGCCCATCCATATGTGCACTAAATATACATATATATATTCATAAATTGTTATGTAAAGGAAATTATATATTCCATTGTAATGGTTAAGTTTGTGATAGAGAGTAGTCAATTGTATGTTAATAATTAGTATTAAGAATTAATGCAGTCTAGATTGTTGAAAAAAATATGCAATTTTAAACCAAATATATGTTACCATACTCACAGAGTGGTTTTCATTCAGGGTTATTATTGATTTTCATAATATAAAATAAAATATGATAAAGAGATTGTTAACATTCATTTTGTAATGATTAAATATTATAATAAATGTTCATTAATTCAGTGAAGTTTTATTTACATTACTACTAAAGCATATTTTTAGTTATAGTCTTGTTTTAGGTTTTCATTTGTCTGATGAACAATTTAAATTCTATTAATTGAATCCAGTAATTCCTTTTAAAAAAATTGATGTATAGAAATACAGAAAATTTTCATTATTTACATTTAATCACATTTTAAAAACTTCATCAGTTTAATTATAAAGTATTTTGCTTCTTCTTCTTTGTCTATCTCTGATACCATGCCTAGCGTCGAGGAGCCTCGATCCAATGCAGCCACGCCTCTCAGTCCCAGCCAAGCTGCCTCATTTCTTGGAGAATTTTCCCTCTCTTCCCTCCAATCCACTGTATGTAATCCTGGTAGGAAATTCTGGGATGGCCTCGATGTCTCCTCCCAGTGAATCGACCTTCCATCACTTTTCGAGGTTCTGTTTCATCGTCCATTCAACAAACGTGGCCAAACCATTTCAGTTGTCGATTTTCAAGCATAGTCTTTAGCTCCACCACCTCTAGCTTCTCCCGTATTCGTTTACTTCTGAAACGGTCTCTTCTGGTCTTACCAACGGCTCTTCGCAGGAACTTCATTTCCGCACTTGTTACCCGGCTGGCCTGCTTGTCCAGCATAACCCAACAAATGGTGTACTTATAGTCGACACTGAATGTTATGCTGTTTGGAATGTGTAACTAAAGTAATAAAGGTTCAGAGGTCTGAAAGATGGCTGATGTAACAGAATAATTAATTACAAGCCAAATACTGACTTTAATCCAGAACCCAGAGGATAGGAACAAATTCCTTGCTCACAGAGCTATTTGGTGCATAGAAACTCTTAATTTATAAAAGTTCAATATATTTAAGGTTTCAACTGTTTTTAAGTAAATGTAATCTTGAATAGAAGGAATGCATAACACCACAAAGTGTAACAGAAAAATCTTATATATATCTCTATGATTAAATATTAAAACTATTTCAAGATAAATTATAGGAATCCTATTGAGTTTTACAACTATTTTAAACATGATAGACTTTTTATAATATATGGGATCTTCTTTGCCAGATATAACCCCTCCTTATACAAAATTAATTTCAATAAGAGTCCAGTTTAGTATAAGTATAAAAAATATAAAAGAAACAGACAAATAATGTCATACAAGTCAATACCTATAGGTTTTGTAAATAGTGGCTACAAAAATGTTATTCACATTTTGGAAATATATTGTGGCTGATTCAGTAGAGTAGCAAAAATTACCAAACAACCATCATGTTTGAAACTCCGTGAAGAATAATTTGAGGGGTTTTATAACAACGATCAAACATTTCACTGATATTTCTTATCAGCCTACAAACAATACGTAAGATTTAAATCAGTTCCTGTTTTATGAATGAGAGAAGAAGGTATGAACCCTGAATGATTATTGGAAAAAAATATTGTAATTTGGAATATCAAGGTTTGAAAATTGATTTAATATAGTTTTGTTTTTATTTGTTTGACCAAAATAAGAGACAAATGAAGTGAGAAATTCATTGCTAAAATTGGTTGGTTTTCATCAAGCAAGACAATTTATTTAAGAACTAAATTATTTATTTTTTTATAAAGTGTTATTTGTTTACTTATTTGTTTTAACATCCTTATTTACCCCAATTTATCAACTTATTTTAGCCTGAGTATAAGTCAAAACTGATTAAGAAATTTTACCATGAAATAAAATCAAGAATAGAAGCCAGACGCTGACCCTACTCAGGGAGTATGCTGAAGGGTTGCCTCTACACACTCGACCACCACTGCCTCAAAATGTTATTTAAATAAGAAATAAAAACTTTAAAACATTCAATATCTTGGAAAAATAATTTGAAGTTTATAATTTTGTACATAAACTTTATAATGGATACGTATATCAAGTATAAAAATTCAGGTATGGCGAACATCACACTCCTTTCAGTTACCATAATTAATTTAATCTATTATTGTTGCTAAAGTTATTGAAGGTTATTACAATAAGTTTTATCAATCTGTAAACACTGCTTGATATATTTTGAGTGGCATATGCCTCTCTCACTAAAGTATAATTAAATAGTTTTAAACAATTTCATTAATTCAATTTTTTTTTTTTGTTTGTCATGCTTAAAAGTAATTATAGTAGTTCCCATTTATTTTGGAAATTTCTCATTTTTTTTCTGTTGTTGTCAATTATCAAATTCTTTCATAGTTTATATTTAGGTATTTTTTCTATTAATCACCATGAGAGACTATTAATTATTTCAAATAAACCATATTGATGGTACTTTGAAGGAAGCTATTTTGAAAAATTGTTATTTTAAACCTGTCAAATTATGACAATAAAAATAAATTCTACCTGATATTAAAAACCACTTAATTGTACCTTGGAAAACAAGTTTAATCAAAATGGTCAGTATCGTTTTCAAGAATATTGTAAAATTAGTTATATAAAATGGTACTTCTGGTGAGCTGATTTGGAAGAAAACGTTTCTGATGAAAACATATACTACATGTATATACTATGTAAAAGTATTATAACAACTAAAAACATTCATCAGTACTAAAATTATTATAACAATTAAAAACATTCATTAATACTAAAAGTATAAGATACAAATATGTACTCATAAAAAAAGAAATACAAGAATAAACTTTATTGCAAAACAAAATAATTGTGGATCATATCTCACATAAATTGAATTTAGGGCTTGAAACATAGTGCTATTTCATCTATAAAAATTCATTTTCTCTTAATTGACAAAAAATCTTAATGAATATATGAATCCAAAGTCAACTTGACATTTAAACAAATCATTTGAAACAGTTTTAAACAAGAACTAAAACGGAGTCTAATCATTTTACAGATCTACAATATTATCACAGTATCTTTAATTATTGTTCAGATCACATTGAATGTCCATGTTTAAGAATCAAAAATGATTCTTGATCGATGTCAAAGAGTGGCTACAGATAAAAATGTTATAAAAATCAGGCTTAAGGCAGTCATCAAAGGAAATGAGCCTGACGTAGATGCAGAATTGATTTTATCTGTTGTGTTGTAGAAGGAGTTATATTCTCCAAGTTTTGCTGCGTACTTAACTACTTCTGCTACATAGTTCTGTTCATGCATGTGATGGAAGAGATGAGCAAATGGCCCTGGAAAAAATAACAGAGTGCATTATTAAACATAATGAGTAAAAAATAAGCAATTCATCATATAATATTCATAGATACAGATAAATAAATATTGGAAATGTTTTCCCACCAAAGATTTTTATTCATGTTCAACAGATTTTACCTTAGTATTTATGGTCCTGGTAAACAGTTTCTATGGTTTGGTATTTATCGCTGAGGGATATAGGACTCAATATAACCAAAAGTGGTTATGTGCCTTAATAAGAAACCTGAAATAATTTTATTTCCTTCCTCTTGCGTAATTAAGTTTGAGTTGAATTTTATCAGGGTTCAAATGTTGAATAAGAATACGTCTAACGCAGATTCCACGCTAGTGATACTAGGAACAATTTCATTCTAAGCCATTTTTTCAGGTTCTTCTTGTAGAAATAGACATAAAACTCTTCTGCAGTTGGTCAGGTTAACTTTGAGAACACTCTATAAATTTAGATTATTAGGGTTTTGAATTAAAAAGAAATTTTAAATGCATATTCCAACGATTAACAGTGTATGAATTTTGAGTCCTTAATTTTCTAAGCAAATCAATCAACAAAGTGTGAGAAAGCAATGTTGTACATAAGCTAAGTATCAGAAATTTTGATTTTCCAGGTCAGGGTGCTTTCTTCCATTTTAAATAGTTGCTCATATAAAAGGCTAAGTTGAGCTCTTACCTCTGCTAAAGTACTTTGGAAAACAAGCCTTTCGGTTAATGAGTCTAAACTTAGACAAGAATGTTACCATGGACCACAAAGATGATCTATTTATACATTTGGTGTAGGTATATATAAGTTGCTCACATATATTACTACTTTGAAATTTTAAAAAAATTCAAAAACTGGAATAATCAATTTTTATTTACCCCCTACATCGCATTTTATTTCATATTGGTTGGAGGGAGCAGGTTGTTCTGGAAGTACAATCAAATCTATTCTAACCAGAGTGCAAAGGTCAAAATTAATCCAGTGGGTCCACCAAGAAATAAATATCAATCCTCCAGGCTGTGCTCGAACCAGTGGCACTGGACTTGAGAATGTGAAAGTAGGCAATGCTTTTTTCAAGCTGGGCCGCCTCAGTCTCAATGAATAATTTTTTTTTATTACCCCACCTCGCCATTCCTGGTATACATAAGGTTATTCTAGAGGTACAAGCAAGCCTATTCTAGATTAATATAAGCTTGCATATTTAGTTAAATTAAGAGCAATACCTGATGCATAAATAAGTACATCACTTCCACCATGTGTATTTTCATCTTGAAGAACCCCTGCTTGAACTCCATAGTCGAAAGATGTAGTGTCAACTTTAGATGGATCTTCACGGACAACAGAATTATTTTCTACTTTGTAATGATAGTTCTCTTTGGCAGAGTTTGCATAACCAAGAGTGGTGTAAGGCAACCCATCAAGTCGTGATACACTTGCAATACCTAAAAATTAAATGAGAACAAATATAAATACTTTCAGACATCACTTATGAATTTATATCATGAAAATTCAATATTTTTAAATCATACCAAGAATATTATTTCCTCTGTTGGGGTATCCACTTATTGTAAGTGTGTGAGAATGATCACTAGTTACAATAACAAGAGTTTCATCTACTATTCCAGAATCCTTTAATAGTTTCATTGTTGCATTAATTGCATCGTTAAATGCCAAAACTTCATGAAGAGCTTTACGGGCCTTGCCTCGATGGTGAGCCAAATCTATCATACCTCCTTCAACCTAAGAGCAGTGCAAAATTAATTTTTAACAGCTATAATGTATGAAATATAAAAATAAACATACAATACCAATGGATAATTAAAAAATGTCTCCAAATTCATTTTAATTTATATTCAAAAAGCTATTAAAACAGTGTAATCCAAACAATAGAATCCTTCCAATCAAATTATAACATAACCAAAAATAGTGATTTGGTATTAAAATTTTGATTATGCAATAAAATAATTTGTTTCAATTTTGACATAAAGAATATTGTTGCTGGATAGTTAGTAACTTTGAATACAAACTTTCTTTTTTCCAAATGAATAAAGTCTGAAATAGAGATCATGCAGCCACTTAAAGAAAAATGAGTATTTATTTAAATAAAGAAGAAGCTATTTGGTAAAAAAAAAATTAATTTTGGAAATGGAATATTTTTGATAAACATACAGGGTTGTCCAGAAGGGGGTTTCATGGCTCAAGTTACACCATCAAGATTTTTGAGGGGGGCACATTTTGACGGGATTTGGTATTTTTGAGAGGAGCACATTTCGACTGGGTTTTGATTTATTGGAGTGAATAGTTTCTATGCAGGGAACAACAGAGAAAACATGGGCTAGAAAGCTGCATGTGTATTTGTATATGATCTACGATTTTTCTAATTCTTCTTTCGCATGGACTGTGTTTAAGGAGAAGGGAGCTATACAATTTCTTGGAAAAGAGCGGGAATTTGTGTGCAATCCTGGGGAGGAGGACGCGCATCCCTGTAACCATAAACTAAAAACATTGTAGTAATACAATAAATAACTCAACTGGCCTTTCCTTTTCTTTCTAACCATTTAATCTAAAAGTTTTTCAAGATGCTCTTTGGTTTTAATTTAAGATTACTATGAAAATGATTGGTTTCAAAATTAGATCAGCTTGAAATTAAAATTTAAAATTAAATAGTCGACACCAAAAATCAGGAAAAATCTAATTATATTTTGCCAAATTTGTCATCATATTGAAAAAATTATAATATTAAGAAAAGAAGTTGTAGTTTTAAAAAAACAACATTGATTATTCTCAGACTTAATAATCTTTTTCAGGAGATAGAGAAAAAATTCAAATAAAATATTAAGGTTGCTGAATATTTTAATGCATCATTCTTGAATCAGATGTGACATTCATTGGAATCATAATTGAATGAGCCGAAATTTATTTTCTGAATGAACTAAAAATAAATTTGGATCTTTCATTCAGACCAGAAAAGGTTGGTAACCGGTCTGTCCTTCTTATCCTATCCAATCAAACGGGTGTTTGGAAAAATAATTTAACCCAATTGAATTCAAAATAATCCATGCTGATTGAAAATTCATTAAACAGATTAAAAAAATAATGGCTGAAGCACATACTATTAACAATTTAAAAACAAATGTTAAGAATTCTAAAATTTTGAATTTGTATTTATAAAAAGTTTATTAAATAGACAAAACTACTAGAATTGTTTAATAAAAAGAAGTTAATAAATATATGTTATTTGTGTTTGCACCAAAATTAATTTTATTTCATACAATTTATTCAATAATTTAGTTCATACAACAAATTTTCATGGAATAAATATCCTTTCATGATATATTATCCATATATATGATTTATATCCAAATTATATTATTTTATTTTATTAATGCTCATTTCTTACCATCAGTAAAAATCCATTTTTATTCTTTTTAAGAATCTTTACTGCTGTAGTAGTCATTTGCTCCAGAGATGGCATACCAACATCAGAAGTATTCCTTTCACAATCAAATGGAAAGTGATGATTGGAAAAAATACCTGATGAATTAAAAATATATAACATCAAGATATTGAAAACATGAATTTTCATTAATATCACATTTATTAAAAAGAATTTTATTTTGATCAACTCAATATGTGACATTTCATATTCCAAACATAATTTTACAGTTAGTGAAATAACTATAATTCTTTAAATATGAGAATAACATAAAGTTGATTATAATTTAAAGAATTGTAAATCAATAATTGATCAAATAAAATTCAATTAATTAATTTTGTTTTTTAATTTCAATAAAGATGAAAAACATAAATATTTAGTTAGTCAATACATGATATTATATCAAATCAACAGCTACACTTGTATCCAAAAAGTGCTAATCGAAGAAGTTACTAAAATTATTTCAGCTGAGTCTGAGCAGGCAATAAAAAATAATCCCAAATTGTCTTTATCAAACAGCCCTCACACCATTTAAAATATTTATGCCTATCATCAAGAATAATACTTTTTTATAAAATATAACTTGCCCATGAGGTAGTCTGTATTGTCAGTATCCACAGACATTAAAGTTTTTGTATTGCTTGGTAAAGCATACTTTAGATTCCTAGATTCCTTATCCTTGGCCCATTCATTAATTAAATCTCTTCCATCTGACCTACGACAGGACCACTTGAGTTCTATAGGGTCAATAGTTGTCCCTGTGCTGTTCGTTTTCAGCACCTGCCTTCCTCCTCCCATTATAACCTTAAATACAGTTTAACAAATATAATATATTTAGATTTATGTATAAAATACATTGAAAATGATGAGAATTTTAACATAAATAAATTAAAAGTGAATGATTTTTAAATATGAATAAAATAAAGTTACATTAAAATTTTTTCCAGGAGCATCTTCTATAAGTTGTCTTGCAATGTCTTTACAATTAGAATTTTTTGGGATATTAGAGTCACATTCCCAATGCCTATATGCTGAATGTGCATACATCGCTGCTGGGGTAGCATGTGTGACACGTGTGGTGGTAACAATACCTGCAAAAATTAGTATAGGTAATTACAAAATGTAACAACATAAACCTGTTAACAGACTAATTTTCAATAAATTTGGTCCAGTCATTTCTAATATTATAGGTTGTGGTTTAAATAAAGTCAATACAACTGACGCACATTCGGGCAGAGAGGCTGATGGGGTGCAGTGCATAGAGATTTCAACCAAATTTTTTGATTTTTTAATTATTTATATCCACCTCTTGTATCTGTTTCATTTATATGTATTATTGTTTTAATATTTGTACAATTTTAATTAAATAAAAAATATAAATAAATGAGACGGTTCATGATAAATAAAGTTGTACCACGAATTCTTAAAGTTTCATTTGTATATTAATTAAATTAGTACTTTATTTTGCATATTTTAATTATTATCTATTTATAATTGTGGGTAAATGATTGACTGTCGTGAATAATAAAGAGAAGAATAGTTGGGGTGATCAGTCAAATAAGAAGGCAAAAATAAATGCTAATATTCATTTTGACATTTGCCGACGTTTTGACCTGAAGTTTAGGCCTTCATATACATTATATATTTAAGTATTATTACTTAGTACTAGTACTATATTTGCCATCATGGTTTTTCATTTTTTTTATATTAGCGAAAACCTTTAGAATGGTTTAATTCACTTACCATCTAAATAAAATTAGAAATGGTGATTATTTAATATAGACCCTAATTTTTCAATTATTATTTTCCATAAATTTGTTACCTATGACCTATTAGTTAAGCACCTAATACTGTGGTAGTAGCAAATCAGTGAGTATGTGAAAGAATATACTCAGACTGGCATATATTCTCATCATTGGATTAAGAAGACAAAAAGTCATTTGTGAACTTAATCAAGCTTTTATAAAAGTATGATCAATGGTAAACAAATTTGCTATTTTGTTTTTCAAACTACTTTTTAGTATGAAGTGATTACCTGTTGCTTTCCCGGCTTGCTGTGCGAGCTTAGCAATAGACGTGAGTCTTTTCTCTGCCATGAGGCTGCCCTCGCAGTCTCTCTCTTTGACAGATGAATCAACTCCTAACATACGGTAGTTAACTTTAACTCCAGTAAACATAGCTGTAGCTGTGCTTGCTGAATCAGGAACTTGTTTATTTTCAGCGTAAGTCTGTAAAAACAATTAATTTGATTTGTTTATATTCATATAACATATTCGTAATGAAAATTAATCTAATATTAGATCTTTTGTGGGGTTTTTTATTCTAATTTTACATTTTAAATCATTCCATTAAGTCCTAAGAATTGATCTTATATATATTTCTACCAAAAATAAAATCTACGTCCAGAACCACAAAAATAATAAACAAGATGCATTATAATGTAATCGTATGCTATAATGGTACAAGCTGTGCTAGCCATAGCCTGCAGGAGGGAGTGCTCGTCAAAAAAAAGTATATGGGATTGATTTATTCATCCTGTTAATAGAACAACTGAATTAGAAACATATTAAATGCAATATAGTATAAGATAATAACAGCACTCTAAACAACTTGTTACTGTCATCATATAATAATTTGAATCCATATTAAGAATTAAGCAGTAAAATGAAGTTTTATGTCATTTTATCTTCTTGCTATAGCTTGTTTAATTTTCATGTCTTTAAAAAACAAAAAAATTGAATCTGAACTAATACTAATTGTTAATTATTCAATTTGGCTGTATTTCATTAATTAAAATTTACCTCAACATTCTTTTAAAAATATATAATGAGTAGCTGATTACCAAATTTACTATTAATATTCAGTTGACCAAGATTGTGCCTAATGTGAATTCATATCATCTATTTCATTAATACAAATGAACTAAATTATAATATTCAGGGATAATTCAGCAGTCGAGGTAAACTAAGACAAATTTATAGGCTTTCGAAAAATAGTATTTTTGTTTTTTGAATTGTGACTGCCACATGAACCAGTAGGATTCATTCATTCATAAATTCACGATTTAATTTTGGGGGTTTCAGTTTGAAAGTTTTTATATTTATATGTATTCGTATGTAAAGATAATTACTTTGGGAAAAAAAGAAAGAATCAAACGAAGTCGTACTAAAAATAATGACAAAAAAAAATGCAATTACATGAACAATAATACTTTCAGGGATACTTTTAAAATATTTTCTCATAAGACATAGTTATATCTAGTAGCTGAATATGTATTATAATTTTTAAAAATATAACAGACTGTTTTAAGTACTTAACTGAGATCACCCAAGTAACAAATATCAACCAATGAAAAAAATATCATTTTCCATTTTGAGAGAATTCAGTCTAAAAGTCTTCTACCCTCCCCAACATAGATCTGCCAGTGACATGGACTAGCTTACTCCTGATTATCAATAACGTCACCTGTTAATTATTTAATGCAATGTGAAACAATTATACCTATTTTCAATATTCCTCCATAAAACATCCATACTTGAACAAGGTACAGTTTGTTTTTAAGTCTTTTCAAAAGTTATTTTATAATTAGTAAAATATAAATTATCTAATACCAAGTGGAATATGGAATAGTCACTAAGCTATTTCATATCTGTGATGAGCTTCCTCTATTAATAGAAAAAGGAAAAGCTGTAATATATCTTGTCAGTTCTTTAAACTTTTTAATGACAACAAGCAGGAGTTCATTAAAAACTTATAACATTTTATCTGCTTTCAACATTGACCTAAATTTACAAAAGAAAATGTGTCAATGTACTTGTTAAATGACTTTCAGATACACTAATTAACTAATAGTTCCACTTTGAGATTTTATTTTATACCAGTACCATTCAGCAATATTTTATTTTTCTTTATTTACATTTCGGAAATTGAATCAGTTTTCATGGTTGCAACAAAAATAACAACTGTTTGGTGTCTTTTACCTTATAAATCCTACCATTTGTAGAAACTAACCAAGCTTTACCTAACATAGTACAAGTCAAGCTGACCATTAACCAAGCCACTAGTCATTTTTAAATTATTTAGTTATAGCAGAACACATCCAACCCCTTCGGTAGTTTTCTGCTTACCATTTTTACGTTAATTTGATTAAAAAGTGAGTATAATCAAACAAATTAGTTTTTGATTATATACTGACTTTGTTTTTATGTGAAAACTTCCATTTTCTTATATCTGAATTTAATTTTTTAAATCCATAGTTTTTTCCAGCCCCATTGGAGGTACTTTTAGGGTAATTAAATAAAAATCAAATAAATTTCCTTTTCTTCTCTACCTCCTCGCTTTTAGGCTATACGGGAAAAAAATATTTTCTCTAGATTTTTATCTATTCTTGAATATCTTTTGTCCATTTCTAACATATTAGGTGGTTATACTACAAGAAAGAGTGAAAAGGTCTATATTCTTGAATATCTGACATGTATCAATTTAATAATTCTATTAAATAATAATAAATAAAATATATTAGAATTAGGAATTGAATTAAGATATTTCAACTTATCCAAAATCTCGACTCACCTTCAGAGCACCGAAGTGGGGGAACCTCTCCCAGGAAAGGTAGCTGGTCTCGCCTCCTCGGTATATCCTGGAAGCTGTGATGGTATTGGGCCCCATCCCATCGCCGACGAAGATGATAACGTTCTTCGCTACATCAGTGTTTAGTCTTGTCTTCAGACCATCTTCTAAATCTGCTTTTGCAGATTTTTCCCAATATGCTCTGTCTGTAAAATTTAAAATTCTGAATAAATAATGTTTAAATATATGTTAATACATTAACGATCAGTATTAACCAAAAAATATTTGTTTGTGGTTTTAAATTAATTTGGCAATAATTTTTAAATAACATAGATTTTCAGTGTACTGGTGGTCAGTAATTTATTATCAGATATACCACATTTAAACATAACTCATTGAATATAATATGGATAATAAATTAATAATATATAGTTCAAAAATTGTATATATATATATATATATATATATATTTTATTTTTTATTTATTTATTTTTTTTGTCTTAGTGATAGTTATCCTGAGTGGACAGACTCTTATGGATCAAAGGAGCTCATATTCAGTAAATAGGATTAAAAATATCCTAATTTCGGTTTGTCCAAACGATTCCAGAATTTTTCTTACCTTTACATCTCCTCCAGATAAGGTTAGAGAGTTTTAAATTCTGTATGAAAATTGAGCTGATCTTAAGAAGTGCATTTCAGTGTCTCAAATTCTCTTTCCTACCTCCACATTTATTTCTCGTTTTTTAATATTTGACACACCTATATTCAATAGATCCCCTCTGAATTCAGTTATGAGAGTTTTTTTTGGCTCCTCCTCTTCCTCGCCTTTAAGGCTATACGGGGTTTTCCAGAACCAGTGAGTGAGGGAGGTGATTTAAAATACCCCTCTACCCAGGCACCCCAACGCGAACTCGTGGCTATTTTTATTTAGTTATCTCATGTAACAGGTTGCTGGGCAACGGCGGTGCTGTGCACATACGTTAGCCCATTCGACCACACTGCCCACAAAGTTATGAGAGTTGAAAATTTGTTTGTAAATCAAGATTGGTGTTATAGAAGAGGCTATATACAGGAGGGGTCCTAACTGTTTTAATTAATTTTTTTTCACACCTATTGGCCATTCGAATAGAGTTAAGGGATGGAAAATGTCTATGCTAACTGTAAATTGAGTTGATGTCAGATAAGTACGTTTTGGAAGTCTCATCTTATTTTTACCACTACCGCTAGTCAGAAACAAATTATAAAATGATCAAAAACAAAACACGAGAAAGAAATGTAGTTTAAAAAATAACATAATTTAATTTGAAAAAAATATCTTTTTCTATTTGAAACAAAAATTGGAGAAAAATACGACCTAAGTGATGGAGCTCTCCTACTCACGCTCTATTATTTAAACTGTTGCAATTAATATTTAGTTTAGATCATTCACATAAAGAAAAATGAACCATTGGGGGGGGAATCTATTCTAGGAGGGGGGACTTCACCCCAAAAGCATCCTCGTAGATCCACCAGTGTTTACAGTTAATTCAATTTTTTTTTTTCGACTGAATATTGAAATACTCATTAGTTGTTCTTTAGATATGACATGGGTATCTATATAAGAAATTGCACATCGCGTATGTCTTTATTGTTTTAATTGCGTTAGATAAGATTGTGACTGTTATTAGAATATTTCTAGGAATAATTTTCTTTCTATTTATTATTATTATTATTTTTTTATAGTTGTTGAAGAAATTTTGTTTTTATTTTATAATGATCTGATTGTTTCTCATTAGCGATTATTATAAATATACGATTACAAAACAAGGATCTGATAAATAAATATACTTTTGAAAATGCTATATCATCAGCGAAAATTAGAACGAATTCGACTGTATCCAATTATCGGTCTTTAAAAAATCAGTATCCAGAAGGTCATACCGAGAGTTACATCATTATTAAGGAGCAGTTAATACAAGTTCAGTATGAATCACAATTTTGTTTATCCATGCTTGAAATCAAGTATTTTAATAGTTAAAAAAAATTATAATTATTTATGAAGGGTCTAGGGTATAGGTGGGGAACCGTGGCCTCCAAATCATTTTGTGCAATATTTGTTAATCTAGTGCTAAAATTAATTAATATTTAATAATTTAAGTAACCAAAACATGGAAATTGATAGAATTAAGTTGAATGTATGTACGTGGTTGTGTGTATTTCGTGATAAATACAAAAAGCAATGGTAAAATATAAAGAATTATTGCGGCCTCCATTAGCACTGCCTAACCTTACTGCGGTCTCTAGAGAGAAATACAACAAAACTGCACAGCTGATTAACTATTGTGAGTTGCTAAAATACCCAGCGTACTGCTCAATCTTAATTAACAATATTTAGTAAGAGAGATCAAAAAATAATAAAGCTCTTTAGGACTATCATCCAAAGTAACGAATTCAAAGCCCCAACCCACAGACCTTGGGACCAAGCTTTTCGGAAGTCTGGGGGAGTTAAAAAGGACCACTAATTTAAAATTTTTACTTCCCGACATAGCCATCTAGAGGGAAAAAACGAAGAAGAAGAAGTACCTAATATAATAATTTATTCTTCCATTGCTATAATTTTCCCCTCCTTCCCGTCGTATCTGTCCGTAGGGCTCATGAGGAGGACGTCAGAATTAATACAAGTGATGATGTTGGATCACCATTGAGTCCAGAATAATAGATTCTGCCATACTCTGCAGATGGCTCCGTTCCACACAGGGGTTACTATATTTTGACTGAGGTTTTTGAAGTTCGCACATTTCGACGAGGTTATGAATTATCGGAATGAAAAGTTTCATACAAAGGGACAAGGGAAAAACATGAAACAGGCCGCAGTAAGTGTAATTGTATATGATCTACGTATTGGTATATGATTTTTCTCATTCTATTTCCCCTTGTTCTGTTCTTCAGAATAGTTGAGCAATAAAATATCTTGGGAGTGAGAGGGGGTAGGTCCTTGTGCCATCGAACTTTGGAGGGATGGACACCCCTGGTTCCACATTCAATTTTTCCAAGAAATCAGCAGTTGAGAGTAGAATCGCTCTTCTATTTCTGAACAATAGTCTTCAAACTGAAAATTCTCTCTCACCAAATTCCTCTCTATATTTCTCTTGTAGGTACGGAATAAATTTTTAATAGAAGTCCTCTTTTCCTTTTTGTATTTTGAAATCTTGATCCTCGTCGTTTGTAACGAATCTAAATGTAGGATCATCTATCAGAACCTCTGTTGCTTTCGCACTAATGACGAAGATACCCACAAATCTCACTGAGCCTTCTCTATCAAGACTTTGAGGTAGCAGCCATACTTTTTCGTCTCCAGTAATTTGCCAATTTGATGCTTTATTTTATTGTTCTGGTGAATGACAAGGAAATACTATCAATCAACCTGTCGCTGTCAATTAGTTTTTCGGAACTTTGTTGCTATTTTATTTTAAATGTTTCCTACGTTGAAGGACGGACCCCGCCTTGTCCCCTTAAAGTACACCTATACATCAAACCACACATTTCACATTGTTTAATAAAAAAAAAAAAAGGGAGCTTCTAATTTGGCAGAAAGTATCGTGTGTTCAAAATATTTTACAAACTATTAGATTTTATGGATCCGTTTGATTACGATAAGTAAATAATGTTTAGTGGATTATTGACTTCAATCACATGAAAAACAGACGAGTCTTCAAAATCTTACGAACATCACAAATGTTTTAAAACAATATACCAATGCTTGAGACATTTTATTCTAAAATCGTTCAATAAACAATGAGACGTTCTTTTAAAGTAATATACCTCTCTCATTTATAGAACTAGAAAGAACATTTTATATTTACGTTTATTATAAGCCATAGAAATAGTAAAAATAAAATCCGAAAATAATTTTTTAAAATTATGTATTTTGGTACGGCCAAATAAATCTAAGAAATGTCTAAAAACTAAAATAAACAGAGGGAAGATTGCTGTTTTACTCTGTTTTGTCCATTCAAAGAATCATATTAAATTCTTAACTGAATATCCATCAATGATATTTTAAATTAATATTATGGCCTGCAAATGCTACAGAACCAATTATAGATCCCTAAGGCCGTGGCGCTTATTAATATAGCATTGATTTTTTTCCGCATATATATTTTTTTATTATATTACTGAATGACCTAAATGCACCCAATTCACAAACATATAAACATCAACTTTTTCTTTGACTGTTTTACTGAATACTTCATCTTATCATTTTGATAATAATAAAAAGACGTACCTAAATAAAACTGGACATTAATCTATACCTAATTATATGAGTTAGTGATTGGGCATAGCGGATCAATTTTAGGTCATGGGAAGCAGGGAGGTCGCGAAAGTGACAGAGAACCATGTTGTCAATCTATTCCTTACTGATAGTCTCATTAAGTGGACGAAGCGTTCACTTTATTTAAGATTATTCTTACTTGATTAATTGTAATTAAACTTACGATTAAGCAGGCATTTTATTGTTCTTTAACCAAGGTGCTTAACATATTATTATCTTATATTTGTAGGAGTTCTTTCTAATTTAGGATATTGAAATATCCTTGGAATTATGATATACAAAGCCCCACATCTCTAATACTCCTTGAAAATTCCCGGTGTCATAAAAACTTAAATTATATAAATATTTTCTCATATCAGTACCGGAGTTTAAAAGATAAACTCTATTTTCGCTCAATAAAATCTACCTTTGCAATCCTAAAATTTTGTTCATTATTTTCAATAATAAATCTTTCTAATAGACCAAAATAAATGTTTAGTCTCTTTAGAATTTGAGATTTCAAGATATTAGAATGTTTAAATCAAATTTTTAAAAAAGTATAGTGTGTGCTTAAGACCACGATGGACGTGAAAACATCAATACGAAGGGATTAATAATATGAAATATAAATTTTTGTTTATTTGTTCTATATTCACAAAGTAATAGCATTTAGAAGTATTAGCATGTATACAATTATCGTTATAATCACGTATAAATTATTCAGATAAACTTTGCTCTGAGTGATCATCATTTAGTTAATTTAAAATCAGCGTATACAATTTAACACGCTGTAACTTTGCTAAAACTGGTTCGATTTGGTCCGAAAAATGCGTTTTTCCGATTCAGAGGTCTCTGAAACGTAAAGATTAAAGAGAGGTTGAAAGAGGTTTAAAATCGCACATCAAAATTTTTACCCGATAACAACACTTCCCTACGAAGAGTAAATACTCGACTATCTTGATTACATACATTATTTGATTACATAAGAATAATTATGGTATAATTATAAACGCTAAAAGAATAATTGTAGTCTGATTAAATTTCCTTTGAAAAAAAAATTCTTAATCGGAACAGTAATAACTGAGGATACAGCAAATGATCTTTTTTATATATGACTTTGTACGCTAAGCACTAAGGAAAGCATTGTGAGTAGAAACAGGTGATATTTCTATTTGAACTAATCATTTACTAACATGCAGGAGTGGATTGAGGATTTAATTTTGGGAGATGGGGTTTATGTTCTATTTATTTTTTTTAAACGGTAATTAACCTGGTTGAAAGAATACGAAACTATATAAAATGATGTTTAAGTGGCCTTTCAAGAGCTGTTAACCCTAAGAATACGGTAATTATAGAAACAATAATACTTTTAGAGATAAACTTCTTACATATATTTTTCTTAATACGGTTCTCGTATTTAGTAGCTATATATGCGTTTAAATTTAACAAGAGAACACATTGTGAATGTATCTTTAGTTCAATTCACTCACAGAAACAAATATGGACCAAGGAGAGAGAAACACTTTATTTTCATAAAATATAAAGAATTGCTGCCCAATTATATTGGGTTGCTATATACACAGCATACTCTTCTATCCTTAGGACAATATATGAACTTATATATAAATATACAGAAGTATTAGTTAATATTAGCAAAATGCATATATATATATATATATATATATATATATACATTTTAATTTTTATTTTGTTTTCCTTTTTTTTCCTTTTTCCTTCCTTTCATTGTTCATGCTTTTTTTTATTTATTTTTTTAACATTTAGTTTCCCTTTCTCTCACTTCTCTCTCTTTATCTCTATTGTTTTCAATTATTCATTAAATAAATAAATAATTATTTTTTTTTTTTTTTTTTTTTTTTTAAATTTCTTTATTGAGTATTATAACAATCTGTCTGTTGGACATTGGTTATAGTGAGGTAGGATGACATTCACACCATATGTACAAAAAAATAAAATAAATAGAACAAAATAATAATCAAAAGTATATACAATAGACAATAAAATAAAATAACCTAAAAAATAAGAAAATCAAAACTAAGGAAAAAAAAAAAAAAAAAAAAAAACACATGCATACCTATATACAATCAGGCGAGGGAACTCCAGGAGAACCCTGCGCTACTCTCCCAACCGCGTCACTGGTACTAAAGCCAGCGGAGATTGGTCGAGAGCACTTTAGCCACATACACACATGTCTTGAGTGAAGAATCAGGCCATTGCCAGAACTCCAATTTATATAATCTACAAAAGGTCGCGAGGCCACTGCCGTTTCAACCTTCTTGGAGGATTATAGGGATGAGAGATGCTTGATAGGGATTGTGCAAGAGGATTTGGGTGGTAAGTAAGGTTCTGGTGAAATTTGGAGAATTTTTCTGGGATAAGGTCTAGGACAAATGGGATGTTAAGGTCATGATGTAGGGTTTTGTTGGATACATAGAAAGGAGCATCGACTATTGTTCGAAGGACTTTAGACTGGAAGGATTGGATGCGCTTGATGTTAGAAAATTTTGCTGATCCCCACAGTTCTAGTCCGTAAGTCCAAATAGGTTTCAGTATTGTCTTGTAGATCAGTAGCTTGTTTTCAATGGAAAGTTTAGATTGTCTGCTTAGTAGTCGGTATAGTTGGCCGTATCGTCGGTTGAGTTCTTGTCTTTTCAGTCTAGTATGCGGGTTCCAAGTTAGTCTTCGGTCTAAATGAAAGCCAAGATACCGGACTGTGTCTGAATAAGGAAGCTGGATGGAATTAAAGAGTACTGGTGGACAGGAATTGCGTCGGAGTGTAAAGGTAATATGTTGGCATTTAGATTCATTAACTTTAATGCGCCAGTTATTACACCAGTGCTCAATCAAGGTGAGGTGACTTTGGAGATTTAAGGATGCTATTTCGGGATCAGAGTTGGATGATAAGATTGCGGTGTCGTCAGCGAATGTTGCAAGAAAAGTATCGGGATGAACAGGGATGTCAGCAGTAAAGAGGATGTAAAGCACGGGACCCAAGACGCTGCCTTGGGGAACACCGGCTTTAACGGAGTAGATATTGGAAAATTCTGTTCCACAGCGAACTCGAAAGGAGCGGTCAGAGAGGTAGGATCGGAGGACTAGGTACAAGGACTGAGGTAAATGGATTTTAAGCTTGGAGAGCAGTCCGGAGTGCCATACCCGGTCAAATGCCTGTGCAATGTCCAGAAAGGCACCCGAACAGTATTCCTTGTTTTCTAGGGCTGAGGAAATATGATCAACAACTCGGAGTCCTTGTTGAACAGTAGAATGTTGAGAGCGAAAACCAAACTGATGGGAAGGGATATTTTGGGATTCTATAATGGGTAGGATTCGTTTCAAAAGGATCTTTTCAAAAATTTTTGAAAGGATTGGGAGTAGGCTGATTGGTCTATAGGATGTTGAGCTATTGAGAGGTTTTCCTGGTTTTGGGAAAAGGATAATAGTGGAGTGTTTCCATAACAGAGGGAAGTGGGTGGTGCGTAGGATACAATTGTAGATATATGTAAGGAATATGACTGCTTTGGATGGAAGTTGTCGAAGGATTTGAGGTGTAAGGAGATCATGTCCAGGAGCTTTACGGAGGATTAGTTTTTTTTAATTGAAATTTTACTTCGGAAGGATGAATAGCTTTTGGGGGCAAGGAAAGTGGGATTGGTGATGTAAGGAGTTCTTCTACTGTTACGGTGTGGGCAGGATGGGATTCCGGATGTGAAATAAATGTATTGGATAGGTGAATGGCGAACTCCTCAGCTTTATCTTCGTCAGATGCTGCCCAGGAGCCATCACCTCGTCGGAGAGGATGGGAAATGCGGTGAGGATTTAGGATTTTTGTTGTGGTTTTCCAAAGGGAATTGTCGCGAGAAGAGAGGGAGGATAGGTAGGAGTTGAAGGATTGTGATCTGAAGGTGGCTAATTCCAGTTTTAATTGTTTGCAGTAGTAATTATAGGAGCAGCGGTCGGTAGGATGTCGGGTACGTTGCCATAATAATCTGGCACGGCGTTTGGTGCGGATTAGGTTAAGGATGTGTTGGGGTAGAATGGTCTTTATAGGAATTCTGGAGGAGTCTTTTGGGAAGGAGGCAGTCCAGGCGGCTTGTTGGATTGTGGTAGTAAAGGAATTTACGGCACTATCAAGGTCATCGGGAGTTTTGAGGGATATGTTGAGATCAATATTATCGGAGATTATTTGGCGGAAAAGGTCCCAGTTTACTGGGCCCCTAATGAATGACGGTGGAGAAGGTTTGGGAACAGGTTCAAGTGAAACATTAAGGATTAGAGGACTATGGTCAGAGGAAAGTTCATTTAGACGTGTAATGGAACAATTGAGGGGACTTAAGCCGCTGTGGATAAAGAAATCAAGAAGATCAGGATTACGGTTTGGATCTGTGGGCCAGTAGGTAGGAGAGTTGGGGGAAAGGAGGTGAAAATGTTGGGAATTGAGTGCAGACAGTAGGGTTCGGCCACGAGAATTCGTGGTTCTGGAACCCCATTGTTGGTGCTTGGCATTTAGGTCTGCACCCAAGATGAAGTGATGTCCTAAGGAGTCGAGGAGAGAACTGAATTGGGCATTGGATATGGATCGGTTAGGAGGGCAATACGCTGATGCAAGAGTGACCGGAAAGGAGAAGGTTTTTATCACGATAGCGGTGGACTGTAGGAAATCATGTATTGGTAATGGGAGTACGTGATGGGAGAGGGATTGGTGTACAATTACAGCAGTACCGGCATGTGCTTTTCCGTCAGGGTGGTCAGTACGATATGTCAGGTATTGTGGTATATTGAAGTGCTGTTTAGTGGTTAGTCGAGTTTCAGTAATTAGTGCCACATCAATGTTCTTGTCAAGTAGTAAAGTAGATAGTTCGTCTGTATGATTTCTAACACCATTCGCATTCCAAAGGAGAATGGATATGGGTTTAGGGATGTGAGTCATTTAAGGATTTTTCAAAGGAGGGATGAGGTGAGATACGAGATTCGTGAGGAGTGATATGAGTGGAGTAACAAGGGATTTGAAATCGGTGAGGAAAGATGCTAACAAACTTGTGAGATCTGTTGCATTTGAAGGAGGAGGAATATGAGGAATTTGTTGTTGGTGGTTAGGTATATTAGGATGAAGAGGATTTTGAGGTTGGGTTTGAGGTTGTTGTTGTGGCAGAGCTTGACATTTATCGGTTAAAGTCTTACCTCTAAGTAGTTGAGAGAATGATACATCATTGTTTACAATTCTGGAAGGCTCTCTCTCTCTTCTTGTTCTTAGTGCTTCATCTTGAATCCGGTTTTTCTGGTGTCTGGTTTTGAGATTCTTGTAAATTTGGCAGCCTTTGTAGTTGGCCGGGTGTCCCTCCAAGCATAGGGCACATACTGCTGGATCTTGTATAGGTTTGGTGCACTCTACAGATTTGTGCTGTTCACCGCACTTCACGCAACGCGGCAGATGGTGGCAATATGTCTTCGTGTGGCCATAGGTCTGACAATTATGGCACTGCACGATGTCTCTCTTGGGATATGGCTTCTCAACTTTCACCATTGTGTAGTATATTCTTGTGATATCATATATTTTTTCGATACCTGGTGATGGCTCCAAGTCCACGAAAAACAATGGTAGTGGGATCCTATTTCGTAATCCTGGCTGCTCCCTGTCCTCCTTCAAAACGTTTGTCACCTGCCGTACATTGAAACCAAGCGTCGTTAGTTCTTCTTTAATAACTTCAGTGGGGGTTGAGGAATGTAAATTTCTTATCACTACTCGTAAAGCTCTTTCCTGCCTCAGCTGGTAAGTGTGAAAATTCGCATTTGTTTCTGATAAGTACTTCACTATTTTTCGGTAGGCTTCTGCAGAATCAGGTGTTATTTTGGTGTCATTGGTCCTGTTAAGGCATGAATAACTGCCAGAGCAGATTTTATTTAGTTGGGTGCAGAACATCTGGAAATTTTTTATATTTTTCACAAATATCGGAGGAGGCTTTGGTTCTCTGGGTATTGCTGCAGACTCCATTACTTCTCTGTCATTTTGAAGCACTTGGTAGGGGTTTGGAGTAAAGAAAGGTGATTCTTCAATCGTTTCTTGTGCAGACGTACCTGGTTGGGGCTGAGGTTCTGGTTCTGAAGTGTTCATTTTGGTCACTGGAGGTATTTCTCGTAGGCAGCGACGAGTCCTTTGTTTGGCTGGTGAGCTAACTCCGTCTGACCGAGACCTCTTGGGCACCTTACTGGCCATCACTTGCTGATCATACCGCATATCATAAGAGAAAAATAAATAAATAAATAAAAAAAAAAAAAAAAAATCTTTTTTTTTTTTTTTTTTTCTTAAAATAACAAAAAAAAAAGATGTCAACAGTAAATATCAACTGCTCTGATATACACTTTAACTGTATCACGTGAATAATCAGAGAGATTCCGCTATAAAATTGGTAAAAACTGAGAGAGGAGTTGAGGAGACAACCTTCTCATCAGCTGATCCCTGATTATTATTATTAATAATAATATCTAATTTTGGAGAGGGGATTCATCCCGAAAGTTCCCTCCGCCCATCATAGATTCACCAGTGCTATCAAATACCTTTTAAATACAAATTCTACATAACTTCACCTCGTTGACTTGTTCGCAAAGAAACTTTCAAACAAACATCAGTGAAACTAAGCACTGGATATAAAACAATAAGTTAGACTTGAACATAAGGAAAATCAAGGCTGTCATATATTTCAAATACCTGTTAGATTCATTTCCTTATTATACTTTACATTAAACCGATAACTTCCTTATTGATTACTTATTTACTTCTCTTGCACTAGCGGATTCAGGATTTGATTTGGGAGGGGGGAGACTTCAGCCCGAAATCTTTTTTTTTCATAAACATAACCATAATTACTTTAGAAAAAAGGAAGAAACTAACTTAATAAATGAAATGTTGTTCAAGTGGTTCTTGAAGTCCCTTTAAATGTAATTACAAGAACAATAATACTTTGAGATATAATTTTTTAATATTTTTTTCTATAAAACATGGTTATATTTTACCATTTTAGGTGGATCCTGTGTTCTCTTGTGCCAGGGTAAAATGTTCAATTAATTATACCTTCGCTAAACCTAGTCTGATTTCCATGAATTTGTACGGTTTCACTAGCTAGTAAATATTAGGAAATACACATGTATTTCGGAAATATATAAATACATCGGATAAAAACTCATATTTTGGACCAAATCAAACCAGTTTTAGCAAAGTTATAGCGTGTTGAATTGTATACGCTGAATTTAAATTATAATATTTTATCCGTTAAACTTGTTCGAATATGGTTTGCTAATGAATTTTTAAAACATACTAGCAGTAATTATGTTGGAAAAGTTATATGAGAAGATGGATGAAATAAGTAGGCCATACGCACGCATCGAGCAGCTTTTAATGGCGGTTCAATGCTCGCTGGAGCGTGCGATAACTTCAACAGCTAAATTATTCAATGTAACTTTTACGTTTCGATACGTGACACAACATCAAGGTCGAAATATTCGTCACAACATATCCCAGCATTCGGCCCTTCCTTCCTGAAGTCGCTGGTAAGTAGGTGATAGGCAAAGCACAATCCAAAGATCTTGTGAAAACGCTTAATGAACATTCTTAAAACCAAACGTTAAAAAAAAACATTCTTATTTATAAATTCGTTTTCAAAATAAATTAATCTATTGTTCTTCTAGGTTAGAGAAGAATTAATCTCATCTAAATAGAGAGTTAGCAACATATTGATTTGACCAAAAGAGGTAAATCAACCCTTTAGTTAGTAAGTACTTAGGTTCTTCGACCCTGAAATTATCATCAGTAACTTCATACAATCAAAAAGGGATTACTCCTCTTTTTTCTACGTATTATTGTGGATATAACAAAATAAGCATAAAGCGAGAAAAGAGACATAAGGTTATTATGTTATAAATGAAAAAATCCAAACTACAAAGCCACGAGTCTCTAAACATACAGGTGAATAGTTAATTTGCCAAGGGCAGAAAAACCAAGATCACTTATATAGAAGATCACTTAGAAAGAAAAAAAAACAAAAGAAGAAAAAAATTATTATTGCTGTAGACATCTCGTGAAGCCGTCCAAATACATAAAGGAGAAGGTTCTATTAACACAAGGTAGAAACAGTACCTTTAAGAAAGGTTTTGTTGAACAGCTGATTAGCAGGAATACAAGAAAAAAAAATACATAACTAAAATATAATAATACAAAACTCAGTTGATATACGACCATTCCAAAACTTATATTATAAAATAACCATAAATCTATATAGAACCTTCTCTTTCCATCAGTATTGTTTTGGTTGGCTTCGTGAGATGTCTACAGCAACAATATATATATATATATTTTATACAATATATATATATATATATATTTTATATAGTAAATATATATATTTTTTTTTCTTTTTCTTCTTTATGAATATAAGTGATCTTGGTTTTCTTCCCTGATGATGCCTGAATTAGCAAACGTTGACAAGTTAACTATTTACCTGTTTGGAGACTCATGGCTTTGTAATTTGGATTCGTCCATTTATAACATTATGGATATGTTTTATTATTTGTTTTCTTATCATTTCTTGTCCTTGATATCACATTTGCTGAATACCGATGTAGATGGCAAATTTATTGTGAGCCAGAAATATGTATAACTAATAATAAATCTATTATATTTTATTTTAACATTCCGTGCCATTTGCACCTGCGCTGCAGCGCACCTCGCAAAGTTGATGTATTAGGCATTAGCTGCGAGCTTGCTTGATTAGCTTTTATGTAACTAAAACAAATATTTATTAAAAAGTTAATTTGAGATGAAATGAAAATGAAAAAATATTTTATTATTCTGGGACTGTTGTCCCTTTAGAACAAATAATAAATACAGATTGTATATCTGTATAGTTACAATTAGATTATATATTTACAATGAGAGTTGACTAAAAATAAAAATACTGAAGAAGAGAAAGAAAAGAACAAGAAAATTGTACATGTATTTGAGAAACTAAAATAACCTAAATAAATTGAGGTAGTCTCTGGGGGTGTTTAGATATTTCTCTTAAGTATATTTTGCAATCAGTCGGATATAAACGTGGCGGATATATATATTGAACAGCAAAATATAAAAGTGCAAAGGAAGTAGACCACCTTATCACACATTTATTGAAGCATTACAAACCTTCCTCAGTTTTTCTGTAAAATGTTATAATTTGGAGTCATAATTTATTAGTAGACGCCTCAATGAAAAAATAATTTAAAAAAAATTAATTAAAAACATCAGAAACTTCATTTTATTTCTGTATTATATTTAATATTTATTGATTTAACCTTTAGAAATAATAGTAGTCAAAATAAATTACGAAAAAAACTTGTTTGATTTTATTTATTTTTTAAAAACTAAAATCCACCATTTCATTGATATAAATTGTAGTATTTAACCCGAAATAAGTAGCCAAACAAGTATTCACAAATCACAAAATAGCTTTTATGATATAAATATTAAAAACCATTTGATTTTTTTCTTTATGAAATAGATTCTCAAAATTTTGCCAATTACATCAATGGTAAAAATATTTTGAAAGTATTTATCCTAAAACAAATTAAATTATGGTTAAGATGGTATCCAAATTATTTTCTGTAGCTCACTGATTAAGATAAAAAAAAATTAATTTCCAACAATTGTATGGCAGTAGCAGATAGAGTTGGATGGCGGAAGCACTTAGAAGAGGCCCAGATTCCCCGGTTGTAATGCCAACTAGATTGATAGATTGACAATTGAAAAATAAACTATTGTGCGAAATTAGCCTATTCTTATTCTTCTCCTTTTCGAAACTTAACCTCTAAAAATATTCTACTATTAAATAATTAATTTGTATTATTGGTTAAATATTATGCTGAGTCTAGATGAATCCATACTTATAAATAATAAAATTGATGAATTCAATTAATGTTTTAGATCATTTTTTTTTTCAATGTGAAACGCAATAATTAATAACCGTTTCACAAGTACATTAAAATTTAATCAACTCAAATTCAAGCTTTTATTGAATAGTAATAGCAAGGTTATTTGCACTTCAGTTAGGAATAATCAGCTCAATGTCAATTAACTGTTGTCTATTTATCCTTGGATTTGTACAATAGAATACATTTAAATAAATCATCCTAATATAATTTACGATAGCTGTTTAATTATTAATTATTTGATGTTTAATTATTTTGGATGAGCCACCGTTGAGTTAGTTCTTATTTAGTACAGAGCCTTGGCATTTGGTGTAATCGACCGCTAATAATGAATACAGATTGGCTTCAGTATTTAACACTCGATAGGCTCTATTCAATCCTAATGCCTTTAACATGTTTTTATATATATATATATATATATATAAACTGTTTTAAAGAAATAATAAAAAAAATATAATAAAAAATGGTGCTCTTAAATAATCCGTTTTTGTTTTTATTTCCTTATAAAATATTTCCAATATACCTTGGTCATTTCAAAAAGAATTAGAGAAATACGTGTTTTATTGGCCTCTTCGCCATCTTTTTTTCTCTTACTAATGTGAGCACACATAATCAATCATCAATATAACCATAGATAGGTCATTTTGAAAAATAAAAAAATATTTTTCCTCTTAAGAGTATGGGCTGTATTAACACCAGATTATATTAATTTAATTTTATAGATTGCACTGGGTTGCTCATGAGGACGTTCTATGGCGCAATTTGCACCATCAAAATTTTCAAGAGGTGGTATTCTATGATATTTCAAACGATGAAACAAGGGAAAATTTATGGAAAATGCCAAAGCAAATATAGTTATTTTACTTTCGTTTACACTTTTTTTAAGAAAAGGAGAGCAATAAAATTTCTTGCGAGTGGGAGGGGCCTGCGCCATTGACCTAGTTGGGATGGTAACCTCTGACATCGTGGGTAAATAATTGTATTGTTTAGTTTTGCTACATTAGATTTAATTTGGAATGATGGATTTACCAGCGCCACCATATAACAAAACATTCAAACGGCCGTGTTTGGCAATAGACTGGCGATTGTTTAAATCATACTGCCTAGACTTCTGGGGAGTGTGAGACTTGTTCGTGAGGATTTAGAGTTTCATTGGCAGAAAGGCTTATTCAGTTTTTGAAACAAAGTTAATTCATAATAATACCATAGAAATCAATACCAAACTTAACTCGGAGTACAAATTTTGATCAAAATAATCTTAACTTTACAACAATATCGGATCCAGGATTTAATTTTTTGGGGAGGAGGGGCTTCAGCCCGAAAGAATTTTTATTTTTGTATATATATATTAGCATAATTACTTCGGAAGAAAGAAATAAACTAACTATCTATATGAAATGGTGTTTAAGTGATTCTTTAAGTCGTGTTTAATGTAATTAGACGAGCAATAATACTTTTAGAGATAATTTTTTTCATAAAACATGGTTTCATGTTTTGTGGTTTCGCCATCAGTTGTGGTTTGACCTATTTTATTATTCAGTGATATAAATATGACCGAAATTTTGATTACTGCTTTTATAAACCATAAAACATTTTAAAATAAAATTTTAAAACTCCAATGAATTGTAATGCCATGTCAATATTTAATTGAATATAAATGGGTGACATACTGCATTGCAAACTGCCTACATCCAAGATAGTAGAGCTCTATGATAAGGACATGTTATAAACTTCCCGGATGCGTCCTCACATCTAAGATCTTCAGATTCTTGTAATACAATCACAATCTGCAAGATGGCTTACAGTTATGCACTTGTGAGGGAGAAATGAATCAGTGATTGGACCACAGCTCGCTATGTTGTTGAAGAGACTCAGGGTTTCTAAATGTGGGGAACGATTGCTGGATGCTTGGTCCCGGGCGGATCTACGTGGGAGGGGGGACTTTTGGGCTGAAGCCTTCTTAAAATGGTAAAATATTATCATGTCTAATGGAAAAAAATTAGTAATTACCCTAAAATAAAATTATTATTGTTTTTGTAATTACATTTAATAGTTCTTTAAGAATCACTTAAACTCTATTTCATGTAGGTAGTTAGATCCTTTTTTTTCTTCCTACGTAATTATCGTTATTTATTTTTTTTTTAAACTTTCGGTCTGAAGCCTGCCCCAAAACTAAATCCTGCATCCGCTAGTGCGCATGGTACAGGGGATCATTAAAGTTTTATTAATATAAATTAGAAACAAATTAACCAATAGACAGAACATAATGTTAGGTTATATTTGGAAAAATTCCAAACCACACAGCCTTATTTCTCCAGAATTCAGGGAAAGAAAAAAACCGTCAACGTTTCGCCAATTCATACATCATCAGGACAGAAGAGAACAGCCAATTGAAGATCACTCCATGAGATTCAATGTTTATTTTCCTGCATTTTGGAGACATTCGACTATGTGGTTTGGAATTGTTACAATCATAACATAACATAAAGTTTTATTATTGGTTATGAACTGAAATATTAAATATCATGAAGCAAATATAAAAAAAAAAAAAGATTATTTCTTTATGATTTATTAGAATTATTTCATATTTTATTTCCCTCTGCTATTTTCCTATTTAGCAGACTACTTATAGCAGAGGCAGACTTCAAAATGTCACCTTTAGCCCAAAGAAAATAAACATGTTAAAATGTTACATACGGCCTTTAGCACTAACAATGGCGATATGTCGTTGTACATTGTATCATTACCATCATGATATATTGGTTTATTATTTTCAATAATCAACCATTGTGATCGACCAAAAAATTCAAAAACTTAACCCCCTCTCAAAATTTGAGGTTTCACGTTTCAGGATGCGTAGAATTCGAAAAACGAATACAAATTTTTTTGTCCGTCCGCCGTCCGCTCATTTTCTCCGAAACTACTGGACCGATTTTTTTCAAATGTTGATATAAAATCAGAGGTCACCCAAGGATGATCCTCCTTCATCGACATTACTCTCCGCCGTTAACTTTCAAAATGGCGGCCGAAAAACCTGCGTTGCTGTAGACTGTTGCTCCTAAGCGAATGTATAGATTTCAATGAAACTTAGCCAAAGTCATTTTCTCGACGCCCTTTAAATTTATTTATATAACATACCTCAACGAAAAGAAGCTGGAAAAAAAGTTACGAGGGATGGTAAAATTAAATTCCGAATAACTCGAAAAGTTTTTACTTTTTTGTTGATATTGTATAGTTTTTTAAAAGTTAACAAAAGTTCCTAAAAAACAAAAAAAAAATCGTTAAAATCGGACAATTAGGAGCAAAGATATGATCTCCGGGTTTTTTTATATGTTCTACTCCAAATGTTATATCCTTAGTTTGGTTTTTAAATTTTGAATGTGTTACTGAACTAATGCTATTTTTTTTTTTAGCATATTACTAATGATTAAAGAACAGTTTAACCCAATAATTGGAATCACCATTTGTTTTTTTCTCTTGTCTTTTTGTAACTCGGAAGGTAATGGTACTTTACATGTATAATTGTTTGGAAACAATAAACCATTCTGAAATAATTTGCAGCGTTTTTTTCTACATGCACACAGACTCTCAAAAACATATATGTATAACATGAGTGAAGATCAAGTAAACTTATGTTATTACCGGAACTCAGATTAGGAATGTGAGGACGTAAATAGTCTTGTAGAATTTTATTTAAAAGTTTAAATTAAAAATCAAATTTTAAAATAAACGAACGAATTATCATTCTTATCTTCATCAATATTCTTCCTTATTCATTCCCTATACCATTCGATCTACTTTCAGATTAAAATAACTTAGAGAGTTTTTTACTCTTTAAATTTAATTTAAGCTCTAAGCTGGTGATGTAAATATATGTTACTGGCAAATTATATAAATGCATCGTTCTTATCTCACCATTTTTATAACATCCTTTTGTTACTAAACCCATTCTATAATATTGTAGTTCGTTACAACTACCCTCCAGTTGCCTTTATATGCTTCCTTCTGCCAACACTGGATAGTTTCCATTGACTAATCCAGGGGTCAATGGCGGACATTGGTCATTAAGTGGTCTGAGTGGCCACAATGAAATCTAGCGTAACTAATACTTGGTCGTCAGCGATAAGGACAACAAAAAATATAGAAGATTGTGTCAATGCTCCGCCAGGGTTAGGCCGAAGGACGCCATCGCGGGTCTTATTGGATGGAGGAAAAGGACGTAAGGTTTAATAAAACCTAGATATCGAGAAGTAATTACAATTTTAATAAATTCTCTAAAACAATAAGAGAATTTAACAATATTTCTCACTTCTTCTTCGGTGCACACTATTTATTTTCAAGTTAATTTATTATTAGCCATATTTACATCAATTTTTAAAAAAATTTGTCACTTAATGACTTGAATAAATGAATAAATTAACTTGAAAAGAGAATTTAATAATAACAAAAAACTTTTTATTATTTTCCTTTTGCTGAGTAACTGTGACCAAGACGACTAAATCGCAATCGATGTTTAACAAACACTATTATCAACCTAATAAAATTAAAAAAATTATTCAAGAAAAAAGTATGAATACAAATTTTACTAATCATGAGGGAAGAGATGGTCTCTGGTGGCAGTTATAAAAAAAACATAAAATGATGAAAATATTTTGTATAAGCCAACGTTTCGACGGAAACTAGATACAAAGGCTATAAAAAACTGTAAGAGTTATAAAATATTTAGATAAAAAAATATAAAAAGTATTTTATTTATTTATAACAAATGCGTGGCTTCTCAACCTCTTACGGGTCATTTTAGCACTTACAAAATATTTATTTTACATCAGATGAGATTAAATTTAACAATAAATTGACAGCATAAAAAATTAAAAAAAAAAAAAAAGTCAGCAAATTTTAAATTTTGTTGTATAGGTGCGTTATTCGAAGGAATGAAAAGACTTTTTTTGCCAATTCGGTCGTATTTTTCAGAATTTCAGTTATATCGTTTTCCAATTTAACTTCATTCCGTTGTGTATCATATCCATAACATTTAGTCAAAATGTGCCTGATTGTTAAATTGACCCCGCAGCAGAGACACTGAGGGGGCGTCCCCTTAGTCATTAGGTAACAAATTCAATGAATTATTAAGAACATTAAAATATAAATAACCACAAACTATAATAAATTGAACAAAGATTGGTAATAATGAATGTAGATAAGAAAAACTGAATAAATTTTAAACAAAATGGATGATACATGTGCACATGAAATAATATGACAAATCTTAAGAAAAGATTTCTGTTTCTTACTCTAAAATGATTACTCTTTCCTCATTATTATACAATTTTGACGTAAAGCCGAGTAAGAAAGTCGGAAAGAGAAAGAGATAATAAACCAAAAAATAACTACTGTTTTGAACAATTGGACTAAAATAAATCTCGAAATTTTAAAACCACGGATAATTCAGAAAATAATTTGTGGAACTTATGTAAATACTTTTTATTTAATTAGCTGTAGAAATAAGAAATCATCTGATTCTATTCCATTTTATGTTACACTCGATAAAGCTTCGACAAATTACTTACCCCCTTTACAAAAAAAATAAAGGGAAAAAAATTATATTCCATATTGTTAATCTCGCCTTTTTGACGTTTTCAATTGTTTATGTTGGTTTAATCTAAAGTAGTTTTTTTAATTTTCTTTGGACACTGTTTTGTGTATTTTACTTTGACTGCAACCTAAAAAGGGTCGCGAGAATTACAAAAGTGGAATGGAATCAAGATAAAAACGTATATATGTACATATAACTATATAAAGTTATGTATATATACGTATATATATATAACTTTATTTTGTCGTTGGCCGCCTTCTCCACCTCTGTCTATTTTAGAGTTATAGCTTTCAAGTTTGCCATAACCCTACAACACCTTTGTTACAGATCTATCGATCCATCTGTTTTTGGCCTACTTGGTCTCTTGCCAACTTTTGAGGCATTCATTGTTAACTAGAGACTTTCTGATGTTAATTAAATACACAAATAGAAATTCAAAATAAAGTCAAATTCTAAAATTGATAAAATAAAAATAAAAAAGTTACTTATTTTAAGTTAGTATAAAACCAATGATTTATACTAATATTTACAGAAAAACTTATTTACAATTGTTTGGGAATTGGATAGATATGAAGAGATTGAATAGGCGGGATTTCAAGCTGGTCAAAATTATTGGAATTACCGATGTAGGAATTCCAAAGGGATGAGAAACGGATAATGAAAGATCTGTCGAATGCCGTGGAACGGTGTGCCATAGTCTATAGATCTGAAGACCTAAACTGGGTATTGGGAGAATTGACAGAGGATTTGAATTGAAGGATCTCGGAGATATATGATCGTCGGCGCGATTAGATGGGTTAGTAGAGAAAGGATGCCAGGAAATATTTACGAGGGTAGGAACGATAAAGCCACTTCAATTCTTCATAAGATCGGGAGACAGAGGCATCCCTTGGGATCGTGACGTGACATATATTCCCAACAACGAGGTTTTACATGCCATACGGCCCAATATTTTTGTAGGCCACATTTTTTCTCGATTTTTTTATCAAATTATCTTACGATTGAAGTGGAAGCAAAAGGCTGTTCATAAGTTCTTACTACCTAATAAAATAGAAAAAGTTTGCAGATATTCAGATTGAAAACGCCCCAGTTCCGAGAATTTTCGTAAATAAAAAAGTTGTAAGTTACGATGAGATAAAATTCAGGAAGTTTTAGGCGGATATTAATAACTTGATAAAATGAGTTCTATACCACGAACTATATCACCATACTAACTGAATTTTCATTGTTATGTGCAAATGTTCTAATTTAGGTTTCGCGAATCGATAAAAAAACTCTTAAATTTAAAGATTTAATATGCGCAACGAATTGTGAATCTAGAAAGAATTAAGCTTGTATGGTTCAGTTATTATTTTTCAATGAATAATGATGTTATTATTTTAACCATTTTTTTGTTGTTGTATTTCTTCATACAATCAGTTCACGACATAACTTAAATGTGTCATCGAAGAAAATTGCAAGATCTAATGAATCGATTGTCTTCGATTTCTCTTCCCCTGTGCGACCTAAATCTGCTGAAAGTGAGACCTCCTTCCTGTCGAGATAAAGACCATGTCCTCTGGTACCATCAGCTGATCCTATCCTATCGCTGTTATCAATCAGCTGTGAGGGTGATTACCAACTTCGAGTCATTGTTACCTCTAACTGATAATTATGGAGCAATTTTATTTTCTAAATAGCATAGCACTAATACTATGCACTAATATCTGAGGGATATAACTAACTAAAAAAATAAATAGATCTTCTTCAAATCTGTAATTTGCAATTCAATTCTATAAAAATCTTATTTACGATAGAGCGACATAGATATTAAAATTGAATTTGAGCTGGTTCAACGATGATATGATGTGGACTGTATGAATTGGTTATTTTATTATCCATTAAAATTGAACATGTACGTAAAACATAAAAAATGTATTAAAAATAATTAATATAAAAATAACAATTTGTGTGCCTTGCTTAACTTAATATAAATGAAAATAAAAATATAAATGAAAGGGATAAAAAGGGGGTAGACTATTTCAGGTTTCTGAGCTAGTACTTGAGATAGAAATTTGATATATTCAGTAAATTCATTATAAATTAAAAATTAAAAATTAAAAATTAAAACATATTTATATAAACCATGTTGAATTGAAATTAATTTTATAAATAAATAAATAAATTTAAGATTATTTCAGTTTTTAATTAAAAAAAAAAAACATTAGTACACAAATATTATTTTTATTTTCAATCCTTATACAGGAATGACGTTTCGCCTTATTAAGACGTTTTTTAGTCTGCAGTATAAATTTCTTCGTTTCTTTTGTAAAATAACGTATCATCATATAAAAACTTTGTTGTCATTTTCAATGTTCTTATATTCATCGTTTTCTGTATCGGTTCCCATATTATCTGTTCACTCATATTATCTGATACTGAGCTTAAATATGAACCGACGACAATCATGATAAAATACAGTAACCTTGTATACTATTTATTTTTGAAAAGTCAAGCTGAAAAAAATTTGAAACTTTCATTTTATTTCGATCGAAATTATATTTAGGTTTTATGAAAACGTGTATTATCAAACAAATATTATTTTGTTTTTTTATTTATTCGTTAGCCATTCACCCCAATATATATCGACTTGATATGTTAGTCTCAAGGAAAATATATCACCTATTTTCTCTTCTGATTAATTAAAACATTCTGCCATCGTTCTTATTTATACTTTTTCTATAATCACTAACAATTTAAGGGATATAAGGGATTATTTCAAATAAACAATAATAAAAGTACTTTAGAGGAAAAATCTGTGAAAATTCGGAGTCTAAAACTTTTCAACTACATCAAGGAGAAGAATTGGTATCAAAGATAATTAAATTTTACATAGTTGTAACATGTTTAATAAAAATCACTAAAACCGCTTATGATAAATCAATTTATAAAAAAAGTTGTAAGATCTCAGAAATTTCCTAATAAATATATTTCTTTTCTCATTTTCGTTTTTGAGCTGGAATGCTCCACACATATACACTAAATCATCAAGGATTTAATTTTAGGAGGCCTCATCGCAAAAGCTTTTGAATGTGTGTATATATATATATATATATATATATATATATATATATATGAAGATCATTACTTTGAAAGAAGAAATTAACTATCTATATGAAATAGTATTTAAGTGATTCTTGAAGTCCTATTATAATATAATTACAAGAACAATAATACTTTTAGAAATTATTTTTTAATATTTCTTACATACGACATGGTTATATTTTACCATTTTGGGGGAAAGACTACACCCGGAAACCTCCTCCTCCACCTCCCATAGATCTACTTGTACATATAGACAATTCTGCGAGACTTGGTTAATTGGAGTAAAGGTAGTTGAAATCTCACGTTCGAAATATTTCACGATCGCAATACTTTTCCCTACTATATGTTATTTCATATATAAGTAAGTTTTATGTAAGGTAAGTAACTTCATGTAAGGAAAGTAACTTTTATTGTTGGTGTTATCGGTATCGAACTTCCGGATTCTTTCGCTATTATTATTCTTATTGTTAATAGTTGATAATAGATCGCTTTATATAATGTGTTGCTTCACACAATTTCTTTGCTAATTCACGATTGACACAGTCAAGGGCGTTCTATTGTTTAATTAATTTTATCTAAACTATTTAACAAAAATACTGATAATTACAATAACCATGTGAATCTCTGTGAAACCTAGAACCTATTGTACTCATGATGTTGCGTATTATAATCTTAACAATCTTACGGCTGAACGATCTCTTGATGAAAAGATAACTCACTTGGATTCCATTGAGGTTGGTTATCTGGAAGTGACAAAACCCGTTCTACTATAAACTTGTACTATCAATCAATCTAATTATCAACTTTCAATTTCTTTGTTGAATGGAGCAGGTTTTCATTAAGATCAGTGATAAAACAACTTGCCGAGATAAGATGGCGTTAAATGTTACGACATTTTTTCTGTAACCAATATACATTTAATTCTCTACGTAACAACGAATACCTCATCAATAGAAGGCAAAAGATCACGTGGAAAATCAAAAAGCAGATGAACAGATAGAATCAACAAACATGCTATATAGCTGCGTGCAGATAAATGGAAAGAAATAGCCCAAGACAGGCTGAGATGGAGCAGATTTGTTAAGGCAAAAAAATATCTACACGGTCTTTAATACCAACAGAAAAATAAAAGATGATTAAATTAAATTTTCATTATTTACACATAAATTATTTTATCATAATATTTTTTATAATTCAAATGTTCATATTTGTATCTTCTCATGGGTTCCCTGAAGGAGGTTTCATGGTCCATGTTACGCCATCAAACTTTTTGAGCGGGCTTATGAATTTTTGGAAGTTACCATATTTTTTGGGGTCCAAACATCAAAGCAGAGAACAACGGTAAAATATGGAACAGGCGCAACAAGTGTGTACGATTGGACATTCGCTCCTATTGTTATAATTGTTATTTTGCTTTATTTTAAAAAGAGGAGAGAAATTAAATTTCTTCTGACAGGAGAGATCCGCCATTAATAAGGTGGATGGGCACTCCTGTATCTTCTTATTTTTTTGCTTTACTGTTTTTCCCAGAATTTCTTGATTGTTATCTTGTTATTTCTTAGCATTGATGAAGGCATAAAAATTAGAAAGAAAGTTCTTCAAAGACCGCACGCACTTGGAACCAATTTCTGCTATTCCATCTATGGTTAATATCTTCTTCGGTGTAAAATATTTTAGAATAACTTAAAAAGTAAATTTAATATTATCATCAAGCCCATTTCTCTATAAGAAAAAAATTTGAAAAATTCATTTATAAAATAAATAAAACATCGGTGACATCTTAAAATTCATTAGTGAGAATTCTAAAGCGATATGATGAAGTCGCTATTTGCTGAAGTCAAATAATTTATAGCCACAGCCTTGAGTATATTCTTACATAAAACTCTTGATAATGATAAGACTATTATATCACACACACACAAAAGAAATAAATTACCTTTCTTGGAACGATTAATTTACCCGATATTAATTATTATTATTTTCCATGACACAAAAAAAAAAAACTGAAAAACTTTGATTAACCATAAACAAAATAAAACTATAGTGTACGTTTTCTAAAATTCAATGCATACTTCTCTGGTTATATAAGTTGGTAAATCTAAAGCGTTTAGACATTTCACAAACTATGAGGTACACAAATAATTAAATCTTTTTTTCTCTATGTTAGTTTATTAGTTTCTTGTTTTTGATGTGTTCGATCTGCTGTCGGTAACAAGAGAATTTTTAACTTTTATTTCTTGTTACTTAAATTCTGTTAAAATATATAGATATGTGTTGGCAATATTGAAATCAACTTTATTCTGAATTCAAGAAAGATCTTATTCTGCATTCTGATCAAAATATATTACTGATATTTCACTGAGTTCTCGTTGACGTTTTTTTAACTTAATTTTATAAGTTTATAATTAATTTTAAGATCAATTGGTCAATTCTAAAACTGTTTTTATAGACATATATGATCATTAAGGTTTATCATTAATCGTTTTGAATGCAGAAGATAAAAGCCATAAACTGTTGGCTTAAATTTTAAAAAGATATTTTAAACCCGCCATGGATCAACTAATACCGAAGTAGGGTTATTTTAGAGATCACATGATATTTTTAATTTATTTACTCTATTATTTAAAATAATTAAAAATGCCTCATTGATTGTTTATTTTAATATTGATAATTACGTATTCAAATGCGGAAGTTATTCTTTTGAAGTTTTCTTTGTTTAAATAAGACAGATTAGCAGCAATCTTCGTTTTACTGTGTCTGTTTTAATACTTGGATGAATGGATTATTAAATCGGATGGATTATTACATTGGATGGATTATTACATCTAAAAATATTATATTTATGACGTGCAAAAAGACAAATTGAATTCCAGAAGTACTATGTGCAATAATTATTACTCATTTTATTTGTTATAAACAATTTTTAAAAATGTTTAATACACTATTGTTTTTAAAAGCTCTAGAATAATTACAATGTTTAGTTTTTGTTTTCTTTATCTCTACAATAGCTACAACATTAAATAACTAAATTATCATCCCCTCCCTCCCACTCTCTCTAACTCTATAAATAATAATAATATAAAACTAAGGTGTGTGCTTTAGATCACACGATAGTGTTAAAGTTAAAACAACAACAAGTCGAGATTAATTATATAAACAATAAATGATAGTTCATTGTAAAGAGGATTCTCTGAATGCTGAAGATTCCCCTCGCTTACAGTATGCAGGTCCGATTTTTAATTTTTGAGATGTTTTAATCCATCTTCAATAAAAGTCGTTATCCATTGGTTTTCGACAATATTTTTCCCTTTTCACTTCTCTCATACGGCCTCTCGTTAAGATACAATGCTGAATAATAGCTCATTACAAAGAAAATGAAATGATAGACATTTCCCCTGCCAACAATATGCAGGTCGATTTTTTAATTTTTGAGATATTTTAATCCATGTGCAAAAATACTTCAATTAATCGACTCCTGCCAACTTTATCCGAGGGTTACACATCGAAAATCTGAAGGCTCCATCTACAATAATTCACTGTCCACAAAAAAATGCAAAACACTTATAAAGAAGTTTTCGCTTCAATAATAAATTCAAATTTCAAAGATATCAAAAATATTCCTCTCCTAAAATTCTTAATTTCCTTTTACCTTCCTCCACTGAAAATGTTTTCTTCCTTCTAATTAACCTTAACATATTATAATATCATTATTATGAAAAAGTAAACAACATTACTAAGTTATTCATATCAAAAGTTCTATAAAATGATAAATATTAACATTATTATTATTATTATATAACAGGTTTAAAAATGTGCAGACCACTGTTCCACATCAGTTTTCAACACTTGAGTTGATAGGATCTTGACATGACGTTACGTTCTTTGGGACTGATGGAATGTCTTGCACTATGTATCACTCCAAAAATCCATGCTCATGGTCATTTCACGTTCCATTTTGCGTAGATCAGTTGGATTGAAGTGACGCGGCCGCTATTATGATGGCTATGTCATATTATTACATTATATCATGTCATATGCATTATATCATGTCTATTGTATTATCTATTACATTATATTGTATTATTTTATGTCTATGAACATTTTAAATCCTTCTGGTACTAAAGAAATTGTCAATTCTTGTCAATCAAAATGAAAATATCCTCTTAATTTATGAGATATTATTTTCCCGTACCCTGCTTTCTGGTAGAAGTTTTGAAAATATTAACCCGAAACAGCCTACCAAACTGGTTTTCGGGTCAAGGAAAAAACACATCAGTAATTTTGCAGAACGCAATCATTATAATTTATAATTTGCTAATTGTTTTTCTCAAAGGGATATGCGTTATACTTTCCTCATTCCAGAGATTGTGGATGTCTAACAGGTGTACACAGGAAGGAAACATTAATCTGATCCATTGATATAATTAATTTGTAAGAAAAACCACATTGTGACTGAGCATCGTATGAATATATTTATCTGATACTTAATTTAAATATATAGCTAAAAAGTTGGATATTAAGAAAACGAGTTCAATAATAAAAATAATATTTAGAGAACTAAACATTCTTAATTTTTTGTTATTAATAAAATATTTGTTTCGCAGCAAATAAAAGAAGAAAACATAAAACCAGGCTGTAATTGTTCCCAAAATAAATTCAATTTATTGGATTGCCAAATAAGTACTTTTGGTTTTCTGAGTGAAATAAAATCGATCTATTATAGACATATAATTTATTTTAATGTCTAATGTCCTAAACATTATTTAATATGAACTGTTCACATCTTCTTACTAACTACATAATGACAAGGTCATAGAACGTCTGGAGTTTAATGTTAAAAAAAACTGATCTAAGTGGTTTTTTAATTGCTTTCAATTATGGAATTCTGCAGAACTGGGATAAGTTGTACTTTAAGATGTTGCGATAATATCGATGTCGCTCAGTATGGTATCGAAACAAAGGAATCGATATTATCATAATAACGAAAGAAAAATGGCAATATCGTATTTCTATGTTTTATTTTTCGGTCATATTACATACAAACATATATCAATGTATGTTTGTACCTGTACCTGTAGAAACATAAAATTAACGTGTTAACATATACCTACCAATATTTTTAAACCATTCAAACACACATCATTAAATATCTCCTCCTTACCTACCTTACCTGACCCCTACAATCCATGAAGGGTCTTGGGTTCTTCCTTTTACGGAAAGCACTTTGGTTTCTTGGTCTGTGCAAGGAGGTGATTTGACCGAGATCACGCTCAACCGCCAGGCTTTCCCCCTTAATCAATTATTTAATTAAGTGTGCCCACTTTATAAACTCTGGGTGTGCCCCAGGTGGGTCGTCCCACGGCTCACGAAACAGATAAATAAATTTTCTGTTATGAGCCGGGGTTCGAACTTGGGACCTTAAGCATTGGAAGCTCAATCAAGCTCAAGGTCACTGAGCTACCCCATTAAATATCTCCGTACATTATAAAATGGAATTACAATTCTTTGTAAGTAAGCGGCTCACAGGTCGGTTTATTACAGAAAGTTGCCAAGTACATTTTAGATGGAACTGAACTTTCTTGTTTTTGTGAATTTTGCACTAATTTATCGACAAAAATATTTTATCGATTTATAGTCAGAGCAATAAAATGACACAAATCCTTTTATATATCAAATATATTTACAACAAGCATACAATTTTCTTATTTCACATCGGGAAAATTCATCAAAATCGAACTCAAATTAAAGTTCTTGATGATTTAAAGTTCTGGAAAGTTATTTAATGACTTTTTGTAATAAATCGACGATATATTTGTTAAGCATATCAACAATTTAATTTTGATTTATATAAAATTCAATTTTGGCAATATCGATATTTTTAATTCGATATTATACCAATATCGATACCGAAGACCGATATCGATAAGGAATATCGAGGAACTTATAGCAATAACCCAAGTGGTAGTCGCTTGGAAGTAGGTCTAGTGAATAAGGAAGGTGGGGCAAAAGATCCCAGGAAATGCGTGTTGCCAATCAAACTTGGAAATTTTAATAATAGTTTACAAAAATGGTTGGTTACATTTTACAAATAGGATAAACAATACATCTTTGCGATTGATTAGTAAATGGTAGTGACATAACAAAAGTGAATTAAGGATTGAAAATTTTTATTAGAAATTCCAGTATTTTGATGGGTGTATTAAATTCGGAAACAAATTGATGTTTATGTAAATTTAATTTTAAGTGTGACAATAATGATCGCGGACTAGATAAGAAGGACTGAAGACTTAGTGTTACCAAATTCGAGACCGAGACGAATCCTCGTCTTGCAAACTCAGTCTTGTTCATGGTCTTGGTCTTGCGCAAGAGTCTCGCAACAGTCTTGCATTTACTTATTAGCTTATTACTATAGAGATGTTAATGTAATTTTTTAGATATAAGAAACCTAATTAAGCCCAAATGGAAAATTAGAGGAGTTAAATGCAAAAAGTATATTGATTGTACCAATTATTTACATATAATAACTCAGATTGTCTAGTATTAGTAACTATTTTGCCTTAATTTTTATTTAAAAATCGATTTTTTGGCCAGTCCTGGTCTTGGTCTTGCAACAGTTAGGCAGTCTTGCTCTTAGACCGACTTTGGGCAACACTACTGAAGACGATCACGTATGGAATATATATTTTTTTTACCGAGTTATATCAAATTATGTAGCAATGAAAGAGATTATTAGTAATGATAAAAGAGTTGAGATTAGGAACTAATAGTTTTCTTGGACAACGTGACCGTATGAAGAGGAGGAAACAATTATCCGTTAATTTAGTTTTGGATTATCTCGGAGGGAGGGGGATTAGAAAATTATTATTCCTGTCTCTTTGAGGTTTGCTTAACCTTGATCATAAAAGTAACTATCAATGTCCGTGTCAAGTTGGAAACATGCTTGTTGATAACATAATTTAATTATATCAATATATAAGAAATGCATGATATATAGAAATATATATAGTAGAGGAAGAGTGCCATACAAAAAGGGCAGACTTTTACAAAAGTATTTAAACTATTCATATTTAGGTTTATTGTTAATCAATTTATTCCTAAATCAGTCATATACAAACATCCAATCGGACATTTTCTTGATTAACGAACCTAATATTTTTTGTTTTAAAAATAAAACTTAAAATTAATTTTTTTGAACATTTAAATATGAATTGTGCATTAGATAGAAACAGTATTATATTACGAAATAAAATAAGTTATTATTTTATTATTATTATTATCGTAGGATATGATCGGGAAAAAAAATAGGACTTCAAATATTAGGTTGTTTGGTCTACGTAATCGCGTTATTTTAACTTTTTCGGGGTGGAGGTCATGCCAAACGGATCAATATTTTTGTAGGCCACCTTTTTTTGTCGACTTTGTGATCATATTATCTTACGATTCAATTCGAAATCAAATTGTTATTCATGAGTTTTTAGTCCTAGAACTAGTCAAAATTTGCCGATCTTCAGATTTAAAACGCACCAATTCCGAGAATTTTCGTAAATAAAATGTTTGTAGGTTATTATATTAGATGAAGCTATTTGCAAAATTTCAGGCTGAAGTTAATAATTTGATAAAAAGGGTTATCCAGTTTTTGAAAAAGAAAAAAAAACTAAATTAATATTAAATTATACGAATGATTTAAAACTCCATTTTATTAGCAGTGTTTTTATTAAGTTGCAAAGTTTTCATTTTTTTTTTTTTTTTTTTTTTTTTTTTTTTTTGTGACCTGAGAATGTCGAAGTAGTGCAATATTTAATTTTATAACCATAGTATGAAGAAAAGGCATTTCTTAAACGCATCACGACTTCCTGGTATGTAACCAGGCCAACCATCTGACATTTTGGATCTCCAAACTGCCCTGTGGACGGACAAGAGACCAGTCTACAGTGGTCATAATTCTCCAACATGGTGCAAAAAATTCTTAAAAGGCACTTCTTACTGGAAATTACGACATCATTTGTGATTTCATTTTGTCATGTTCATGTTTGAACCTGTTCAAGACAAGTAGTAATACCTTTATGGAATTTAATTACTAATTATATTAATTATCTATGAATAGTCCAGTGTACAACAAGAGCAAGCAGAGGTTTCTTCTTTCTTTCAAAGATTTTGAAATACCGAAAATTCTCTGGAAATCTCAAATTAAGGACGTATGGTTCGACTCTGGAGACCTGGACACCAACCAACAGTCTAGAAAGAAGTATTTAATATCTGAGAGGAAAATCCTCCACATGATGGCCGAAGTGATCAGGAATCGAAATAGTAGTAATGCATATAAGAGGAGGACCAATCAAGAACTGCTTACAGAAACTAGCCAATCAATATCTCTATAATGGTATAAAGGGCGTAAGAAACAGGGGATCTGTAACTTGGTGCAAACCATCAGTAAGTCTCTACACATCAATCAATGCCTCAATTGTAGAAGAGACCACGTGGCAGCCCTAAAACCAGATGGATAGATCGAACCAACAAAAATGCAGATAAGTGGAAAGAAATAGTCTAAGATGGGCAGAGGTGAAAAAGATTGGTAAATCCTACAAAAGATATTCATAATAAAAATAGTAATAATTGTATTTATTTAATTTATTTAACCTGTCCTCCAGTTCACATCGAAAACAACCAAATTCCTCTAATGATACAGTATACTATCTTGCACAGGCGGATCTACGGGGAGAGCTTTCGGTCTGAAGCCCCCCAAAATGGTAAAATATAATAGTAACTATGTTTTACAGAAAAAAATATGATAAACTATCTCTCAAAGTATTCTTGTTCGTGTAATTACATTTAATAAGACTTCAAGAACCACTTATACAACATTTCATATAGGTAGTTAATTTCTATCTTTTTTTTTTCCAAATTAATTATCGTTATATGTATACGAAAAAAAATCTTTGGGGCTGAAGCCCCCCCCCAAAAAAAAATTAAATTCTGGATCCGCTAGTGCTATCTTGAAACTATTTTTGATAGAAGGATAACACGGATTCCGAACTTCAAAATATAAAGGAACATTCTTAACTAACGAACGAAACTACTTTACACACTTTTCAAATGCACTATAAATAACTTTGTGGGCAAGCGTGAGAAAATATTTTGGTTAGTGTTGCCCAAATACAAGATATAGACGAATCTTGGTCTTGCGCAAGAGTTTCGCAAGTCTTGCTGTTACCTATCAGCTTATTGCTATTTATCGAACATATTACTTTAGATCTTACAACAGTAATATCTTACACAATAGTTACGTTTAGATGTTTTATTGATATAAACATAGTAAAGTCCAACTAAATTAATGAAATTAACTTGACAATACATTAAAGACATTGTCAAGAAAGATATAGGCTCCAAACTCGGAATGGAAGAGTTGTAGAGTAAAGACAATCTACACAATGTCATCAATTTTTTTTTCAAATATGTTTATTGAGAGATATTACAATTTGTCACAATTATCAATTATTTAAATAATAAATCTGGTGTGTCTACTCACATGACTTTCATGCCGATTTTAAACAATTGTTTTCAATTTTAAATAAGTTCATTAAAAATGACAAAATTGATCAGCCTAATTTTCCAGATTACCGATCAGAGAAATCATTAGAGCACGATTTATTTGATAAACTAAAGCAATGTAAACGGGCAAGTGAACAATTATTAAAATCAGTGTATAAAATTCAATACAATGTAACGTTGCTAAAACTGGTCCGATTTAGACGCCTTTTTATAGTTTTGTCGAAAAATTAACAAACTTTTAAAAAATATTACCACTACACACTATAGATATATTACTGACATTTTTCCGAACAGAGAAACCTAACTAAATCTAGAATGAAAATTGGAAGAGTTAAATGCAAAATGGTTATACCAATTCTTTGCTCATAGTAGCTAAAATCTAAAATTATCTGGTATCAGTAACTATTTTGTTTTAATTTTGATTTACAAAACGAGGTTTTTTTTTTTTAACCTGTCGTGGTCTTGGTCTTGCAAAGTTGAAAAGTGCTAGATGAAGAACGATTTTGTGATGTACTAATTTTGGTACCTGACGTAAATTTGAAATGTCCAATAAAAAATGTGTCTCATTTTATAAATTTATTTAAAGGTTTGAAACTCGTTTACAACTCATTTAATAGTACTTATTGTGTACTTTTTGAATATTTTATATGAACTTAGCAGGAAAACTATCTTTACATAAAAACTTGCATCTGTGGGCTTCTAAGCGTGTTGTTGTATTTCCTATAGTACAATAAACAATTCTAAGTAGTATAAATAATGAAAAAATAAAGGAAATATCAGTCTCTAAGTATTCGTGATTCAAATAATTAATTAATTCTCTACTATAAATTGCGGTCAACCTTGAAGCGTCAAGTAATGTTTGGTTAAACCTCGACTTCTTATTTTGAGTTACTATCGTAAATAAAAGTGTGGGATTCACAAGAGTACATTGTCAAGAGTATTTAATCGCTTAAGGAAAACCAAAGAGAAAATCTTATCAATGCATCAATTGAATTTTTTTTTTTTTTATTATAAGTTAACCACAATTTTTTTTCATGAATATAAAAAATAAACAATAGATACATAAATGTTGGTCATAGGACGTCTTAGATATAGTAAGATAAAGATAAAACACGGAAAATAGGATAATTTAGAATTTAAATATAGATTCACACATTAAAATTATTTCCATAATGGGTATTACAAAACCAAAATAAGAAAATATTTTGATTAAAAAAAAAACCGACAACAGAAATCGGTAATTCCTATCCATAATAAGAGAATATATTTGCGTATTAAATTAAACGACTTGGTCCCTATATAGGGAAATAGACGAATGAATGGAAGAATATTTAAAATTTCTGTAGTAATTGGCAACCTTCCACCCTCGAACTTTTTTTTTTAACCTCTAACTGGCATTGCTGCCATACGGGCAGCAGTGGGTTAATACGTTAGCGTTCTCACAACATAACAACACTTTATTAATCATTATTACTATTTATTTATTTATTTATTTCACAATAATTATGGGTAGTTTAATTTTGAGAAAAATATAAATCATGGGGTAATGTGACCGGACCCTCGAACTAAACTCAAGACTCATATGATGACATGCAGCGATACATGCAACAAAATCTATTTGCCTGGAATCGTAATGAGTAGTGAAAGGTACCCAACTACTAAACCAAGTTCAAATATTCGTAGTTGCAATTTCCGAATGAATCTACCCACGGGCGGATCTACGGGGGGGCTTTCGGGCTGAAACCCCCCCCCCAAAATGGAAAAATATAACCATGTTTTATGGAAAAAAAAATTTAAAAAATACCTCTTAAAGTATTATTGTTCGTGTAATTACATTTAAAAGTACTTACGGAATAACTTAAACACCATTTCATATAGGTAGTTAGGTTCTTTCTGTTTTTCCAAAGTAATTATCGTTATTTTTATGAAAAAAAAAAGGTTTCGGGCTGAAGCCCCCCCCCCAAAATTAAATCCTGAATCCGCTAGTGAATCTACCTAAGTGTTTAAGTAGGTATAAAAGTGCATTCACTTAAGGTGGAAAGCATTTCTCGATTTCTGTTATTAGTTTTTTTGTGTGTTTTTTAATTTAATGTACGAGTAATAAACACTTTAAAAGATATTTTCAACATTAATGTGAACCATAGCTTTAGTTTTCACGGTGGATCTTTGCATATGGTTTTAATAGTCAGCAAATTTATGTGGATTTTTATCTTATTAAACGTAGTCACTTAGTTAATTATTGAGGAAATCCAGACAGCATTTATTGCACAAGTAATAGAAATTCATGTTTTAATAAACCCAAACTATTTTAAAACAATTACGGGATCTCTCTGAATAATTTGGGTCGTCAAACTATTCGATCGGTCCAGTCGTTCGCTAAAATGATTTTTAGATTAAGTTTCTTCAGTTTCTTAGCTTATTCTTAAGCTAAATAAACAAGATTTTAAAAGAATATGCGAATGTATTGTTTGTTAAAAAAAAAAAATAAAATAATTTCTCCCAGTTTCGTATAGTTTAATAACAGAGTACTGCGTCTGCATCTCTCAGAATGACTAACACACAATTATGTTAGATCTATAATGATGGGGAGTTATAATGGCACAACAAATGAGAGATTTGACCGCAAAGAAATCGTTAAAACGTATAAATTGATTTTTCTATTTTTGTTTCGAAAATCGAAGGTAAACAAGAAAACAAATTAACAACTTTTTTTTTTGTGGAACGTTAGGTAAGAAGGAAACAATATGCAGCATTATAAAGGAAATTTAATCTTGATCAATATTATTTTAATCACAAATGCTATCAACGTGCATCTTTCACACGTTACATAACCTAGTCAACTGCAATGGTGATAGTACGGGAAAACGTTATCAGATATATTGTTTTATTTCGATTATTTCTGAAATTTAAATTGGTTCTATACATTTGTTTACGTTTTCGAGCCTTAAATCGAGAATAAAAATCGTCAGAAGTGGATTTAGCTGTAAGCGAGCGCGTAGAGCAATTGCTTCTAAGAAGTCTTAAAAAATATTTTAGAAATGATTTTAAATTTTCAAATGAAAATCTACATCAAATTATCAAATAACTCTGAAAATAAAATGTTAAATATTAAATATAACCTCTAATTGCATTCCTTGGCTGTAAGCCAGCATTTTTATTTTATTTAAGGCGAATCCTATCTTTTTGATCAAATTAATTATTTATTAAGTAATTACTGTCAGTAACCTGAAAAAAAAATGGAGTTTCGGTAGAAGCATGAAGAAAAACAGCTGACCTGGTTGGGGAATGGTGGGATTAAGTAGTTAAACAAAACCATAAAACAGAAATATTGCAATATCTAAAATTTGAATATATTGATGGATACATATTTATCGGTATTAATGGATACATATTTATCCGTATAGATGGATACATGTTTATCAATGTACATGTTTATGTACACTTAAGGTAGGAAAGTGCTTGAAAGAGTCATCCAGTGCGAAAAGGAAGGGGATTGAACCGAACGTAGCATTAGCAATGAGACGTCAACGCATAATGTAATGCCATATACAAAGGGAATAATTACACCCGTCTAGTTTAGAGCAATGAATGCCAACAGCTGTTGAGTGTGCTCCCACGCGTCTATTTATCCATTTACAATCATATCATCTACTGTTTACATCTTTGTCCTGCAAGCGACTTCAGGATTTTTTTTAATAATAGCGGTAATTACTCTGGACGAAAAACAAAGGATCTATAAGAAATGGTGTTTAAGTGGTCCTTGAAGGCCTCTACAAAAAAATTAATTGCAGGAAAGTGGCGTATATCGATCAAACAAAGGAGTTGTCATAAATCATGGAAACAGATGGGTATTCATGAGTTTGTAGCATTTAATTAAATTTACGTCACCAAATTGAAAATTCCGCACTTTAGAGAACTTTCGTAGATAAAAAAGATATAAGTTCCGATAAAATTAAGCCATTCACAAACCGTTTAGGCCTGAAAGTATTATTCTTTTGTGTTGGTATCAACACTTATTTATCGTCTTCCTAACCAAAATGTTTTTTATCTTCTGTCGAATTTCAATATTTGGTAAGAACTCAATCTTTACTAGGACATCAAACCGTGATTCTTGCATAATTCGGTTTTACGAGTTTAAATTCCTTCGAAATGGAGCCCAAACAGCCACAAATATCAATAATGATTTTTTAAAAAATCTTCATTATTCTGAGACAAAGTGCCTTAAGAATAAAATTAACATTACATTACATAGTGGCCAGGGCAGTGTGGCCGGACTCTTTAATATAAATAAAAAATAAGTGGAAATATATCATAAAAGTGAATTACATTTTTACAATAACTAAAACAACAAAATTGCATTTAAAAGTAAATAAAATATAATAAATGAAAATTATAATAATAATTATGTGGAAAATAGCACTGAAATGAACTCTGGGAAACATTTGATGATCAGAAAAAGTGAAAAGGTTTAGTCTAAGAATAAAGTGTGAGGCAATGGCAGTGTGAGTGCGCTGTTCAATCATGGTTTAAAAAACGACAGGGAGATTTCAAGAGGGCAAACATGGTCTTGGAAGGACTTCTCAAGAATATTCTGTCAGCTATTATCGAAGAAATTCCTAGAACAAATGTTCGAGAACTTACCGAGAAACTTTGAGCAAGCAAATCTACCTTCGCTAACCACTCAAAGTAATTCTAAAAGTAAAAAAGCTTGAAATTGGGGATCCTCTATAACTACCATTTTTTAGATATCTGAGCCACTTTTTAAAAGGTAAAAATTGTATATATTAAAACTTGTTAGAAAATGCATTTTCAGATTTTTTTAGTAATAACAATTTTTTTTTTTTGGGCAGAGGGTTTTAAACATTTAGGTATTTGAAGCTGTCAATTTTATGTTGACAACCAGCAAATGTGCTGAAAATACAAGAAATAATTACATGTCAGACATAGAAAATGACAGTAATCAGCAGTACCTCTTCCCTAATTTATTTTCCTTTAGTTAGGTTGTTTAAGATAGGAGATCTCTTATCCAGCGCCTTTTTAGTCTCCTCATCATATAAAGGGGTTGTATCAGCTATGGCCATGTCTCTAATTAATCTGTCTGTTTAAATTTGAATAAAATCGTTGATAAAGTGTCGTTAGATGTTTTTCAACTGTTGGAAGGTGGAGGTCAGTATGTAGAGCTTTGTCGTTCACGAACCGAGGTGTTTTTGTTATGAATCGCAAATAATAAAAATTAAACATTTTATTTAGAGAAAATGGAAACTTGCCTACACATTGGCGAAAATGTATTGAGAGTAATGCAGCGTATTTGTATTAATAAAAATAGTTTCGATTCATTATTTTTGTTTACCTAGTAATAACTTTAAAACGAATAAATCTGCATTAATTTCCGAAAAATTCAATATAATCAAAATTTAACGTGAAGATACATATATTTAATTTTAATTGCAAAAAAACTTCAGAATTGAAAATCATGCATTATTGAGTTTCGTAATAAATAATTTTAAAAATAGATTAAAAAAAAAACAATAATTTACATTAATTTTAACCAAAAAACTATGTTATAAAAAATTTATAAAATAAAATTGGACTATTTATATAACTGATTGTTATTGAATTAATATTTGTTTTATAATGACGTATTTGAAGTATAACAACTGAATTAAAATTATTTTGCATTATCTTGAAAATGGCTCCTGAAGCCTAATTAAGTCGAATAAATAGTACATGATGTGAAAACTGTGTACATTTTGTGACCTTTGGCCTAATATTTTATAAAAAAAATTTTAAAAAATGGCACCAAACCCAAGAGATACTAGAAAATTATTTATATAAAGAAAAAATTGTATCCGTTGTCCTCTAAAAAAAAGGAAAACTACTTTTCCAGTTGGCTCGCTGCCCCTGACCAAATAGCAGGACCCGTCCATGAGAGACCATAACCATCGACAGATTGCTTCCTTTCAAGGCTGGTCGTCATGGAATGAATCAGTCTTGTAGATACTATGTTATGTCAAAAATTAATTCTTTCAGAATAAAAAAAAAAAACTTTAAATTAATGAAAAAAGTGATTAGTATGTAGACATTTAATAGTTATAAAATTTAATATATATGACTTAAGGTATCTTTTCTTATTGTTGGGCCAAAAAACTATAAACTATTATCAATGGTACAAATATTGTATTATTATCAATCGCACTAACCAGTAGCTGATCCAGGATTTCATTTTAGGAACTAGCACCAGTATGGGGAAGAGGTGCCTGGAAGAGGAAAGATACAGGCAGAATGATGGGGACGGTGAGAGGTGCCATGAATCAAGGAGACAAATATTAAGAATATTTAATACTTTTGAAAAGTTTTATTTTTATCAGCTTTCTGTTTTTCTAATCATTCCTTTTAGTATTTGCTTAGATCATCATACACTAGTAACGGAATAATTATTTCTAATCTTAGTTCCACTTGCTGTTGTTAGATAAATTGCAAAAGCTGGCTAGAAATTTATTGGTCGCGAGCGGAAGTGCAAATGTAAAAGTAAGCATAATAAACATATCTCGTAAACATGAGACAATATACTATTGGCCGTGTTCGAGGGATGTGAAGGAAGGAAGGCGCCTGGTAAAATTTCGTCCCAGGCGCCAAAAAACCACGCCGGTACTGGATACAGGAGGCAAGGGAAATGAAATTAACTGTAAGGGATGTTAACAAATATCTATATGTTGAAATATATATATTTTATGTATTGTTATATCGATATTTTGACGGATATTCTTGTTTCGGTGAACCGACAAATCGATATTAAAATTTTACTATCAGAAACCTATGTTTTCCCCTCAAAAAAAAAAATTATAATAAAAAATTAAAAATAATAATAGACACCTTACTGGCTGTTACTTGAAGGTCAGATAATCTTACAATATCTGTGAAATACTGGTTCAATTATAATTTTTTACGTTAGTAATAAGTTTTTTTTTATAGTGAAAATATAATATACAAAAGATAGAAAAGTTAGATAGTGGATCGTTTTAAATATCTTGGAAAAATAATTAGAAGAAATGGTACATATAAACTAGTGAAAAATTAGAATTTTTATTGTTTGTTAATTGGCAATGATTACTTCCAATTAACAACAATTGAATTTATTTGTTGTATTATCAAAATTGCATGTTTACAAGTTTACGTTTCGGGATATTTACTCCCATCTTCAGAACCATAATTCCAATGATCTTGTGGATACATGGCTTAAATCTAATATACCCCATCGCCAGTTTCTATTTTATGTTACAATAAATCTAGGTATATAACATCTAGAGCAACATCTTGCTTTTAGACTAATTATTGGGTGTCTCAAAATTTGGAAAACTAAATGTTGACACAAAAAATTTATTGTATAAAAAGAACCTCTCTATAAAATCAGTTGTAACACCAGATGTAATATATACCATAAGAACTACAAATGTAATTGGAATGGAAAACCTACGAAGGCAGCGAGAAAGATTTTAAAAAGGATTTTTGGTAAAAAAAACAAAACAACAAGAAGGTTACAGACGGAGATCGACACAGAAATATACAATAAGATTGAAGACCTGGACATTAGAAAACATAGTATGAAATTCTACAAACACATGTTCCGAATGAACCAGTCAAGGCTTGATAAACAAATTTTCGATAAACTTTGGGTCTAAAAAAGTCAAGATTGTTATGTTAAACATGTGAAGGTAGAGCTGAAATGTAATCGTGTGTCAATCGTAAATTAATGCCCCATCTCTCTACCCTCTCCCCCCCCCCTTCCGACAAGGAATCCAAAATATCGTTTTTTTTTACCTAATCGCGTTTTGCACACAAGCAAACCGACACAATAATTACTATCAAAATTTTAACAATGTTGAACTTCCCTTATTTACGATAAGATTATTTATGGATTTTATTTCAGATTATCTATATCTCGTGCATATTCCATTTATTATATTACACATTACGTAAGCTGCATTAATTTATACTTATTGTAGGAATCCGTCATCAATAGTTCTGTTTATGAAGAATGGTGAATCGGCTCCAATTTAAAAGCAAACCAATCTAGCTAATATTTCCATCACGATACATTAATAATGTGTTCAAATCTTTATATAACTATTTACATAACTGTTATTTAACCATGAAATTTATTTGATGCATTGAGACTAATTATAACCTCTTAAATGATTGCTGTATAGTATTTAAAACGTTTAGGCTCGAAGTCTCGTGCATATTATGTATTGCTACTGTTAGGTCGTATGTAACTGTTCATCATAATGAGTACCATAGTGCTCAACATGGCCTTAATATAAAGAGGGCAAAGAAAAGAATGGACATATTGCCCGGGCCATAGAGAATGAAGTCCAGTTTACCCCACACTGGGGATGATATAGCCGTATTGAGGAATAAAATAAGTAATCTACAATTCAACCTCAGAATCCTACAGAAAGAATAACATTTGTTAAACATAGAGCTTAACATTATCAAAACTAAATTAATTAGAATAGGAAAGCCAAAGAACATGGAGATCGAATACTTCGACTGAAGGAAGATGTGCTGAAACGACAGACACAGGTAGTTGACTTCAGGTACTTGGGGGTTCACCTCAATAAAAAATGCTGGGTAGGAGGAGAAATCAGAGAGAGAAAAATATTACTTCCTGCGAAAGAAGGAAGTTTCTGAAAAGATTAGAAAAGTAAATTATTCGACATTTATGTTCCTACTGACTTATGCTAGTGAATCTGGGACTCTTACCTCAAGACATAGAAGCAAAATACAAAAAATGATACAAAAGATGAAGTCCATGGGGAGCATAGAGGGAAAAACAAGAAGGATAGGATCAGAAATACGACAACTAGAAACAACCAGGTAATAAAACCAACCGAAAATATAATAGAATGGAATCGCCTACGGTGGTTTGGCCACTTAAAAGAATACAAAAGGAAAGAATCTCCAAAATCACATACAAAACGAGATTTAAAGAAAGACTTAGAAACAGGAGACCTCCAGAAGGCATTCAGCTGCTGAGGAATGGACTGGAGCAAGTAAAGAACCGTGCCTCCTCGAGCAGGCTCTGGACGGAGGAGCTCCTCACATAATTCCTCTGTAAAAGAGGGCAAGATTAGGAAGAAGAAGAAATAATATTAATAATGTTTTGGCCCAGTCAAAAATCTCATTTATTAAAATAATAAAGAAAAAATTAACTAAAATAATAACAATCACTAATATAATTAAGTAAAAAAGCGAGGGTGACATATCTCGACGGAGAAAGCGCTGTCTTTTGCCGAGCAAACCAGTTTCAAATTCTGTCGTTTACCAAAAAATGTGACATAATTTTTAAGTAAGGAGTAATCGTTGGCTTATTTATTTTGAGGTATATTTATATATTTTATTTTTCAATTTTAGAAGTATGTATGTTTTATGGTGCACAGTAAAATATACGTGTATCTAAAATTTGTACACTGTTACTTTCAAAATATCAGCGTAAATACCTGTTAAACGTTTAAAAAATAAAAAATTAAAAAATAAATTAAAAAAGAACAACCTCTGCTGGATTCTTTCTGTTTATCGTTTTTCTGGCAGATTTTTAATGGAGGAGGGGAATTTTAATGTCAGTAAGACCAAAATTAACCAACCAGAAAAATAAAATAAAATAAACTAACCTAAATTTTCTTGGCCGAGGACTGAGACTCCCAGACACGCTACGACTACGACGATGAGGACGGACATGCTAAAAGAGCACGACCCGATGGAGTACTGGTCAGCGAGCTGGGTCCCCACTACTGATATAGTTGCACTCGCACCCCCACTGCCGCCGCTCTCTGGGGTAATTTCTTCCAAAGTATATATCCAACATTTAAAGTATATTATTCAACATTTAATTTGAAAAAATATTTACACAGACAGGCTATTGAGGAAGGCTTCCTAACGTCATACTACAACTAATAGGTAAGAAGGAGTAGTAAGCATAAAAGCCAATCAATCCGAAATACCGGCACAGAATCCAGTAAATATAATTTTTAATCACTGTAATAAAAGTACAAGGACCAACTTTTAAACATATTAATAAAGTCAGTCAAATAGAAAACTGTTTTTCCACTGAAACCTATTAGTCCGCAGTACAGACCACTTTTTATCAAATTATTATCATCCGTCTAAAGCTTCGTGTGTGAATTCAGCTTATCATGATCTGCAACTTTTTTATTTTCAAAAATTCTCGGAAATTGGGCATTTTGAATCCGAAAAACGATAAACGTTTTCTATTTAATTAAATATTAAAAACTCATGAACGCACATTTGCTTTCTAATTATCGTCCACTTTAATTTGGTCACAAAATCGAAAAAAAATTAAGCCTAAAAAAATTTAAGCCGTTTAGTATGACCTTCGCCCCTAACATGTCAAAATAACGAGGTTATATTGACCAAACGACCCAATATTTTTATAGGACACCTTTCGTCTCGAGTTTGTGATAAAATTATCTTACGATTCATGAGGAAAATATTCCTGAGTTTTTAGTACCTCATTAAATTAATTGATTTAAAGAGAAAATTGCTGAGAATTTTCGAAAGTAAAAAGTAGTAGGTTACAAAATGAAGCCGTTCACGCAGTTTGAGATGGATGTCAATAATTTGATAAAATATGTGTCTGTACGAAGGACTAGATATAAAAGAAACGACTAAAAATATAGTTTACGTTGAAGTGAACAATATTAATGTAAACCAATAATCAAATTTAAGACGCTTCATATCGTCTTTTAATTCTTTGTTTTAGTGATAAAACAAATGCTTTAAAATTATATTTATTGAAATTTACAACTTTATTAGAAATAAAAATACAGTTAGCAGATGTGAACAGAGCAAGAATAATGGCATGACCAAATTTATGGAGAAACTATCAAAAAGATTAAGAGAAACTATTGGTTGCTCTCAAATAGTAGCTAAACCCGAAGCCATCTTCTTTTCAGACGCCAAGGAGGATTATTACAAATCGAGGAGGAAGCATGGTTGAAAACAGGTAAGATAGGATGAGTTCTGTGTTAGTAGAATAGGCATACCCAATACCCAAATCGATGACATATAAATAAAACAACTAAACAGAAATACTATACTATACACTTTTTTTTAATATTTTATTTTTGGCTTTAAGACTTGTCAAAGCAAGTCCTATTTTGCCGAAAAAAATATTTTAAATGTTACTGTAAGATGAAATTAAACAACATATTTATTAAATATTTCTTAATCAGATCTTGAATATACACTTAATCAGATCCACTTGCCATGAACTCATCATGTATATAAGAAAAGAATTGGTTTATGTGTAAATATACCTAATTACGTATGTACATAATGATGAATGAAATTATGAAGACATCTGTCCAACATCCACCGGCAAAGAGACCATCATTGGAGGTTTCTGTAACAGTTGAGGAAGAGGAAATTGACGCCTGTAATATACCTCAAGTTATAAAAATATTAAACAGTTGTGACATTTGTACTTCAGATAGATTTATGTGATCACGTAAAAAGACTACGTCAAAGACTGTGACAGTTATAATATATAATACATTTGTAGATCTGATTTAGATATATTATTTATTCTTACTTATTCACTACCGAAGGTAGGCAATCTTTGTAAATAAGCACCCATACTGTTAAAGTATTGGAAATCATATCTCTACTGTTAGTGCAAAAGGTTTTATGTAAAAATTGAGTTTTTTTACAAAAGAGCATAAAACCCGATTATTTCTTTGTGATTTATTTCGTTTGAAATTTATTTCGCGGCGGGCCCACGGAATGATCTCGACCTTCCCACTCTGGTTAGAATAGATCGGTTTCCTATTGTGGATAACCCGTCTCTACCCCACTCTCGCCTGGTAAGCAGTAAACATGGCAATGGGACATTGTACGAGTTTTTAAACTTAACGAAATTTATTAGACATTGTTTTATTTAATTATTTTATTATCAAATAATCTTACAAGGGGAAGTTACGGACGTGGAGTCACCAATTTAAAAAAAAAATTTAATAAGATCCTGATGTGTATAATGCGTGCAATACATGATGTATTCTTTTTTTCGGACAGAATCTGGACAACAAAACTAGATTTTGTGAGCGTGTTAGGCCTGAAGCTAGGGCCCAAAAAAATGGCCCTGATCGCAGATGAAGTATTTGATTGTAAATTACGAAAGTATATGTTATTCTGAGCAAAAAAAATATTGTCTGCCGTTCCAGAGCCGCTGGATCCAAAAATAGCGGCTGGTTTAAATAATATTAGGCCAGTAATTCGAGGATCGTAGCGGGAAACCCATTGCGAAAAATGTAAATTTTTTTTATTATTTTAACTTATATATATTGGTTTAGACATGTAAAAAACAAAATTGCTAATGCGGGCCACCAAGAGACTTTTTCGAAAAGTCAGATTTTTTCGATATATTTTTATTTTTTCATCTATAAATCCTTAACGATGTATCAACTGAACCTTTATGAAATTCGGTATTTTTCGAAACATTGTTTATCAAAGTCCTTCGTTGCTGAGAGGTGGAAAAGAGACTTATACTGCATGTGACCGACTATAAACAAAAATAACCCAGTAGAAACACACCCATATTATTGAAATATACTAGTTAAAAAAATAAAAAAAAATTCTCACATTTTTCGCAATAGATTTCTCATTTTGATCCTCAAATTACTGGCCTAATATTCTTTAAATCAGCTGCCATTTTTGAAAGCAGCGGCTTTGGAACGGGAGACAAGATTCTTTTTACTCAAAATAACATTAACTTTCATAATTTACACCTGCGATGAGGTTGATTTTTGGTTCCTGGCTCAAGGGCTGTGAACTTACTTTAGACATCCGTCCAACATAGAAAAAAATTATATTTAGCATTTAATAACTATAGTATGAGTTTAATGTTGAAAAGAATTTTACCAATCGAAGGAGGAAAGTGGGTTCCAATGTTTGTTTTAGGAGAAACATAGTTGAGATTTATATTTCGTAATTTTGAGTTCGGCATATTTTGACCGGTTTTAGAATTTTTTGGAGAGACAAATCGGAGTTATAAATTTTCCGTCAAGAGGAAAAACATGGAACATACCGCAGCAAGTGTGATTGTATACGATCTATGATTTTTCTAATTTTATCTTAGCTGTTTTTAAGAAAAGGTGAGCATTCAAAATTTTCGGAGGAGGGAGGCGGTAGGTTCTTGCGCCATTGACCTTAGGGAGGATGGGCACCCCGGGTCATTTATTCACAATATTTAATAACTTCTAGCAATCTTTTTTCAAGCTTCGAAAATCTTATTTTCATCTACGGAAAAATCATTGCGTCACTTCATTAATGTTAAGAGCTGTGACCTATTTTTTTTATTCGAGAATTCTTACGTTTTTCATAGCCTAATATTTATCGATGAATAAAAAATAAAATTGAAGCAAGCACTTCGTTTTGGGGAGAGAGAGAGGGACGCATTTGTGAAACATCTAGTATTTTGCCATAAAAGGGCCATCGAATTTCCTTTACAGATAATAGACTACTATGAACATAAACCAGGACTTTTTGCATATCTTTTTCCACAAATTCAAATAAAAATAGTTTACAAGGTTTTAAAGCACTATAGCAACTACTTTCAGCTACAATCTTTTCATATTTTGCCAATAAATGAAGAATTTTTAGTATAAATATTCAGTTTTTTTTTAATTATTCGTTATTTTTTGGTACGAAGTATAAATAAAAATGAATTGTTTAATACAATTAACATTTCAATTTAGAATTTTAATAATAAAAGTTCTGGTTGCTTGGTAACTTTTTTCAAGATAAATTTTATTCTCGCCTTCTCTGGATCCGCTAGTGTTATACCTTATCTATATATTTGTTTGATGTTCACTTACAAAAAATTGCCTAGAAATAGATTAGACTTTTCTTAAACCTTATTTAAATTTTTACTTATAATATCTGTGACATTGAATATCGATATATGCGTTCAATTAGTAATGCCTTAGTAAAGTCCACCATTAATTCATCCCTTCAAACCAGACAGTCAATGGAAACTTCTAAGTTGACGTTCACAGATGCCCCCAAAGCTCGACAAACTGGCTTTGCTCCATTTTGGGACTAGAGGCCAATCCTCCATCTCGGCAATGCTCCTAAACTGTGTGTAACTTTCTAACCTCAAGTTCGATTACCGGTTTTAGCACCGTTCCTTGTTTTCCACGTGGAAGGAGCAGCATTTCGGTACTTGGGTCTCGTGAAGGCCATCAAAAAAGTAACGATAAGGCAGTTGAAGAGACAGTTGAAACAACGGACTTCCAAAGATCCTTATAACAGTGGAAATGCAGGTGGCTCAAGTGATTTTGAATTATTTGATTAAATGTAAAATATATATTCCTTTTTTTTTTCGTTTTACTAGTGTTCACCAAGTGGTCGATATTCGGCCATAGTCATTATTGAACATTTGAGAAAAACATGAATGAATTTGGATGTCTCCAACAATTTTTTTTCTACTCTTATATATTCGTACAAACCCTTTTATATGTACCTAAAATGCACAATGCAATACCATTTATGTACTTTTTGAGTTATTCGCAAATAAAATTCTTAATCCATCTTAATTTTTTCAGCCCCTTTTCGGAGAAATATGTTTACTATACTCTGTGCCTAAATTAAAAGGACTTTAAAGAGAAGACTTAATCCAAGTTTCATTAAAATCGTAACAGCTGTTTTGGCGCTAGTCTAAAGCGACACAGATTTTTCGTTTGTCATTTCGAAGCGAAAGGCCAGATAGTAATAAAATGTATATAAAAACAGTCCTGAATTTGATTGCAACGTAGTGTCAATATTCAAAGTAATCAGTGATGAACTTTCGGATATTAGGGGATGAACTGACTAATTTATATATACTATTTACAATTTTTATTTTTTGATAACATTAAAGCTCGCCAAGAGCTACTAAACCAAAAAGAAAATAGGTTAAGTAACAGAGGAGCAAAAGTAATTTGAGGAAAAACGCCTATTTATATATTAATATGATCTTTTCCGAATATATGTATATATAAAAACTTTGTTCATACGTACTGATTAAGGTGTGAACAAAAACAATTCTTTAATTTGGTTCTTTCACATTGACTGATTAAAAAAAACAAAAGTTAAATAAATTTGGGTACAAACATTTATAAAGTCACTTTAAACTGAAGCTTTGAATATCTTCTAAAAGGAACTTGCTTACATATGTAGGTACGATTTGGTTCCGTAGATGAATGAAATAAAACGACCTTGTATGATTGACTGAATTTTCATTCTAAAAAAATGTCATTATTATTGCATTAGAGTTGCTTCTTTCTGCCACATGACAGTTGCGTCACACTTCGTTACAAACAGAATAGATGATTTTTTTTTTTTATAACAGACAAATACGAATTACTTTTATATAATTACATATTCCATTGAGGTAAATGATGTTCCATTGTGTTAATGGAACGAGAATCAGGGGAAGCCGAACTATAACACATCGAAAAAAAAACATTTTTTTTTTATGAAGTTCTTGTTGGCCTTTGATGGTCCTACAGCCCAAACTGCTGAACTAAATGAGTTGAAAATTGGCATACAAATGTATTTTGCAGTGTGTTGGTGCCTTTTGCAACGATTGTACGGATTCAAAGCCTTTAAAAAATATAGAAAGAAAAAATAAAAGTTTCTTACAAATTTATAAGTATAAACTTTTTTTTTTTTTGTTCTCCCCTTCCTCAGCTTTTAGGCTACACGAAGGTTTTCCCGGGCCAGAGAGATTAATGCCAGAGTCAAAAGATACTCCGGCACAGGGAAGAGAACTCGTAATTATTTTGTTGTCTGTAACTCGATTATTGGGTTGCCGGCCACCCCGCTCCTGGGTATAAACATATTAATTATGAAACCACGCCGGTGAAATGTAGCGTGTGAATTATTACCACAGGCAGATCTATTTGCCTCATACTCTAGGAACCAACATTTTATAATATGATTTATGAACATATTATGTTAAAAAAAAAAAAAAATATATATATATATATATATATATATATATATATATATATATATATATATATATAATTACTCACTATTTATATTTGCAAACTGTTTGGACGCACTGCACAATCACTATATAAAAAATAAAGAGTGAAAGAAAAATTCTTAAAAATTTCAATCTAGCAACTTGTCATGTAGTATACTAGAAATAAATAAATTTGAAAAATAACAGTAACAAATCTATTAATCTTTAACTATGTGTGAAATTAAATAAAAAATTATCTTTATTATGGCACCGATTTCGATTAGATGAAAAACAATGAACTCTTATGAAATGAATAAAATGAATTCTCATGACCTAGCTGTCAAATAATTGTTTTTATAGATGGTTTTTATAGATTATATTCCATATTTAGTTGGGATTTTGAGATTTAAAGAGAAGGAATATTAAATGTTTGAAGGAAGACAATGAAAAGGCATTCTGCAATTTCTTTTTCTCGTCCCAATGACAAATCCTATGGTATGTCTTAACGAGATAAGTAGAATGGAAATATAGCTTAGTAGAACATCGGCATTACAAAGATTTTACCAGGAATGTTGGATGGAATCGGAATCATCATTAATATAAAAAGAAAAAAAAAGGGTTGGCGAAAGTACTGAGGGACACCACGGTGTGAAGAAAAGAAGATATGAAGGAGGTTTATCAAGGGTAGGAGGGCGGAGTGAGCTAACGCGTGTGCACAGAGTTGCCCGGTAACCAGATAACAGTAAACAGTATGAGTTCGCATCCCGATGCCAGAGGAGATTAAATTCTCCGCCCTCACCCCCTGGCCCGGGAAAGCTCCGTATAGCCAGTAAAAGGTGAAGTAGGGAATAACAAACATATATATATTTATCAAGGGTCATCTCTTGGATATAATCTCAGATGAGATTGTTGGATAAGAAGGAACACAACTATTTTAAAGTGATATAGAATATGGATAAGTTGTAGAGTTTGAGCAGGAGAATCTCAGGAGCAATAGAATCGAATGCTTTGCTGGAATAAAAAGGATTAATTTCCGATTGATCAATTGAATAATGTATATCTAGGTGATTCTTATTTAACTTTAGTATGTAATGTAAAAAACAGCAAATAAGTGTTTTAGCTTTAACTTCCTTTAAGCTAATAATTTGTATTATATACCGACCATATTAACATTGTACTTTGCGTACATATTTCTGGTTTGTTAATAAAATTAATTCATTCTAAAAATGCGATTTTTCACATTCTTTAATTTAATGTAGTGGTGTCGAAAGGATCATTTTAGAGGAAACTAACGATATTTCAATTTTAAGTCTATTGAAAAAATTTCAAACCACCAACCAAACAAGACATTTCAGCTAGAGACAGAGTATTTTTATTATAATTTTTGTTCCTCTTCCTTATTAGAGTATTATTTTTTCATTCTGTAGTTAGTGATTATATACTGATGATTTTAATAATGATTGTAGCTAACTTTAATTCCAACGTTTTCATTCTTTTAGCAACCATTGGTTCTAGCTTCCAATTGATAAGTATGAAACACTCGTGAACGATAGTTTTGCTTTTCTCAAAGGCGGGAGATTGTTATTTTTAATTTGAGTTATTCTGTAAATAACTATCATGCAGCTTAAATATATTTTAGCAGTTCTTGAATTAATATAAACTAGTTTATTTTATGAATCCTTCGTTATGTCTTACGTTTTGAACATTAAAAAACTTTTAGCTGATGATCTTAAAGGGCTAATTACCCATGTAACTGGTCATCAGGTATACATTTACTATTAATTTTCAATGAACAGCAATCTGAAACCAAGCAAGTTAAATAAAATTTGAATAATGTTTTAGGAAGGTTCTCCGGAATTTAAAAAATGTGAGGACACATCTTGGTCCCTCATAGTTGATCATTATTACCCTTCTGTTTATGATCTCAAAGTGAAATCAACTTTGAATGACTTCGTTGACAAATTTAAAGTTCATGGATTCCCTCAGAAGGCAAAGAACCTGAAAATGTTAATTGAAGCATACAGTGAATTGGATTATTTTAAGAAATATTGTGGAGTAGGTAGCAGTTAATATTTCAAATCAATACTTAATGAATCTTCATAATCTCAACTATAATTTTGTTATTGTTAAATTTGAAATTTATTTTTTTTTAGCCTGGTATTCAGTGGGGTATTGTAGATTTCTTAATCAAACTTTCATTTAAACCCACCAATGCATTAGAAGATGATCCTCCATTAAACCTAGAGAAAGGGAATAAGAGTAAGGATGAATCTTTTGATTGGGGAACATATTTAAAGGAAGGGTATGAAAAGTTCCAACTTCCTTCTGAGGTATGTTAACTTTGTTTATAATCAATTTATTTCTTTTTCCCTCAAGTGGGCTGATATGAAATGGTTTGTATTGTTATTGGTTGTTTTGAACACCTTTATGTCCTCAGTTCAGTCAGCTAAGCTGTCGTAACAGGTCGACTTGCTCTTATAGCCCTAATCAGAATATTGAGGTATGTTTCTTTCCTCAGTATATTTTTTAATTTGTCCAAATATTCTGCTGAGAGATTTTTAATATTTCTCGATTAATACATGTATTTCTGTAATTTTTTTTGTTTTGTTTTTCCTGCTCCTTAAAACTTTAAATATAACAGAGAGAGATATCTCCTATAGTTGGTAATAAATAAAACCTTTTTTCCCAAAAAGTACTTGCACTTCATTACTTTTTGGATCCCAATATTTTAGCAGCCAGCTTTGTTAGTACAGTTTTAATAATCTCTTAATGTTTAAAATGACCACGTTTTTTTTTTTAATACATACATAACTGTAAGGTTTTTCTTAAAACTGGTTAAAATTCTTGGACTGTATTTATGATTATTTGTTTTCTGGTCATCTATGTGTTTAGTAAGTCCAAAACTGTTGGTGTCGAACTGTGTGCAAAAAGTAACTATGATATCTTTTTTTTCTCTCTGATAAATTTTTAAATAGACCTGTTAAATATTTAGCCGCCTGAACCAACTTTCTCACCCTCTACCTATCTTTGGCTAATGTTTTCCAGTTTGTCTTTGTGCCAGTGGCATCTTTGTTATTTATATCTATTCATCTGTTTTTTGTCCTCCCACTTGGTCTCTTTACATTCATTGTAGTTATAGGTGTCCATATTAATAATTACTTCGAGCCTGCATACCCTACCTATCTTAATCTCCTTGCCTTCGTCTAATGAAATATTGATTGAGTTGTTCTTTATTGGTCCTTCTCCATCCATCAGTACTCTAATCCCTCATTTTTCTAGTTACCACCCAGAGGACTCTCCTCCCAAATGTTTTAATTATTTTTTCTTGGATGACAATCAGAGTATATCAAAAATTAATTTATCATAAGCATTGGTCTCTCTTAATTTGAGATATGTGGAGAATCTGCAGGATTTCAGTACTCTTGAAACAGAGAAATAAGCTTTGTTTGCATTTGTTATACACTGGTCTGTTACTGGTAATTGGTTGTTTATTGAAGTAATTATGGAGCCAGAAGTATTAGAATCGGTCTACTATTGGGAAAAATTTCCCATTTGTGCAGATTCTGTTGCTGGAAGAGATTTTTTGACTTACTATTCTCTAATTTGTTTTGTCCACATTTTTGTTGGTAGATTTTCTCGGCTTTTCTTTTCATTCTTAAAGGGTCTCTGAATTTTTTATGATTTGTTTTATTTTTAACTTTTTACCTTTAAATTGCTTTGGAAGACAGTCAAACCACAAAATATCCCATGATATTAAAGTCATTTGCTTGTTAACTATAAAAATAAAGTATTACACAAGTCGTTTATCTAGGATGAGGAGAGCTGGACAGAGGAAGAAGCAGAAGAAATACAAAACAATATATCTGTTCATCCTCTGGAAACTTTTAGACCTGTTCAAATTCCTTCACCTCCTAGACCAACTCCATCTGATCTTCGATTGGAGGCTTTACAGAGAGCTGAAAATGCTGCAAAGTGGTTGGAAGAGCATACCCAAAGCTTGTGGTGGAAAAATCCTATTCTCCGGGAAATTCCTGAAAGTAAAAGGAAAGAGGCAAATTATTGTTTAATTTGGTAAGTATACTTTGTTTTTTCATTAGATGATAAAAAATGCTGTTAAAAAATATTGTAGAAGTTTGTTGAAGAAGGAGGCGATGGTACAGTAGATATTCATAAAATAACACACAAATAAGAAATATAATTTTTTTTTTTTTTTTTAGTGTATTAACTTATTTATTGAAAAATATTACAATCTGTCTCAAGGACATTTATAATTGTGTTCAGAGATCACATTCACACTCTATGTACAATAAACAAAATAAATTATACAGAAAAATAATATATATATATATAGAATAGAATAGAATAGAAAAATCATCTTTTTCTGGGACTAGGTCCCTTTAGAATAACAGTATTGTTCATATATATTAACTACAAATCTGGTCAAAAGACTTATTACCATGAATAATGACAAAATGCATGTAATACATTAAGTATTAATTAAGCTCTTAGGATAAATTAACGAGGACAGTTTGGTAATAGGGGTTCAGTACTACAATATTGGAGCTAAAATAATTGCATAATAATCACTGAATGAAATTATAAAGGAAAGTAAAATCTATTTTATAGGTAAAGCATTGTAGTGATGGAATATAAAAATTTAAAAAAATAATAATAACTGTTAATATGTAGCGAAAGAAATTGTAAAAACTAAAACAAAAAAATATGTAAAAAACAAATAATGATATACATATGTTCCCTAAGATATTTAAGTGATTATGCGTAAAGATTAGGAGAAGAGAAAATAAAATAAAGTATATATATACACATAGCGAGAAGTATGTTGAAGATAATTAGAAATAAAATACATTTCACTGAAATACATTCCATGAATAACAAATTAGAACTTAAGGAAAACAAATTTTATCTACTCACAATGCTTAGTGAGTGGTGATGAAAATTCACGTTCAACACAGAATAAAACAATAAAAAATAAGAGAAAAAAATAATGTCTAAAGAAAATTAAATCCTTATAACATAGTATGTATTTAACCAGCGTCTGATTGGATTGTGAAGAGTAATTGGAATAAGAGGGTTTTAAAGGTGGATAAGGATGATGCATGGCGGATTTTTAGTGGGATGGAATTCCAGAATGCGGTGGAACGGACAACGAAGGAATGTTTAAATGATGCAGATCTGTGGAAAGGAGTGTAAAGGTCAGAAGGACGAGATCTTGTGGAGAGGGTGTGGATAGATGATTTGAATTGTAGGAGATTGTATGCGTAGGACGGACGATGACTATTGATTATTTGGTAAAGGAATGTGCCTAGGAAATATTGTCTTCGGAAGGAAGGGAAGAGCCATCCTAATTCAGCATAGCAGTGCGAAACACGGGAATACCTCAGGGCCCCTGTGACAAATCTTACGAAGGCATTCATAATTCTTTTCAGTCTCTCCCCGAGTTCTGCCGAGAGGCCACCGTATACCACGCAGCCGTAATCAAGGTGGGGGAAGATGAGGGAAGTTACCAGGAGTCTACGTGTGGAAATGGGTAGGAGATGGCGGAAGCGATGGAATAGTTTCAAGGTACTAATTGACTGTCGGGTAATATGAGCAATATGGTGTTTCCAGGATAGGGTTTGGTCTATGAAAATGCCTAGATTTTTTACTGAGGAGGTGAAGGTAATGGGATGGTCATTTAGGTACAGTATAGGTATGTTGGTATTGGCTCTGAGAAGGGGTTTGGAACCAATGACAATGGCTTGAGTTTTTGCAGCGTTTAACCTTAACCCATTTAAGTTTGCCCAGGCACTGATCCGATTCAAGTCTTCTTGAATTTTGGCAAACACTTCATGCAACTCTGAGGGATGGAAGGAAAGGTAGATTTGGGAGTCATCGGCGTAAAGGTGATGGGAGCAGTGAAGGATTGAATTATGGATGTCATTGATATAAGAACTAAAAAGGAGGGGAGATATGCTAGAGCCCTGGGCCACTCCTGCGGACAAAGTAAGATAGGAAGACAAGGGTTGATTAGGAATAGCGACAGCTTGTGAGCGTTGGGAAAGGAATGATTGAAACCATAGGATAGAACTATGGGAAAAGGATAATGATTTTAATTTGGAAAAGAGAATGCAGTGGTTGATGGAATCAAAGGCTTTGGAAAAGTCAATAAGTATAAGGACGGTTAGTTTTTTGTCATCAATGGCGGACTGAACATCATTAATGATTTTGATTAGGGCGGATTGTGTGGAATAACCTGGTCGGAAACCAGATTGGTAAAGGTCAAGTTGATTGGACTGTTCAAGGAAGGTGGAAACTTGGGATTGCACAATTCTCTCCAGGGGTTTGGAAAGGTTAGAAAGGATTGAGATTGGCCGGAAATCTTCAGGGGAAGACGGATTAGAATTTTTATTTAAAGGACGGACTGTGGCTTTTTTCCACAAGGAAGGGAATACTGAATTTTGAAGGGAAAAATTGTAGATGAAAAGGAGTACCGGAAGGATTTCAGGGAGGCATAATTTAATTAATTTGACGGGAATGCCATCTGAACCAATAGAATTAGAGTGTGATTTCATCACGGCGGATATGAGGTCTGTGGGAGAAATATCTGAAAAATAAAAATCGGCGTCATTGAAAGATGTTCCAGGAGAAAAGAAGGAAGGGAGAAATGAAGGAGTTGAAGAGGAAGCAGATATAAAATAATAATTTAAGTCATTTGATGAAACTGGGGGCACTGCAGAGGGAGGAGATCTGGTAGGATCACAAAGAGAGAGTTTACGAAGGAGTAGCCATTTGGATTTGGAATCAGGAGCTGAGGAAAGGGCTTCATGGAAATAGGTAGATTTGGCTCGTCGGATTGTGGATTGTGTCAGGTTGCGGAGCGTCCTGAACGCTTGATAGTCGTCAGGCAATCTAGTGCGTCTAAAGCGTCTCCGGGCATCACGCCTCTTCTGAAGATCCTTAATTTTCTGATACATCCAGGGAGCAGGAAGGCGACGAAAGGTGGAGGTTTTGAGAGGGGCATGGTCATCAAGGATATTAATAAGATTGGAGGTGAGAATGTCAACCATGGAATCAATTGAGGTACAGGAATATATTATATTCCAATCTAGGGATTCTAGGGAAGGTAAGATTTTTTCCCGAGTAAGGCCATTGAGGTTCCGGAAAGTTACCGTTCTCGGTAGGATCGGAGGGGTTTGGATATTATAGGATATTTGGATTAGGTCATGCGACGATAAAAAAGAAACTGGTAATTGGGAAGAGGAAAGGAGGTTTTGAGCGGAATCAATAATGTACAGGTCCAACCAAGTGTCGGACCTTGCGGTGTGATGCGTAGCAGAAAAAGGAACGATAAAAAGATGAAGGGAGAAAAAAAGGTTTTCTAGGTATGATTTGTCGCTGGAGTCGGAGAGGAAATTGGTGTTTAAGTCACCGGAAATGATAATTTTGGAATAAAGGGGCACAAAGTTAAAGAGGGAAGCTTCGAAAGACGGGTCAAACGGAACAAGAGGAGGACGATATACCACGGAATAGAGGAGATGAGAGGTGTTACAGGAGATTTCGACGATCAAGAACTCGACTTGTGGCTGATCGGTTGGAGAAGAACGATGGAGAATTCGGGTCTTTAGGCTGGTATGAACGTACAGAGCTACACCTCCGCCAGTCCGGCTGTCCCGGTCGTGGCGGATTAGGGTGTAGTTAGGAAGGGAGACTGAAGAGGAGAGGATGTAGGGCTTGAGTCAGGTTTCGGAAATTGCGATGATGTGGTAAAAGTTTTGGGTAAAATATTCTAGGAATTCATCGTAATGGGCTGGAAGGGATTGGGAGTTGACGTGGCAGGAAGTTAGGACACTAGACATGAGTAGGATTTCGGAGAGGACATTCGGTATTTGATGGAAAGACGCTGAAAAAGATTAAATACATTAGATGATGTGAAGAAAAAATAGAGTAGAAAAAAGTATATAAATAATAAGTTAATAAATAGCCTTGATAATATAATGTAAAATAAAAGATTTCCGATGAAGGTCCGGTGAGCGTGCCAAAATGTTCGTATATTATATATATATATATAATAAATAAGAATAAAATAACCTAAAAATAAATAAATAAAAAGAACACATACATACCTATATACAATATTTATAATCTGGCGAGAGAACTCCAAACCAGACTTGTCCCTCCAACTGTGGAGGGAAAAGTATGAATCCAGGAGATCCCTGCACTTCTCTCTCAACCATGTCACTGGGGCTAAACCCAGTGGAGATTGAGCAAGAATGCTAATTATGCTAAATAAGTATTTTATTAATATTATAAGTTACCTCTTTCTCATTTCGGTGTCAAGTGCAAGAGTACAAGTTAGGCACCTCGATGAAGGCAAAACATCATCAATAAGGTCTAATATTTGTGTGTTGTTTCATCAATGACTGCACTCTCCAACCTCCATCTGCAATAAATTCATTGCTCGCTAACTTAATATTCATAATGGTGAAGGTTGTGTTGAGTGTAAAACTATTTCAATGGGAAGGTGCTTGGGAGATGCAATCAGGAAATGAAAACATAGATTAGAATAAATTTATTTATGCATAGCACACTTGTTTCCTTTTTGTATCCATAGTATGTTTCTCATTTCTTCAATGACTGAATTACTTGTCCTTGGATTTTATCCGTCTATAATATTACAACTTTTCTTTGAAATTATAATTGGTTTTAATGAATTTTATACATATTTTGACTAATGAAGTCTAAACAAATTAAAACAAAGTATCCATTCGGCATGAAAAATTGAAATTCTTCTTTTTAAGATTGTGAATTGTGCTCTCTTCTCAGTTTCATTCCTAAAATACTCTTATTCGAAATTTGACTGATGTAATCTTCTTGTTTAGGGAGAAGCAAATGAAGCACCATCGAGTATCAATCAATGAAACAAGAATACTCGGTGAGCGGAAGGTTGTAATGGAACTCATTTATGTTCTTTCAATGCCATCAAGTTGCTATTTCATCAGAGAAATTTCTAAAGACTGCTTTAAGCCAATCCCTGATATTTCTATTTGTAGCATTTCTCCGGTAACACATGATTTGCTTTTTTTATTTATTTGCTGTTGTTTCTTTTTCATACACTTAAATACACAGGGTTTCCCAGGACTAATTGAAGAAGGAATACTTTTTCATTACTTAAGAATGATTAAAAGAATATGTAATTTGCATATAATTATTTCTAACATTAATATGAAATATGGTTCGATTGACACAAAAATAATTTTACTGTTCTTATTGAATAATGGAAGGAGATGGTCCAGGTTGTAATGAACGATGACATAAAATAGTAGGAATTATTTCTGAAATTCCAACATTTCTATGTTGTTGTTTGTTTTGTTTTTTGCATCTCTAATGAACACCTACAATGTGGGCCAAAACGCCTACATTTAATAAATAGTTATTACAATTTACCATATGGTCAAACTTCAACGCATAACATTTTCAATTAGTATTGTTTTGTTCAATTGCTTTAATTAATACAGATGTTAAAATGCTTCATATCATAAATATGAATAATTAAATGGACAATATTAAATGTTTTGTCTGGCATTATTTATTGATTTGGTACCAATAATTAGAATAAGTAAATATTATATGGCGTGTCTTCTCTTCAATCTTGTATTGGAGAAGGTTGTGCGGGATTCAGGAATCCAGATGGACCACACGATATTCACCCGTACTGTACAGATATTGGGATTCGCTGAGGATTTGGATATCGTAGCCAGGACATGATCGGCATTGGTAAAGGCCTTTAAGAAACTAATGGACGCTGCTTCAGCCATGGGATTGGCCATATACAGGGACTGGTGGCAACGAGGAACTGAGTATTGGCCCTTATAAATTCCAAATGGTGAACGAGTTTACATATTTGGGATCTCTAGTAACTCTAATAAATTATGTCTCTGCTGAGATAAAGAAAAGGCTGGTGGCAGCAAATAGAGCATATTTTGCCTTACTGAAAACTCTCCGCAGCAGATCCATTACCAGGGACACTAAACTGGTCATATACAAGACACTTATACGCCCGGTTCTTACCTATGCTTCTCAATCCTGGACCATCTCAAGAAGTGACGAAAATAATCTTCTGATTTTCGAAAGGAAAATCTTACGTCAAATTGTTGGCTCTGTGAGAGATGGAGATGGATGGAGGATTAGGAGGAACCGAGAGCTTTATGACCTTTACGGGGATATGGACATTGTAAAGTTTATTAAGCTGGGGAAGCTCAGTTGGGCTGAACATATCGCAAGGATGAAAGTGGAAGAAATTCCTAAAAAAGTGGTGGGCACCGCCCCTCATGGTACGCGACGGCCTGGTATGCCAAGGCTTCGATGGGTTGATGGAGTGGCAGCGGACGCACGGAGCCTGCTATGGATCAGAGGCTGGAGAGCGGCAGCACAAAATCGGGCCGAATGGCGACGGCTCATTGAGGAGGCCAAGACCCACCCAGGGTTGTAGCGTCAGGTTGATAGATAGATAGAAATATTATATAGTCTTCATTGTTGCTTGAGTGTACTTCTCTTAATATAAGTAATCCAAATATGACAGAAAGAGCAATCATCTATATCTTATCAATTTATTCTTGTTACAGTTGAAAGATCTTGATTTATTTTCTTAGTCTTTCTTTAAATTTTAGAATTTCATTAGTTGTCAATTATTTTGTATACATATTTTAATTCTGTTAGTATTATTATTTTTAATAAAAATGAAAAGTTTTTTTTCAGAATTTGTTTTCAATAATCATTGATGAAAATGTGTGCGTATATCTTCCTTATATTCAAAAACTTCAAACATTTATATCTGAAATGGAACAGGATTTTTCATCATCGATCCCTTGTACATATAGGGCTTACGGTTTTAGCATGAAGAAAATTTTTTCTATTTATAGAAGTAAGCTAGAAGATATTGAAAGAACAGTTGAAGCCCAAGGTATGTTGATTATTAAATTATTACTTTTTTTTCCAACTTTGTTCTAATAATCTTAAAGATGGGTTATCTTTCAATATCCTTAAAACTAGAGCTAAAAAAAAACTGCATTTTTAATCTAGAAACAATTCTTGTTCCTATTTATACTTTTAACGTTAACGTTTTTGAACAGTTTATGCAAAAAATGTTTTTTATTTCTTTTTTTTTAAATTGAGTTCATACAAGAATAACCTTTATTAATAAGAGAGGAGGAAAAATGTGTTAGGAATTTATTTTACAATATTATATTTTCTCCTGAATTCCTTTTTTATATAATACTTTTTTTTTTTTTTAGATCTCATATATATATTTTTATATATATGAGATCTACATCCCGATTTCCAATTTAAGTAGATGGGATAAGATCATCAGTCCTACGCCCGGTCAGTGTGAGTTGCCTTCAGCAGGCTGATGGGCCTCACATACCTGGGGGGGGGGATCTCAGGCAGCGTGGCTTTCCCTGGTGGACGATTACTAGGGATGGGTTGATACTAAAATTTTTGTATCTAGATACAACTGATACGGGTACTTTTTTGTATCTGATACTTTTATCTGATACTTTTGTATCTGATACAAATGGGTCAGTAGTTGGTCATGACCTTTCTACTACTTTTTATCTGATACTAGTATCAGATATTTTTATCTGATACTGGCATCAGATACTTTTATCTGATATTTGTATCAGATATTTTTATCTGATATTTGTATCGGATATTTTTATCTGATATTTGTATCAGATATTTTTATCTGATACCCGCATCGGATACTTTTATCTGATATTTTTATCTGATACCTGGACTAGATACCCAGCGGTATGCATGCTGGCGCTTGGTATCTAGTCTAGTCTTGGACTTATTAGTTAATATATAGTAGTTCTAATGACTTTATAGTTATGTCAGGTACTATGAAGATATTCACACAGTTTTTAAAACAAAATGTGATTCATATTAGACAAAAGAATGGAATATATTAAATAAAATATAACAAATTCATGCAGAGAAAAATTTTTCCTAATACAACGTTCTTAAGAATTTTGTAACAATTGAAAAAATTCTTAATAGCTACGTTTAACATACTCACACACACATATATATTTTTCATTTTCACTGATCAATCTACATCTTGGGATTTAGATTATATAGGACTTGTATAATGTTTACAATACTATTATTGTATTCTTTGAACATATTGAGGTACATAGGTAAATCATTTAAAGTAAATATTTATCCACTCTTTTATTATTATTTTTTTCATTAATACAATGGTATGACAACAAAAGTAATTTGTCGTTCATTTCAAATTTCAGTTAAAATTCCATAGTTTATTGTTTTTAGTAACTATCTTGCTGTATTGGGACCTTATTGCTCATATTATGTCTTTAATATATCAGTATAGTTATGTAAATCCTTCTGTTATTACTTATTTTTTAGTTTTTTTTATTGTAATATGCATTTTGGCCAGATGTTATGTTAATTTTTATGTACAATATTGTTATTCTCAAGGGACTTTGTCCCAGAATAAAGGTGATTATTCTATTCTATTCTATTCTATATATATATATATTTATTGTTTCTGTTTGTATTACAGACCATGTAGATCTTTTGCCACCTTAACAAGTATGCTCAATCTCTGCCTGTCTTGGGCTATTTTTTGCCATTTATCTGCACGCAGCTCTATTCTATCTTTGTTGATTCTATCTATCCATCTGCTTTTTGGCCTTCGACGTGGTCTTTTGCCTACTATAATAAAAATAGCCCAAGACAGGTAGAGATTGAGCATACTTGTTAAGGTGGCAAAAGATCTACATCGTCTGTAATGCAAACAGAAAAAATAAATATATATATAGAATAGAATAGAATAGAAGAATCACCTTTATTCTGGGACAAAGTCCCTTGAGAATAACAATATTGTACATAAAAATTAACATAACATCTGGCCAAAATGCATATTACAATAAAAAAAAACTAAAAAATAAGTAATAACAGAAGGATTTACATAACTATACTGATATATTAAAGACATAATATGAGCAATGAGGTCCCAATACAGCAAAATAGTTACTAAACAACAATGAACTATGGAATTTTAACTGAAATTTGAAATGAACGACAAATTACTTTTGTTGTCATAATATTGTATTAATGAAAAAAATAATAATAAAAGAGTGGATAAATATTTACATATTACATATTAAATGATTTACATATGTAATTTTATATGTTCAAAGAATAAAATAATAGTATTGTAAACATTATACAAGTCCTATATAATCTAAATCCCAAGATGTAGATTGATCAGTGAAAATAAAAGAAATATATGTGTGTGTGAGGATGTTAAACTTAGCTATCCTATAGTGAATATCTTCATAGTACCTGACATAACTATAAAGTCACTCGAACTATTATATTTAAAAATGGTGTAAAATATTTATTACAGGGACAAATTTAATAATAAAGGAATAAAATATATATATAGGTACATATTTAATGTATGTTTTATTAGGTATCAAATAGGTATTAAAATATCAAACCCGATCAATAATCAATTACAGTTGGATTAAAATATCTGATACAATTATTGAGATATCAAGCCCAAGTGCCAGTATGCATACCGCTGGGTATCTAGTCCAGGTATCAGATAAAAGTATCCAATGCGAGTATCAGATAAAAATATCCGATACAAATATTAGATAATGGAAAGAAATAGCCCAAGAGAGGTAGAGATTGAGCATACTTGTTAAGGTGGCAAAAGATCTACATGGTCTGTAATACAAACAGAAAAAAAAAAAAAAAAATATATATATATATATATATATATATATATATATATATATATATATATGTGTGTGTGTGTGTATGTTAAACTTAACTATAAAGAATTTTTTTAATTGTTACAAAATTCTTAAGAACGTTGTATTAGGAAAATATTTCCTCTGCATGAATTTGTTATATTTTTATTTAATATATTCCATTCTTTTGTCAAATATGAAGCATATTTTGTTTAAAAAATTGTGTAAATATTTTCTTAGTACTTGACATAACTATACAGTCATTAGAACTATTATATATTAACTAAAAAGCCCAAGCGCCAGTATGCATACTGCTGGGTATCTAGTCCAGATATCAGATAAAAGTATCCGATGCGGGTATCAGATAAAATTATCTGATACAAATATCAGATAAAAATATCCGATACAAATATCAGATAAAAATATCCGATACAAATATCAGATAAAAATATCCGATACAAATATCAGATAAAAATATCTGATACAAATATCAGATAAAAGTATCTGATACTAGTATCAGATAAAAATATCCGATAGCAGTATCAGATAAAAATATCTGAAATTAACATTACATAAAAAAAAAAAAATAAGCGTAAATATATTTATCTACAAATAAATATTTAATTAAATTAAACTAAATGAATAGATAGTTTTAAAAAAATTGTGCACAACTAAAATTATAACTAAACATTTCTCTTATATCAATGTGGCATGTCTGGACAACCATTTTGTATCCATGTGAGCATCAGATACTTTTGTATCAGATACTTTTTGGTTGTATCTACTGGTTGTATCAGATACTTTTTTAGTATCAGATAAAAGTATCTGATACATACAATCCGACCCATCCCTAACGGTTACCCAAATCGGACAGTCACCCATCCAAGTGCTAACCACGCTCGGCGTTGCTTAACTTCGATTACTTATTAGAAGCTACCCCAGTTTCCTAATTTTTTTTTTTTTTTTTTGTTTAATAAATATAATGTTCTATGTATAAAAATAAATTATAAAACATAATTATGGATTTCAGAGGATATTACAACTCTACGTTACTTGATAGCAGAAATAACGCCTTGGCTGCATAACATTGAATATCTTTATAGGGTTCATGAAAGTGCTATCAGCTTAGATTATAAGGAAAAGGATTGTCGAAGCAATGCATTGAGGTAAAAAAAGAAAAATATATCAGGTTAAGGATAAGCCTCAAGTTAGAAATTTACTAATTTGTATTTCTTATTGCTCTACTTTACATACAACTGACCTATTTAACCAATTATCACCTATTTTAGCTTTTCTTAGTCAATTTGAATATTTTTCAAATTTTGTAATCAACTCCTTCTGAATCACTGTTAATATTTCAAGTCAGGTATAAAGTAATTTTGAAACGTTCTAAAGCTAAATGGGACCAAGTGGACCAACAAACAATATTACAAATTCACTGGGTGTATATTTATGAGAAACTAGAATAATTTAATCCATGTAACTAGACAGAAATTTTTTAGAATTTACCAAAAATGGCCATTTTCAAGAACTGATTTGTGTACTCAATCTTTCAATTGAAATAGATCTGTTTTGTCAATTTGAAAAATCAAAATCCAAAACATTAAGAAAACCCGAAATAATGCTAATTTATGTATGAAATACTTTGAACTTTGATATAATTTCACACACACCCCATTTTTTTATAATTAGTATTTCTTAATGACCATGTCAAAGTTGTTTATAACAAACAGAATATCCTTGTAAGGACTCTTCTAAAATAAATAGTTAATATTGGTATCTTCAATAAAATATTTTAGCAAAGAATTTGTCTTATTTTGGAAAATTAAAAAAAAAAAAAAAGGACTTCTCCATTTTTTTTTTTTTTCATTTTTATTGATCTAACTTTAAGATGTGCCATTTTCTTGCAGACTTCTCACTGTTCTTTACAGCGAATTGAAGGGAGGAACTATGTGGAGGATAGGTGACACTGCCTGGCAGAAAAAGACGATTCTTTGTTTATTTATTGATTCGTTTGAACCATTTTTAAATATGCTCTGTTGTCATCTGGCAAATACATATCATAAGAGCTTTGGCTCTGAATTTTTTCTATGTGGGTTAGTATCGATTATTGCTTGACTTTTTTCATATTTTATTTTATTTTTGGATTTTTTTGTAATAATTATTTTAATATAATTCGTAGTCATAAAGGTTTTTTTTAGAAAAAATAATGTATGATAAAAATCTTCCCTCATTTCAATAAAAAATTTCTCTTGAGTGTGCCAATCAAATTATAATTTGTTTTGTTGTTTGAATACAATTTAATTTTTAACTGGTTCTTTTATTTTGTCCTAATAAGGTCAATAAACTGTTTTGTTTATGGTTACATTTAGATCACTCCAAGTATTGTATCATACAACTCTATTTTTTTACTTAGATTTTTTCTAATCATTCAGAAATCAAAACATTGTACAAATAAACTTCATTCGAATTAATAAACTTGTTTTGATACCAGCAGTCATTTTTTAATAAGCATTGGTATAAAACGCTTCTTAGACGTCACTCCTCTGAAACCGAGAACTCTGCCAGACCCCTAGCTGTCTGTTATGGACAGGTTTCAGTATATCGCAATTTTTTTTTTATTGATTTTTTTGAGTTATTGTTTCAAAATATTAAGTTTCAAAACTAAAAGTGGTATTAACAAAAATATTAAATTAAGTTTATTAATTTTTTTGTTAAGTTTATGGTTATAGTTACCACTTCGTTGTTGATTTTTTTTTTTTTTTTAGATCAGGGACACTGTTGGTAGACTCATACTCAAATGATTCAGAAGAATTTTGGAAGCCTGTTCTTCAAATGGCCTCTGCTGCAATTATTTCTTGTAATTTTCTCACAGTGTTAGGAAAAGAGTCTTCTTTTGTCACCAATAAATGCCCTACAGGTATTGTATTAATCCTTCTTGCAGTATAATAAATGAATTTTAAAATATATATTTATTTTTTAAAAAAGGAATTGTTATATTTTTCAGTATTTTTTTTTCCTCTTTACTTACTGGAACTTTATTTTAAAATGATAATATTGTTAATACTTAAGGAATATGCTGATAACTTCAAATTAAACCAGAATTTCTGATTATTCCTTTAAAATATTAATTAATAAGTTATTTTATAAATATTTATTGAAAATACAGAGTAATTTCTGCTTATCCCAACTTAGTTGGTTTTAATTAATTCCCATTGTCAATGGATGGTGTGTATGTTTTTCATACATTATACTTTCTTATTCATTGTTTGTACAAGTTGAAAAAATTAAATAAATTTTTGTTTTAGTTTCCTAGTATCTATGAATCATACTTTTTTTTTTTAGATATAATGTATACAGAAATTGTGAAGAAGTTATCAAATATCTTGCAGTTACCTGCAATAAAGGTTCCAGATGATGAGGATGTAATTTCAGCATTTAAAAAAAAAGAAGAATTGTTTCCGTTAGAAGTGAGACAGATGTTATTCCATAGTGAAAACCTGATTGATAAGGTTTTCAGAGAAGTAATAACCCCCCGTCCGAAATTAACCAAACCTAGTATCACCAACAGGTATAATTTCTAGTCCTTTCTGCTTATTATGTATTTTAGCTTAATCCATTTCATCTTCTTAATTTTATGTTTAAATTAAAGTGAAATTTCATGGAATGAAAGTTTACAAATGTACAATATGTAATAGCATGATTTTTAAAAATATTTATTCATTGAGGTAAGGTAGTGGACTCTTAATTCTCTGGGTTCGAATCCAGCTGATGCCAATTATGTGTTATATCAGTCATAGATTGACTCAGGGGTTAGGAACCCCTTCTGTGGTCTCTTTAAAGTGGACACCATTAATTTGGTTGGATCTGTAATCCGAATAATTTCTAGAAAAAAGTTATGAAGGAAAAGAGACTATTTGCGAATAACTCAAAAAGTGTGCATTTTTTTCTCCAAAAAGTGCCCATGATTATTAAAAAGATTACTAAATTACCTACAAAACAAAAAAAATCAGACGATTACTAACAAAGGTATAGTCCATTAATTTTAGTATACTAAATAATGTTTTCCCCTTTAAAGATTTACTATTCTACTACCTTTTTTTTCCTTGGTGATATATGCTTTATTATTTCTTAAAGGCATTTTTTTGTTTGTACTTTTAATTTATTTTTTTTTAATTTAGAAAATTCCATGATTGAGGCTTTATTTATTGAAAATTATCTTTTCAGTCAGCGTTTAGAAATAGACTCCAGCAAAGCAATTTGTACTAATATTTTGGTTTATTATGTTAAATGAAATATTGTAATCGACCCAAAAAAAACAATTAATTCCTCCCTTACATAATACATAGGATCTACTTATTTCCATATTTTTTGGCTATTCCTTCACTAAAGAAAATTGTCTGCGAAATATTAATACTGAATAAATAAGTACAATTATACCAACTAGATACATATATTCATTTGAAAACATTGAATTGTTTACTTATGGTTCTATGATTCAAAATCATTAGATATGTTAACTAATTCAAATTTTTTAAAAATTGTTTTTAGTTTGATGGAAAATTTGAAAGATGTTGATTTATCAACAAGTGCTGTTCATATATATTTAAAAGAAGCAATATTAAATGTGATTGAGGATTACATGGAACCTAAAGGATTCGCAGCGGACATACTCCTTGGTCAGTTCAAACTACTAGAGCATCTAAACGCCCTCTATACAGTTGTCCAGCTTACTAGTGCTCTTAGTGCAGTTTTAATTACAGAGGTACTACTGGTTACAGTTAATGTTATTTATTTATTTTTACTTTTAGTTACCTATATATAAAAAAATGTGGTATATACATGATATATGGTACAGGCTGATATCAATACTGAATTCATAGACAGGACAAAATGGGAACTTTCTTCTTCCAAAATAACCATTGAGGAAGAAGCTTCTTAAAATATGCCTGCTAGTACTAATACGATTTCTCCCATAGTTAAGGAAATATTTCTCCTGAATTCTGTGGCCATGTTAGAGCATCTTGATTTTAATAACTTATAAGTATTTAATAAAAAGAATCGTTTAAAATATTTTTGTAATTTATTTTTTCCTTTTCTTTTTTTTTTCTCATTTCAGTCAAGCAAGGTTTCGAAACGTTTTGGAAGTGTGAGAATTAATAAGTGTTTTGAGAGGTTTACGTATTGCTTACTTGGCATACTTTCTCAGGATTATGTAAATAACTTTAAATTTCATATTGATTCATGTATCTTTGAGAAAAAGAGCACATCTCTTCTTGAGAAATCGAACTTCATTCACTTATACTATCAGGTGAAACAAATATTGTTAGTTACTATGTAACATGTATTTTTAGAACTGTGTTTAACATTTCACAAACCATGGGAAACACAATTATCTAGCTTAACTAACAGCAACATTAGCACCTTTTTTTTTATTTATCTTGTTACCAACAGCAGATATAAACTTCAAAAACATTAGCATAGGGAAACATCCATTTTGTTTACTAACAACAACCAACCTTTAAACATGTCATAAAAAATATTTTAAATATATTAATAACACATCATATGAATTTTCTATTGCCTGTATCAAATCCATTGAGTCATATATTTAGGTATAAAAAAATCAAGAAATATTTTCAGTTAACTTTTTTTTTTTTTTCTTCCCTACCTCGCCTTTTAGACTATAAAGGGTTTTCCCGAGCTGGGGGTAGAGCGTGGAGGATTTAAAATCCCCTCTGGAATCAGGATGCGAACTCGTACTTTTTGATCTCTCATAACTTTGGTTATCTGGTTGCCGGGCAACTCGCAGTGCTGTGCACACGCGTTAACCCATTCGGCCACCCTGCCCCCTGATAGTTAACCTTTCATGTCTGTGTATTTATATGAGAAAATTATCCTTTAGTTCTGGCAAAAAAGGCCAATAGGCACACTTGCTGGACTTAGTTTAGTCCCCCCTACTAGTACCCTTTAGTCCTACTCATAACGATAAATAAATTACAGTCCAGTCCCGATAATATAACTAATGATTGGATGAGTCAGTTCAGATTAGCTATTTACGTATATAAAAGATTTATGCATGTAATATGTATATTACATAACTATATCTATTATTTAAATTATTTAAAAAATTGTTTTAAAAGATTAATAAAAATATACTTTGATGTTGTCATGATATATTCATATTAAGGTGAGTTGATATGCTTCCCAAAGGCTACAAACACTAATTCTTGGTTAACGAAAACAACAGAGATTTTATCCACTTATGTTCCAAAAGTGTATTATAATAATTATACTTTACATTAATTTTATTTGACAAATATTTAAAAAACAAATGCCTGTTGATTTTTCCAGCACTTGTGTTGATATTTCACAAATTCTCTTTAATCTAATATATCTCAGTGATCTAATTTTTTTATAGCTCATCAAAATTAAACTATATTACCTACTGTTATTATAATTTTTTTAATCAAAGCATTTTCATATTTTATTCTTCTATTGATTTCAGGCCACTCAGGAAATCAGGGTTATAATTAGTGACGAAATAATTCACAGTTATATGAAAATTTTTAGATATTTTTTGAAGATAAGGATAGCACTGGATACAATTAAAAGATTAACAATGGATTGTAAGATGTTTTATTAAGCTACTATTTAATAATTTGCGAAGATTTTTAGATTAAAAATTATGACCATCAGTTCGGTTTTCGTACATTCCATTCAACAACACAATAATTACACAGAGTTACTGACTAAATTGCTGGAGCACTAGAGAAAAAACAATATGCAACCAGTTTCTCAGGTATTCGATAAAGTGTGGCACCAGGGACTTTTCTTTAAACTCAAAACTCTACTGCCTCATACATATTACCTCATTCTCCAATCTTTCCTTTTCAATAGATTTTTCTCCGTCTGACGGCCTAGAAATTTCCTCAATTCGACTAGTGTTGGCAGGAGTTTCTCAAGGATCAATACCTCCTTTATTCTACATTATATATACGCATGACATACCAATCAACTCCGAAACATTGACTGCCACCTACACTGATGATACAACAATTTTAACAAAATACCATAATCCCAGACTAGCTTCCTTGAATTTACAAAATCACTTACTGACTTTACAAAATTGGTACTCACTATAGAAAATAAGATTAAATCATGACAAATCACAACATATAACATTTACACTTCGACGAGAAAAACATACCCACCAGTTTATACAGGAGAAAACCAAATTCCTCAGACAGAGTACCTTACCTTGGACTAATATTCGACAGAAGGATAATCTGGGGCCCACATGTCAAAATGAAATGACAGACTTTAAACAAGCGACTGAAAATACTGTACTCACTTTTTTCTAAATCGAAACTGAAAGTTTGACAAAAACTAAATACGTCATTTACAGATTCAAACCTATCTGAACATACACCTCTCAGATTTACAGTTCGGCAAAAAAGACGCACTTACAAAAACTACTAGTAGGAGTTACTTACAAGGAGCTCTCTGGTACGTCATCGACAAAACTTTACATAATGACTTACGACAACTAACTATAGACCAACACATACGTACTCTCTACTCTCATTTTCATCTCAAACTACACGGACACACAGACTGTCATACCTATCAGGAGGAGAATACATTATACATTAAAGGAGCTGGATGAGAGATCTCACCTAAATCTAGAAAGAAGAGAAAAAAAAAAATTAAATATTTATAGATATTTCATAATGATTCAAATATTCATTATTCCATTTATTTCATTTATTTCTTCAAATCTTCATTTAGTATTTCATTAATTATTTTCAAATGCATTTATTCAGTTGATTGATTTATAATCTTTATGTTTTATTTTGTTTAAAGTTATAGAAGAAACGGCTGAGAATATATTGAGATTCAGGCAACTGTGTTCTCTGAGGTTGTGGCTTATCCATACCATGAGTACATTAAACAATTATTTTTCTACTTATACTGATACAGAGTTCCAGAATGAAATCAAGAAATTATGCCTCAAAGAAAGAAATTTATCAGCTATTTATATTGGTAAATATATTACTGTAATTATAAAAAAAATTATAGAGTTGTTAAGTAAATTTCATGTTAAGTAAGTAATCTTCATGTCACAATCACAGTGCGATCTCCTAAAGTAAAGTCCATATCAACATCCATTGAAACAAAATGCTTGCAAATTGAACATTAAAGTACTGGTGTCTTGGCATGAATAGAATCATTATACTAAAGCTTGAATAAATAATTTAATAAGTTAAACCAAATAGTTCAATTTGTGATTGTAATTTTTATTCAAGATTCCAAATCTCATTTTAATTGTTTTTTATGGTCGTTTATTTGTAAATGATTGATTATTACTTAGCAATTGCGTCATTTTTTTTAAATAAAATTATTTAGTCAACTATACTTATCAATAAGGCTTCACACCATTTTTCTTAGAAAAGAAGTTACAAGAAAACCTTTAAAAATTATACTTGCATAAATAACAAAAACAAGTACGTAAACTTCCTCTGCTCCTCTAGCTTCCCCCACATTCTGCCTAAATATTAGATTGTTAATTAGCAGCTTATTTAATGTTCTTTGTGAATGAAATGTAATTATGTTAATTCATCATTCAATTTTTTTTTACACAATTATTTTGAATTTTTTCAGCACATAAAAAATTCCTCAAAAACTGGCAGTACCATTGTTTCATCTCAGAAAATCATCCATGTCTTGAAAACATTGAAGAGGTAAAATTTAATTTAATTAGTAAACCATGCATTATTGTTTTGTTTTTTGTTTCTAATTATTAATTAATTTTATTCTTGATAAACTAAACCATTATAATTGTCTCCACTTGGCTTTTCCTTCATTGCTAAAGCCATTAAAAAATTCATAACAGATTATTTCTAGTTATATTTGGATTCAGTGATTTTTATTTTGCTAAAGTGGAAAATATAAAAAAATTAAAATTGATCATTTTTAATGAAAGAGTCATTGAAATCTTGTGGATTTAAGAAAAGGAAGTTAGGTTTAGCCTCATTTAATATTATCAAGGAGTTGTAGCTTGTTGATTGCTAAGATGGGATTTATATCAGATGGTAATTACTAGAATCAAAAGGTTTAGGAATCTTATTAAAAAGCTACTCCTTCTATTCCCCTAATAAAAGCTACCCTTCCTTTATCCTCTACTCTATTTAATATTGCTTTGGAGTATGCAATAAGGGCAATTCGGACAGTTTATAATAGAATGACACAGCATCTGGCTTACGCTGATGATGTAATAACGGCAAAAAATAAAACATCATTAGCAGAGGCATTAGAAGAATTCGAAACTGCAACTAAAGAACTTGGGTTACAAATAAATAAACAGAAGTCTGTGTACATGCAAACATCAAAAAATTCAACTGAAACAGTCGAACGAGTCACAATGGGTAACCACACCCTAAAAGTGGTAGAAAATTTTAAATATTTGGGAGCACTAATCACAGAAATCAATGAAATGGTGGAAGAATTAAAAGCAATGATGACTGCTGGGAATAAGTGCTGTTTTACAAAAATATTAAATTACAGATCTCTTTCTTACAGAACAAAGATCAAGGTATATGAGAAAGTCATCTCCTATGGCTCTGAGACTTGGGTGATCTCCAAAGCATCAGAAAAAATACTACTCGCATGAGAGAGAAGGGTTCTCCATAGGATCTATGGCCCGGTGTGCGAACAGGGCCAATGGAGAATTCGCACTAATAAAGAACTGTAGTATGAAATGTATGCGAGGCCGGATTTGGTCTCAATTGTGAGGGGAAACCAAATCAGATGGTTGGGCCACGTGATTTGATTCCCAAACGCTTGCTAGAGGATCGGCCTGCTGGAAAACATGGAAGAGGAAGACCAGGTAGAGGACAGCCTGAAAGGAATGGGAATTTGAAGAAGAAATTGTATTGCTCTCCTTAAAAACAGTGCTTGCCAAAGTATAATTAGCCATAATTGAAAGTTCCTCTTAAGTTTAGAACTCCACAAAAATAGTATCCTCTGAAAATTCATGACCCTGTTAAAATGTGCCTCCTCAAAAATATTGATGCTGGGGGCTTAGTCGTAGGGTCTTAGAATGGAGGAAAGGAGCTGTTCAGGAAAGATTAAGAAAAATGAAATTGTTTAGGGTTAACATTAAGAATAAGGCTTGAAAAAAAGTAGAAGCTATTAAAAACATCTAATGCAGACCATTCCATTTGTAGGTATATAACATTTTTTGAGCTAATAGATGGACATAGTTTTAAGTTCTATGACTAAAATTATTTCATGAGCTCAAATGAACAATATATTGTAAAAAAAAAAAAATGTATTTAAATATATCTGCTAAAAGGTATCTAATGAGTTTTTGAGTGAGTGGTGGACCAATTTTTAAGTTTGATATCTCAAATTATTCAATAAGATCCCTTGATTTAAACAATTTAGACTCTAAAAATTAATAACTTATTGTGTAAATTTTTTTTTTAATCTATCCATCAAAAGATATTTAATGATTTTTTGATCAAATGGCTCAACTGAATTTTAAGTATGTTCAAATTACTCAGTGAGATCTGATGAATATTTTGAAACAATTTGAGTTCAAGATAGTGTTTATAGCTGTTGGAAATGGTTTTTGTCCCATGTAATTGTGCATGTCAACTCACTATTTTGGCAAAGAATGGAGGGGGAAAGTTGTTGTAGAGGTACAATCAAACCTATTCTTACCAATACGGGAAGATCGATATTCATTCCATGGGTCAGCCACAAAATTTCAACCCACCCAGGCCGAATTCGAACCAGTATCGCTAGATTCGAGAATGTTAAAGTGAGAAGTGCTTTAACATGCTCTGCTTGATGATCTGCAGTGCATGTCAACATCCAAAGAGTCTTGAATCTTGTTCGGCACTGAAAGGCACCCAACTAGTACACCAAGTTTGAATACTTGTACACATCAGTTTCTCTTTACTTTCCTTTGTGATGAATAGAATTATTTCTATAGTCGGTTTTCTTTTTTTAATTAAAATATTTTTTATTAATTTAAGTATTTTATTTTAGTTCATTTCTATATGCAATGAATTAAACTTCTATTGGAAATTGGAAAGAAAACATTTCTTAGCTGACTATCAAATAGAACAGATAGAGCAAAAATATCTAGAATGCATTAGAAAATTTGTTGGAAATATTCAGTTATTCGAAGATCGTCTTGTTGACAGAAATGATACCTGTAAGTATTATTGTTGTTTGTATTTAGCATTAATTATTGTTTTATTTTATTATAATCAATAGACTATATATTTGTCTTGTTTTTTCAGTTGCATTTTTCTATGATGAGATAATGAATAATGTACCTGTTCCTCTCCATATAAGCACTCCAGAAACATCTATATGCTCAGAGTAAACAAATATTTAAATAATTGTATATAAAAAAAATCATTTCGTTGTAATTATGTACATAAAGATCATTATTTGTATATACACTTACTGTGATAAATTAGACATAATTATTTATATAATTGTATTTATAACATTTATTTTTTGTTAAAAAGTAATACTTTTTATTAAAAATACAAATTACTATACTTTTTTCCATTATTTTTCTTTCATTCTAATCCTATAAAAAGATAATTTAAAGAGTCTTATGTTATGTTGATTCCTTTCTATATATAGATATATTGTTATTGCAAGATACAAAATGAAAATTGATCTTAGCATACTATATTAAAAAAGATAAAAAAAATAGTTTATTAATAATCAGATCTGGGTAAAAAGTATTTCAATGATTATTTTCAAATACAGCATGTTGTGTTTTTAAAATACTTTGTACCTATAACAACCCTGAAAAAAATAAAGTTATTCCTAAGACAAAATGGACCAGGTTTCCTTTATTTTATGAATTATATTTTCCAGTCCATTTTTTACTTGAGCCAAAGATGTAACTTTTCAAATAACATTTTTTATCTGTATTTATGGATATGAGCAATAGGAGAATTAATCCTGAAAAGCTCAAAGCCGTACTCTAACAAAATTGTGCTTAGATTATTGCAGTAAGGCTGTTGATATTTTAATTCCAAGTAAACGTGTAATGAGATTATGAGACAGTGGATATACTTTTAAAAGTATTTATTGTGAATACATTATTTTATTCAATTAATGTTATTTCTAAATAATTTGTATCTAAAGTTATGCTTCGTTAAATTATTTAATTTTAAGTATTACATATCAATTTAATACTTCGTTTTTATTTGCTACAAATTTAAAGTCATCAACTCTAAAAAATTCTAAGCTCGATTTTTAGGGACGAGAATTCTGATTCAAACTATCAGCTTTGCTACATAATGTGAAGCGACCTACACAGTTTGGTAATTTATTTTATGTACTTGAAATGTTTTATATCTTCTAAAGAAATGTTACAAACAATGTTTTAATGGAAAATACAAAAAAAATTATTTTATTTTTTGAAATATTTCATATGAAATACTGCCAGGTTTGGTCACAAGATTAATTTAACTTAAAGTTATATAAGCTATGTTACTAGAATTAATGAAGCATGCTGAAGACGAAATTGAATAATGTTTGAGTAAGATTCTGGTTTAGACTGTTTGTTAATTAAATCAAATATACTGGATTTCATTAAGCTCAGAATAAAACTATTGAACTTACGAAAAATAAAATGTAAATCACTATTCTTTTTATTCCTTGGAATTGTCATAAAACATGATTTTATCAATCTCTCATGTCATGATATTAGTATGACTTTCTGTTAAAAACATGAACAGTTGCATAGAACATTGATCAGGTAAGAATCTCCATTTCCCAAAAAAGTAACACCCTCATTCTGGTGTGTCCTTTAATTCTTATTATTTTATTACATTTTATGTGAATTAAATATAGGCAATATAGTTTGTCTTCTGATGCATAGAACTTTTCCATTTTTATGTTTGTCTTCTGATGCATGGAACTTTTCCATTTTTTTGTTATGGCTCTTGACCTTTGGCTTGCATCATGAGTTTTCTAGCAGCTTTGAGTCTTTAGAGGCGACAGCCGTGATGCTTTAGCTCTCTTGAAGATATGCAGGCGGAACATGGTTTGCAATAACCGGACAAAATCACAATCACTCCCCAATTTTCCAATTTGATAAGAGTAAAGGCGGATTTACACTGGAGGAATCAAAAGTGATCTTTCCTTACCTGCAACCAGCGTTTGTGAGTTTTGTTCCCGGTGGAGAGAACTCAAAGGCCACAAGGATAACAACCAGTCAATTATTAAATTGACCACCATAGACAACGAACTTAGGAAATATTGGGAAGGGAGAAGACCAAGTTTAGCAGAGCCAGTCTGTTAGATTTGGGCACCTGTAACATATGGCCAAGCCTCAGTGTAAAACCGCCCTTACTTACAATAAATAAGTTTCTATAGAAATGGGGGGGGGGGGAAAGTCCGATGAGCCGCACTAATTTTCAGGGTGAGCTTATTATTTTATGCTGCTCTGATATTGGCTAGGCATGTTGTAGAATATACTTCTAACTGCGCCTAGTGGCATAAAATAAATGCCTATCATTGATTAACCAAAAAAACTTAAATTATTTAAAAAATTCTTAGACAAGTGTTACTTGTAGTCTTGTACATTGGTCAGACTTTTTATTATTTTTAGAATAAAATAATTACAAAAATTAATCACCTAAAAAATTATAACCGTTGGAAGTGAAATAAGAACTCACGTTTACACGTTCTTACTTACGTTCTTAAAACGTTGACACACGACTTTTATTTTAAGTCACCTGCTCAGAAAGGTGGGTTTGACGTATCGTAAAAAATTATGATTTCAGTTAATCAAGTCGATCTTTATGTATTTCTTTAAGTAAATTTTTTGTCAACCAAAAGGCTAAACATTTTCATAATTATATGTAAACATACATAGAAAATAACGTAAGAAAACAAATGAGAAGGCTACAGGAACCCAGCTATTTATTAAAGTAAACAGCTCCTGGTTTTAATGAGAGAAATGAACTAAATTTATTATCAGAGAAAGATAAGTTATTCAAGCAGTAAAAGGTTATTATAACTCAAAATAAGGCAACAATGTCAGTCAAGAATCGAACGCGGTGAACCTTCACCAATGGAAAAATGAGAAAGCAACTTTATTTTTTACAAGCAAGTTTGCCAACAATACTTAATGAGGCATTGGGCATAATAAATAGTATTTCAGGCACTTTTCAATAAATTAGCACTAGTTTATTTCCATTTTAATTATAATCTTCAATAATTCACGTACTTTTAATTATTTATTGGTTTTAGATTAATTTCTTAAATTTATATACTGTAAATATTGATGTGAGATTCGGAAGGTAACATTGTTAGTTTCCTTGATGTAGTTCTTCGTATAATTCCAAGGTGGTACTCCAGTTAGTAGTTTTGTTAATTAAAAGTTCTACATTTATGTTCTTTTCGGCTTTGAGATTATTTCTGTGAAATAATATTTTCCTGTTTACAAGTGCTGCAGTGTTTGCATTTTGTTTATTTGTCAATAATTATTTTTATGCACTGATTGTTTTTATTTTACCTACAATATTATACCATGGCATTACATTTAGCTGCTAATGGTTGTTATGGTGTTATGATATACAACAATAAGGACTATCCAGATTCCTATGTGAGTACAATATGATATATTTTCTTGGCAACTAATTTTCTGCAATTTTAGCTAATCTTATAAGTTAATTTTGTTAGCAGAATCAGGTATTTTAAACAATTACTCAAATTGTTTGTGAGTTAAAGAATTATTCGTTCCTGAGAAAGTTTCTTATTCATAAATTTTATACTTAGTTATGATTAAGTTATTAATTACTAACAACTATTAATAAAAAATATTCTAGCATGATTATTGTGATGTATATTTGTTTTTTAGATCAATGAGGAACTTAGGAAGTTTGGCAAAGTACATGAAGCTCAAAAAGGAGGAAAAAATTTGATATTTATATATTATAAACAATATGAAGAAGCTAGGGCTTGCTTAGATGCATTATCTTCTGACCCTGATTTCAATGCAAAGCCGGCTAAACCCAGAGAAACTTCCCGGGCTGTTGTTTCCTATGGTGCGAGAGAGAGAGCTAAATCAGTGGGGGAGAGAGTTAGAAATAAATTTGAACCGTATCATGAAAGTAAAAGAATTAGTGATAAAACAGAGAGAGATGTGTTCTCCAAAGAGGAGGAAGAACACCCATTGAGGAAACGATCCATGTCAATAACTAACATAAGTGTTGAAAAGGTTGATAATTCCACAGTAACTGACAAATCTGATGTAAAAGAAAATACAGAAACAAAGAATGATAATATCGAAGAACCAAAGTCTACTGAACAAACCATAACAATGGAATTTAAACAAAAAATTCCATTTCGTCCAAGATCTAAATCAGTTGGCAGGTTGAATGTAGAAGATGAAGCTAAAAGAGCAGAACTAATAAAGAAAGTAATCAAATCTGAAAATAATGAAGGTGGATCTCTTGATTCATTATTTGAAAAAGAAATTGTAGATAAACCAAAAGAGGAAAACGATCAATATAGTACTCCATTTTCTCAATTAAAAAGGTCAAAATCTTTTCATGAAAATTTGGCCAATTGTGATTATAATGGATTGGAGAATGACAGAAGAAAATCAAATCTTTGGTTAACACCCAAACCGAGTTTTTACAAACCCAGATATGGTAAATATTTTAAACTGTAATTTTACTAATGCCTACTTAAATTTTAAATTATTGATTCCGATCTGGCCCAATCCAGATACCTTTCCTTCCATAACAAACTGCAGAACCATCCGAATCCTCTCGTTTCAAACCTTGCTTTCTCCTCGATCCCTGATAACCCTCCGAGGCGTCTGAAAAGAAGATGGCCTCGGGATCTTCTAATATAGAACTTTAATTTGAATTCTACCAATGGGTAGTTTCTCTTCATGTTGTACATGCCATGTTACAAATTTCTCATTTACATATTGTATTCTCTATGTAATACAGTTGTAAATTCCATTAAAATAATAAAATAAAATAAAAATATGGATAGTTATACTCTTATTCATAATAAACAAATTATGCATGTAGTGCCTTTAACAAAAAAAATACTGCCTTAACAATGCAATACTGGGTAATATGCGGAATCTCTTGAGATTCCGAAGACAAAATGTTATGCGCAATTCATTAGGCACTTAAGTTTGGCCTCGAGATCTCATGATAATCCACCATACACCATACAGCCATAGTCGAAATGGGAAAAACAAGAGAGGAAACTAGGAGTTGACCAGACTTATATGGAAAGAGATAATGTAGGCGATTGAACTGTTTTATGGTGGATATAGTGCAATGGGAAATGTAGGAGATGTTCGGTTTTCAGGAGAGGGTTTGATCAAAAGTAACACATAGGTTTTTAGCGGTAGTATGGAATAAGATAGGCGAGTTGTTCAGGAGAAGATTGAGGGATGCCAGGAAGGATTTGAGGAGTGTGGGAGATCCAATCAAGATGGCTTTCATTTTCTCAGCGTTCAGAATGAGCCTGTTGAGGTTATCCCCTTCACTTATTCTATTAATATCTTCTTGGATTTTTAAAATGGCATCTGAGGAATTGGTCGGATTGAAGGAGAGGTAAATCTGAATGTCTTCAGCATACACGTGGTATTGACAGTGCAGGATTGAGGATGAGAGGTCATTTATATAGATGGAAAAAAGGTTGGAGGATAGGGAAGAGCCTTTTGGTACACCTCTGGACAAGGGTAGAGATTCAGATGGGGGGTTATTAGGGATCACAACGTACTGGGAGCGACCGGTTAGGATATGTTGGAACCAATTAAGGGCACTAGAAGAAAAGGATATATTTTTAAGTTTGGTTAGGAGGATGTTGTGTTCTACTGAATCAAAAGCTTTAGAGAAATCTAGGAGAAAAATGATAGTTAGTTGCTGCTGATCTATGGCTGTATGAAGATCTTGGGAAATTTTGATTAGGGCAGACTGAGTAGAGTAGCCAGGCCTAAAGCCGGATTGGTAGGGGTCTAGGAGATTATTGTGCTCTAAAAAATGGGATAGCTGGGATTGGGCTAGTCGTTCTAAAGGTTTGGAGAGGTTTGAAAGAAGAGAAATTGGATGAAAATCATTAAGAGATGATGGGTTAGAGGTCTTCTTCAAGGGCGTACTATGGCAGTTTTCCAGGATGTAGGGAAGGTAGCACTCTGAAAAGGATAATTATAGATATGATAAAGGATTGTAAGAATTGATGGTAGTGCGGCTTTGATAAAGAAGTGATCGGGATTAAAAGAGAAAAACATTTGAGCCGGATCGGACGCAGGAGTTGTGGTTACGAAAGGGCAGGAGACAAAGTGAGCGTTGAGGTTATCGGCAGAAGCGGAAATGGACTGGGACTGAGGTGTATTACTAGCGGTCAGTTTTCTGAGAATAGCCCACGTGGCCTTGGTATTAGGGGAGTTAGACAAGGAATGATAGCAGTAATGGGATTTAGCATGGCGTACTGCTGATTGAGTGCTGTTTCGAAGCTGTTTGAAGGAGAGAAAATCTTCATGAAGTCGAGTTCATTTAAACCGTCGTCTTGCAGCATCTCTTTCTCTCATACACTCTCTTAAAGCAGGAGTAAGCCAAGGAGTGGAAGGATGTCGGATGGTTTTTGTGATAAGAGGAGCATGTTGGTCGAGGATAGAGTGAAGATGAGAGGTAAGGGTTTCTACCATGGAGTCGATCGATTTTGAAGAGTAAATGGGATCAAACTGGATATTGTCAAGATCTTTTGACAGTGTTTCGTGAGTGAGGGAATTTAGGTTCCGGAAGGATATTATTCGGGGAGAAAAGGATGGGACAGGGATAAGGTCGTGGGAAGATAAAAACGGGACCAGGTGCTGAGTTTGTCTGTGGAATCTAGGATAAATAGATCAAGCCAGGATTCCGAGAACTGAGCATGGTGGGTTGGGTTGTAGGATTGTACATACAGGGTTTTACATTGAATTAGACTGTTGGAGATGGGAATTTTTTTTTAATATTTATGCCACTGGAACCTCAAATAGTAAAAACTATTCAATTGAGCCTATGTTTTGACCCACTTTGCATGGCTTTAATAGTGCTGAATAAACGAAGAAGCATTTGACAAGCTTAAATAGATAATCAAATAACAAGAAACAAAAGATCTAAATAAGAAAATGAATAGAATAAGATAGTGAATAAAATAAACACTAGTAATATGATAAATTATTTACCTCGGGCACAATAAGTATAACCGAGTACTGACAAGAATCAGAAGGGAAATAAAAGTGAGAGTGTGGCAGTTAAACTTAGGGTCAAGCTGATCATATTGGGTGAAAATTAAGTATTAAAAAATATATAAAATAATCACGATGAAAGAGGTAAAAACAATTAAACAAAATTTAAGTACAAAAAAACAATTATTACCAAAAGTTAGCTGGTAAATAATATCTTTAGTTCATAAGCACTATTATAACTTAAAAGAAAATCAATATTCAATAAATAGTTTTTACTAATTGACGTTCCATTCTATATTGCTGCCTAGACCTTTTCTTCTCTTATTGATTGTTCTAAAGAACTAAATTAGTTGAAGTGTAGTCTTGTATCAAATAACTGTTGTTATTATGTACACATTCTTATTTCAGATAAACCTGTTGTAAAAAGAGAGTTTAACGAACCATATCTTCTGCCTGCTATGACTATTTATGAGCATTATGTTATTGGTATGTGATTTTTTTTCCTTTACACAATGAATTACATTGTTATTTTTTATTAAAATGTTTTATTAAAAATCATAAAATAATACTCCCTATCAATTATTGTTAATAATCTAAGTTAACATATAAATTAAAAGGTGGACATTTATATCTGGTTCTTTACAAGGATCTAGTTCTTTACTTTCACTGTACCTGATGGAAGTAGTAGTAACAGTAATTCTAACATTAATGCAAATGTAACAAAACTATTAGTGTTATGTTGGTGGGGATATTGCTTACAGTAAATCAAATAGTAGAAGTTGGTTGGGGAGGTGCAGTTATAATGAACGAAATAACACAAATAAGTGGATACACAAATTTGTTGTTTGCCTTAGGATTCTGATGCATTTTGTCCAGATGAAGGCCTAAAACCTAGGGCAAAATATTCTTTAATGTCCTTGGCCTGCTTTTGACGGCCCTACCTGCAGCATGTACTCATCCCTGCCTGCCTCATGTCTGTGAGGACACTATCCTGCCAGCGTGATTGTGATTTCCCCTGGTTCTTGTCCCTCCTGGCTAGTTCCTGTACTCTTTTAAAGGGTACCTGTAGTCTTCTTTCCTGATGTCATGACCAATACATTTTAGTCTCTGCAACCTGGCGAAGTTGGAGATACTCAAATCTTGATATTCACTATACAACTCCACATGAATGAAACTTGGCTTCATTGTCTTTCAGCGTCCCCGCAGTCTGCAGTGAGAGCAGTGGCTGCTGGAATCAGAAGAAATCCCAATCCAAAACAACAAATCATGTCTCGGAAAATAAGAATCTCTGTCAAATCAATGTCTCACATAATAAAAAGTGACCTTAGGATGACTGCATTTTGAAAAATGATAGGACAAAGGCTAACCACTTCCCTAAATTCCCTAAAGATTAGAGTGGATAGATGCCAAGTGCTCCTTGGCTGTCACACTAATTGTCTTCATCGAAAGATTTTGTCTAGCAATGAGAAAATTTTTACAATTAAAGAAAAATTTAATCGCCAAAATGATCATGTGTACACACACAGCTCTAAAGAAGCCCAGGAAGCCATAGTAAGAGTGGAAAGAGGTCATCACCCTTCCTCAGTGATGGTTTGGTGAGGAGTTTCCTTTGATGGCCCCACAAAGCTCATTTTTTGTGAAAAAGGAGTTAAAAGAGTTGCTAAAAACTATTAGGACGATATTTTGGAACCTGTTGTCAAGCCTCTAAATGATACTCTGTTTGCTGGAAGTTATTGGAAGCTATTATTGGGTTTTCCAACAGGATTCCGCTCCAGCTCACAAGGCCAGGTCAACTCAGCAGTGGCTGCAAAAGAACATTCCAGAGTTCATCTCTGCCGCGGATTGGCCCTCAGGAAGCCCTGATCTCAACCCTCTAGATTATAGGATTCGGTCCGAACTGGAGAGGATAGCATGCCACAGAGCACACCTTAACTAGAAAGCCTCAAGCAATCTCTGGTCTGAGCAGTTGAGCGCTTTCCTCAAGATGTGCTGCGTGCTGCTATTGATGACTGGCCACGGTGATTAAATGCCTGTGTCAAAGCAAAAGGGAGCCATTTTGTGTAATTTCTTTTTTGGTTTACTCTTTATAGATACATATTTTATTTTCTAGTAAAATTTTTGAAAAAATTAATTTTTGTGTTGAAATCTGTATATATTTTCTTGTAAAAATATTTATGACAGGACTAGGCAAGTACATATGTAATTATATAAATTTGGACTTTTAAAGACATAATACGTACACCAAAGAAATTTAATTAGTCACTCTTAAAATTGGTTACTAAATTTAAATTTAAAAACTGATAAACTATTCAAGTAAAAGAACCAAAAGAAAGAGAGCTGTCCAAAGTTAATTGTATATATATATTTTTTTTTAACCTTTTGATTTTAAGATGTTATCTATCTTTTTACTGTAAATCTCCAGTTTCTTTAGACTGAATAGAATTTAGCTTTTATCACTGATTATCTGAGAAACATTCTTATGTATTCACTATCAGAATGACCTAATCCTATAAAATAAAGATTCAATTTTGAGAGGTAACTAACCATTTTTGGTTAGTTTTCTTTGTCCGTGTCACCTAGATTATCTCTAAAAAGGAGGTTTTAAAAGCATTTAATTAAAAATTGTTCTTTAAATAGCGGTCTCCCTTAAGAATTTTTATCAAGAGATTGAATTCATTCATTCATCACAAGAATAATTACATTGTTTTTCTAGCTATTATGATATAATATATATATATTTTTTTTTAATTTGTTCTGTAATTTTTCACACTGCTATTCAACAAATACCTGCATCTCTTTATCTGTAGTAAAAATTAAAATGAATTTATTTACAATTAAAAGAACAAAAATCAATTAAATTTAGTTTAAAGATAAAAAAAAGGAATTTACAAGAATCAATTATTTTCTGTAATATATAAATGACGAATTACCGCCTTGCAGACGAATATGTATTGAGACAGATTTATAACATTAGCTAAATTATTCCTAGTTTAGTTATATATTATATTTTTCCTACAGCTAGGCAACCTAAGAAATTTTCCCAAATTGTTGTTGTCACTGGCCTTCCACTTTATATAACTGAAGAATATTTGTGTGACTTGTGTGCAAAATTTGCTAGAGTTCTCCGAATAAGGCTAATAGAAACCAGAAAAATACAAGAGTAAGTAACTAAGTTTCATTATTGGATGTTCTTTAGTTTTAAATCCTAAGCAATGTGCTTATAGTAATTTCTCATTATTAGTTATCATTTGAATTTTCTTAATGCTATTTTTATGGCTAAATTTTATGCAGAGCCTGTATTTTTAACTAATTAATTAGTTGCAGAGGAAAAGAAATCCATAAATTTGAGTCAAAATAGAATTAAAGTGACAAAGATATAAGATTAAAATTACCCGTTTACTGTCCTGGTGATTCCGTCTCTTATAGCCTTCTTGATTAATCTCTCAAATAGCACTTAATTGCTGGGGAAGACTACTATGCTAAACAGCAACAGCTATTATATGCTCATGCCCATGAATCTTACTTAATATATAATTTTTTTTTAACTTTTTGGATTTCCTCAACATATGATTAAACTCTTATGTTGGCGGGAACACTTTTGATTGAAATTCTATCGGATGTAAGAATACGTAATTGTGAAACGAATTTTAGTAACTTTTTGAATTCCTTCGATATAAGGGTCCACAATTATGTTATCGGGTCACTATTATAAAAATCGTGTTGGGTTTAATTTAAGATTGCACTATTGTGCATCAATTTTTCACTTTTTTTTATTTCATCGATAGAAGAGTCTACTTACCTTGCACAATCTTTAATCTGACAGTATTTTCGTAAAAAGTGTCCTTGACAACATAATAGTGGACCCTTATATTGAAGAAATTTAAAAAGTTACTAAAATTCTTTGCCCAATCTCAAATCTGATAGTATTTTCATAAAAAGCGCCGACGACAAGAACATAGTGGATCCTTATATCTAAGAAATTAAATAAACTATACAGACGATTGCTCAATTCTAAAAAAGGCTTGCTAAAAGTAATTTGAAATTCAATTATTCCAACTTTTATTTGAAAAACTCGAATAAAGAATATAAAGACAACAGATAACTTCAAATTATTTATTATCCAAATGATAACAAAATCTTTTATATACAGTTATAAAATATAATATTTAATATTTATTTATTTGATTGTTTCGACCACTGGGGTCATTTACGCTAAGTCTCTGTAGTCTCTTGCAGTTCTTTTAAATTTTATTGTATATGTCATGTCGATAGTTTTCAAAAATTAAATAAGTCATGAAGGCCTTTCTCAATATTTGTTCTGGTCCTTATATAATATGCCAAAGTATATACGTATTTACAGCTACTACATGTGAGCACGTGTCAATAAAAATTTTATTCCTAAAAGCATTTTTTTTTTTAACATGCCTTAAAGAACAATCCAAACTTATTTTCTTCCAGATTAATTACTGTTGTAACTAAACTTAATAATAATTAACAAATTTTAAATAAATAATTTGTTAATAAGAAAGTTCTACAATGGGAATACGCGGGTTTTTCAAAAATGAGTCTAAGAAATACGTGTGGTTTGGACAAGTGTGATCAAAGTGTTTATGAACTAAGCATAATCTGTTGCAGTTATGCAAAATCTGTCACATATAAATTTAAGGATACACAATCATTTTGTGTTTTTTTACTTACAATTAAATATATTAATTCATTTATATAGTATATTACATTAGTGTATAATTTATTAATAATAAAATTAGAGTTATAAGATATAAATTAAAAACTCATTCATTTTATTTTACTTATCTTTATTATAATATTAATACATTATGTATATGATTTCAGGTGTCATGCATATGTTTATGTGAAGTCTAAAAAAGATGCAATTAATTTAAAAAGAAACATCGATAGAAAAATTTTATTTTGTCATATTGTTGAAGTTATCATATTATCTGATATAAGCAATTTACTTCCTTTTAGAAAATATTAGACTTATGCTTCATGTTATTTCAGTAAATAATTATTTATTTTTCATATAATTTTTTTTTTCCTTTATAGTTATTTAATATTTTCACATTTAAGAAGAACTGATCATAAGGTTCTACTTCTGATTCATTAATTAGTGCCTATTTAAACTTTTTTTTTATTTAAGTTCATTATTACAATTTTATATTTAAAATTTAACAAGATTAATTTTTCTATTTTTATTTATTTGTTTATTTTCTTTTGTTATTATTTTTTACTAGGGACTATTTGTATAACATTTATTTGTGCTCAATATGATGTAATTAAAAAATAAATTATTAAAAATCAGTGTAAACCATTTGCTACAAAATACGATGTTTTCTCAGATCTAAAGTAGCCTCCATCACAGTGGAGGTAGTCCTTGAACTTCATTCTTGATTGAGAATAAAGATTTCTCCTCACATTCATACATTTATTGCTGGGCTCTACAATCTTTGAAGAACCATGGTCTCTGCTGATATCTTCTTCCACATCAGCTGTAAAACGTCTCCCTCGCTTTATACCCATCTTCTTCAAGCTTTTCCCGCTTTATTCTATCCTCAAGCCCTAATCATCTTAGTTAACTGAGTTAGATGACTCAATATCCTGTATACCATTTACGGTGAACAGGTTATTGCCCCTGAGTTCATGATGGCTGAGTTTGTTAAAGCCTAAATGCATTCTAGAGTCTAACGACCCCACTTAGAATCCTGCCTGGGCAGGTTAAAATTTAATTTGTGGCAGACTCACAGAATAAATCTCAACCTTCCCAGTCTGGTCAGAATAGGTTTGGTTGTACCTCTAGAATAAGCGCCATATTTCAGAAATGGTGAGGTATGTGTATCTAGAAAAAATATCTGGTGTATCCATTCACACAACTTTCCAACCGACTTCAGAAAAAAAATTAATATCTTTAAATATGTTCTTTAAAAAACAAAAAAAATTGAATTAAATTTATTTTTATCAAACAAAAGAAAATTGATCAAAGAAAATATTTGAGTACGATTTCTTCGGTATACTACAGCAATGTCAACTTGCTTGTGAAAGATCAGCATAAAAAAATTTAGTACACTTAACATTGCTAATCAAAAACTTTTTTGCAATAGCCTAATTTTATCAGATAATAATTTCTGTTGAAAGTAAAGGGGAAAGTGAAACTTGCGTGATGAGGGCACTAGATTTTTTTTACTTTCTCTTACCTTGTATAGGTAGGGAAGTAATAAATTAAAACGTGTAGAAAGTAGAATATGCTGCATCATGCTAATACTGATTTGATTCTGATGATTTTTTTTTTCTTTTTAGATAATTTAATTACCTTTCAAAAGGTTTCATATATATTTTACCATAGAATATATACTTAGCGAGTTAGGCCCCAAAACATTTTTCTTTTCTTTAAAATTTATTTTTCTGAATTTTCTTGGGAATTGTACATTGGAAATGTACAAAAATTGAAAGGACATTAATTAGAAAATTATAGCAAAGTTTCGTCAAAATCGTTTGCTGTTTTTGTGCTACAGTCTATAGAATACAATTTATGTCACAGGCTTCAGTAGTCAAAATCCTACAAAATAAAAAAAGAAGCAACAAAATCGGTTAACTATTGCCCAAGATAATCTTGGCACAGACAGTATTACCAGTGTCTGAAAATGTGTCTTTTGGACTTAGGGGGCTATGAAACATTTAGATCTGTCGAAAACGGCACATCAGAAATTTGACCCGATCGCAATACTTTCCGTACCTATTAAAGGTAGGAAAGTAAAAAAATATAATTGCCCCCTGGGGTCCCAGTCAGTAAGTACTCCATACGTGAACCTGAATAGGTAGGCCCCCATGGGTATATTCTATACCATTGCCCTACAAAAAAACATTAGCAGTTTTCATTGACCGTCTTTTTATGAGGTGAATTGTTCAGACTTACAACCACTCGTCTTCATCCATGCTTGGGACAAACAATGTTCCTAGCAAAGCTGTTTCTACTGCCAGAGTTGTTTGTTATACCTGACATGTTTCATCATTATATTCCATACATTGTGATCCAAATCATGAATCAACAAAGCAACTAAGTAATGAGGGAACAGGCTACACCTCAGAGCCATCAGAAGTTTACAGAACTGCTTCATGCTGGGAGAAAGTGTAATTATAAATAAACTACAATTTTTATAATTCTACTTCTATTTGCATCATTTTTGAGAAGAGGAGAGCTTCATTGATCTCTAATTACATTTCCTGTATCCATAACAACCACTATGGTACATAAATGATTTGTTTATCTTCATTATAAGCATATACCATAATTTGATGGAAAAAAATCTGAAATAAGCCATTTAATAAGTAGTAAAACGTGTACCATTACAACCTATGAAGGGTCTTGGGTTCAGTACTATTTAGAGAAAGTACTGTTTCAAGGCCTACAGTTGTGCAGAGAGGGGATCGAGCCAGGATCACGCTCAACCGCTAGGTTTTTCCCCTTAATCAATTATTATAAAAGTACCCACTTTATTTAGGCTGGGTGGGCCTCACTTGCGCCATCAAACTTTTTGAGCAGGTCATATTTTAACGGGTTTTTGTATTTTTGGAGGCATATTTCAACAGTGTTATGAATTTTTGGATTGAAAAGTTTTAGAATAAGGGACGAGATGAAAACATGAAACAGACTGCAGCAATCGTATAATCTACGATTTTTCTAATTCTACTTTCCCTTGCTCTTTTTTATAAAAAGGGGAGCCATAAAATATGTTTAGAGGGGAAGGGAGATAGGTTCTTGCGCCGTCGGCCTTGGGGGGGGGATGGGCAACCCTAAATAGGAGATATCAAAATAACTTCTTGGGACCATACGAAATGTAAATTAGTAAAATCTTACAAACGTATTTTCAACCTATTACCATATTTCTTCAACCTTTGGTAGTGAAAAAATATTGTTATAACTTAGATCCATTGTATACAAAAATTAAAATTATTTGAGAACTTTTTATTTTACATTTCATCACATTTGTTAAAAAATTTTTTTCAGGACTTTCACTTATCCCCATTTCATTATTTTTTATTATCTCCTCATTCTGTTGCGGTGGTAAGGCATATCTTTGCGGGGTGAAATTTTTTCCTTCAATGAACAAAATAGACCACACCGTACCCTAAAATTGGAGTCAGTAAACAAAAAATTATAATCATGTTACATACTTCATAATTCAGCATTTTCAAATTTTTTTTTTTAAGTAAAATTTTAATTTTACAATCCTGTGTCTTACCAATTAATTAAATTGCATATCATACACCACAAATCAAAGCTGTGTAGCACCCATAAGGTGAAAAGCAATGCCACTAGATCAGGTAAACAAATAATGTTTTCAGGGTCTAGCCAATCGTAAATATAACTTGCTAAAAAGCTTTCTTCTAACTTGCAACAAAGAAAAAATTAAAAGAAATAATATATAAATATTTGAGATTGTTCAAATAATTATTTCAATTGCATTAATACGAATAATAAAATTTAAATAAATACAATTATATCTTGTTGGGAGCAAATTTTTCATAGGGTCTTATTCTTATTTTATTATTTAATAACTTCAAGGAAAGGAAATTTAACCCTTCTAATTTCTATTTCGTTATTCATTTGTCTGCATAAGCCGTCTGATTGATTCCCAGATGCTGTCATGTTTCCTTTTGGTGTAATGAGTGGAAGTTGCTATATTATATATATTTCCATCGACAATACCTTCTAGGTATTTTTCTCTACTAGGTTCTAAGAACCAAAAAACTCTGCTACCTCTTAGAAAATTTCGCTCATCTCAATCATTCATCAATCCTCCTCTTAGTATTCCTACAGTTATTAAATTGTTTATTAAACAAAATTTATTCCTTCGTCAACTTCAAATCAAACTGCTGTGCTAATGTAAATAACATTAATTTCCATACTTGCTGCTAGAAATAAAAAAAAAAGTAAATATTGAGCCATGCATTGTACTTGAAATAAAAACATTGTAATTATTATAACGGGAGTTGTTCCAAAGGTAAATTATTTTTTTATTATATTTCCTTTGACTCATTCTAAAGTTTCTTTTTTGTATTTAGGTATTTATACAGTTACTATCATTGTAAATAAATGACTGTTGAAGCACAAAAATGAACATGAGGATGATCCAAATGACTCGAAACATCATTCAGACAAATCAATAAAGAAAATAGAAATTTGAATGACTTACTTTTTCCTTGAAAAGGTTAAAAAATAAAATGTATGGATGAAATTCTGCTATTGACTAATAATATATATGCTGCTAGACTTATATATAAATATTCCAATGAACAAAATTCTCTTCTTTTAATTTCCTCTTCATAAAAGCCCTAAATGTGATTCCTTGAAAGTATAAAAGCAATTTCTAGAAGGAATTTTTCATCCACATTTTTTAAAATTCATTTATTGAATAAAAAATTTCCCGTTTTTTTAAAGAGAACATTGGATACAGATTGTTCAAGTGGTTATTGAAGAGCTTTTAATTTAAACCGCAGTAGGTTTTTCATATTAAATTTTGATATACACCCAGCAATATTAAAGGAGCCTCAGTAAAGCTAAGAGCAATTCTAGGCAAAACTAAAAAAATTATAATTAATAATATAGTCAAGTGCAATGTCAAATATTTATAAAGACAAGAAAAATATATTTTAAAATAAATAAGAATTTACAGCTTACATATTTTATAGCAATGGCGACCATAGTATTTAAGAATAACACTATCTGCTTCCATATAGTATCAAGAATGAAATTAGCGAAGATAGTTACAGCGAATATCTGAAACAAACTATTTTGATTATTATTGCAGAAGATGAAATATTTTTTTATATATTTTAAACTGATGGTTAAATCACTTAACAAAAAATGAAAATCTTTTTTTGTAAATAAAATCTATTAGAAAAAATAGAATTACTGAATGGATAAATAAAAACTAATTGTTTATTCAACAGTGATTAGTGCCTCCATCTGGCGATTAAATGTTAATTCTGGAAAAGTCTTTTACTTGAATTTTTTGTATTTTTATTCAATAAATAAATTACTTTCACTTACAGGTTTTCATATCTTATAAAACCTCATATTTACAAATAACCAGTTCGAAATGCTATGAAAAATGTTGAATCAATGATGCTAATTTTTTTGAATGAATGACTATTTTGCATTCAGAAAAAAATGAAAAATATTTTTATAATTTGTGAGGTTTTGATTCTCAACTTTTACACATGCCTACCTCAGCAGTACAATACATTGTAAAAATTACAAGATACTAAAATAATAAAAAAAGGAAAAATAAAATTTGAATGATTAAAAATGTTTATAATGCTCTTTAACTTATCAAAATACATACATCATAAAACCACTTAAAAGGCCTGTAGAAATTAAGACATCTGGGCTCTAAATTGATGTTGGATAACCATATGCTAATGGCAATGAGAAACAAAAATGAAGCCGAATCCTTATTAACATTATTTTGACCTAAGATTTGCATCTTTGCAAAGTGGTAGAACACAACCAATGCAATATTCACTAATATCTTAAACCAGTTTGCCCTACATAAGTTTGGGCATGCTGAAAGTGGTAGCCTTAAAACAACAACACTAGTGCCGTCACATGTATCGACTTTTTCTATCTTCTGCTCCCCTTCCTTCATAATGGTGAATGAAAATTATCATTGATTTTCAATTTATAAAATTTCTCTAATGCACAGGTTAAAAATAAAATCAATGTATGTATCAGTCTCATTTTTCATTTCTGAAGGTCATCATAACATGTGTTCCACAATCTGTTGTTTACATATTAATATATTTTTAAAGTTTTTCATTCAATATAAATATTTTAAAAAAAGAGTTATTTTTTCAGCTAAGCAGTCATTTGGAAGTTAAAATGTTGTTTAAAGAAGTGTAAAAAATATAAAGGAACTACTTAGAAAGAAAACTTTTGAGTTAAAACAAAATATATTGGTATCAGTCTTAACCTGTACAAAAATAAATAATACATAACTGTGACATGAAACCCAGTGATGGGTTGTAGAGCCGATTGATGATTTAATTTTGAAACCAAAGGTTTAATTTATAATTATTAATAGTATATAATCCTTTAAGTGATAGGAAAATAAATTAACTCGTATCATCAGGAAAAGTACAAGAATTAAAATTCAGCAAAATATTTATTTTTTGTAATAGCGAGTTGAAATGGTTACATGATGTTTCTTTCGATCAAACATCTGGTTTCATTGCATGAAATGTCATGTCAGGGTATGAATAAATAAAACAATAGCAAATAAACAAACAATTCATTATATTATCAACTGTTCCATTCTTCAAGCACTTAATAATTAAAATTAAACTTAATTTCGAAGCATGGTTTAATAAATACTGAAACAGAAGTGTTAAAAAGATCACAACCACGCCTTTACAGCTAATGACTATCTACATCAAAATTGACCAAATGAAACCTTAAATCAATTTGCTAATTTTCATTAATGAATCTCTTTAATGAGGTACCATGGGGAGAGACAGAAAAGTATCGAAGCATTGTAATTAATGCAAATTACGCATGTTTTGAGTTATCACATGAAGACCATTTAAAAGTTCTAGGAAATTGGTCAACACTTTAAAGTGGCTTCATTTTTACCACAGGATCGACAATCATATTTTGTATAAACTGATGAAGGAATTTCAATTTTGCACTGAGTTACTTAACACTAATTGTTTCGACAGTATATAATATAAACAGTGATATTGTTTCTATTTTGGTTTAGAATGAAATGCAATCACAATTGTCTAACAAAAATCGCTTATTTGAATCCAAATTTTTAAATAGATTTAATCTGAAATCAAAATTATAATTCCTTATAAAGAAATATTAAAATGGAACATAATTAACAAAGGATGCAGGAACAAACTATTTCATAAACAGATATTTAATTCAGTTTGAATTAAATCTTCTGTATAATTGGAATGAGAGCATAAAAATGAGGAATTATTCAGAAGTCATCAATCGATGAATATTTCTTTTGTACATAAAAAAAGTACACAATACAGATGAAATCTATGGATATTCATAGAGGTAAGAAAATGAGAATTTATTATTCCTTTAATTTGTCAGAAAGGATATAAATTTAATAGTAAAAAATGTAAAACAGTACACCTTCAGAGCTCGAAATGCCCTGTTGATGACCCACGTGTTTGAGTTAAAACGTCAGCACCAATAAAAACCTTTAAACTGACTATCACCCATACATTAGTTACTAATAAATATGAATGATTATATTTGTTTTTTATTTAACTTTAATGCTAATAGCAGTAGCAGAATATGTCCAAGACTACATGTGAATGATAAAACACCATGTAATTGTTTACAAGAACCATCACAGAATAAAAATGCAATGCACTACTGCTGTGAACATAATTCTCCAGACAATTAAAAATGTTAACAGATACATTTTTAACCAAATGCCTAAATAAAACTCAAGATTCCTATAACTACTGGAGATATTTCATGGAAAATAGGTTGCAACAGAATCTCTTTTAGGTTGAAGAGAAAATTAAAAAAAATCTTTGTTCTCTTAAATATTTAGGAGCTATATCGATAATTGATACGTAATGAAATAAAAATTCTTGGAATTAGGACATGAATGACCACAGGATATTTAATTCTCCATGTAATCTCATCTCTGTAGTATAAATGTAGTCTCATTTAAGTACTGAATGGGAAAAATAAAAGGAAATACTTTGTTTTAAAAAAAAAATTTATTTCCCGAAGGATCACATTAAAAAACATTTATTTTTTAGCTGATGCAGCTTCATCTTCCCTCTGGTAAGATTGTAATATTTCTTGTTTCTTCATTGTGATCCTTTCTTCTCGCCGCTTCTTTGCTTCTTTAACTTTTTGCCTCCTGGCTTCAGCTTGATCACTAAAAAAGAAAATTATAATATATTATCACATAAAGAAAAAAATCTGATCCTCGACCACCTGCACAAAGGAAACATAATAAAATTAATTTTCAAACCCTTTCTTATGAAACTAGTATGATCCACAGGAACGAGAACGGGGATCACAGAAGGAAAATAGATATCAGCGATGAGGATTGGTGAAGCGGGAAGGTGTAGTTTAATTCAGAATAAGTAGTAAGTTATGCTACTACAGCCCATTTTACCTTTAAGTTAAAGGAAGAGGTTTTCATTTTGGAATTTTACCTCAACATTTTGATCTATAGAAATTGTCATATTAGTAATTAAAACAGTTCTCTGTGATAAAGCTAATAACTATCTTTTGGAAATCTGTTACTAAGATAATAACGATGAAATCAGTGTAACAACAAACACTGCCTATAATTCAGAACTAATTTTAATTTTTGTAGTAGATTTTTATTCAACTGCATATTTTGTTTACAGGATTTTTTTCTAACCACTGATCAGATATCTATACGAATTAGTACACTCTGATGCAGTTGGACAAATATTATTTTTCATATTTGAGGATAAATGCATATTATGAATAATTTGATTAAATAAATAAAATATATATGTGTAAACGAATATTTATATAAACAAATTAAAAGGGAAAACTGAATATGCAATTCAAGATTATAATCGCAGGTTTATTATCAATAAACAAATCAACCACATTTGTAGACTAATCATTAATTACATATCTTCCGCTTCAATAATTATCTGTATAAATTTCACCAATTACTGGAAATCATTTTCCCCTTCTTTTCCCATGTAAACATCATACTAAGTTCGTTGGTTATGTTCTTTGCAAGAGTACATATTTTTGTTTATTTAAAATGTCAGAAGGATGTTAATCATTTTCATCGAAGTTTGTATCTTGGATTGAACCTTACAACAGACAGGAAACAGTTTTTACAACTGAAGGAAAAAACCAGTGGTACCAGGCCAAGTGGGTGGAACTTCAAATGAAAAAATGGAAGAAGTTTTCATAAAAAATTTAGGTCCCACAATTCTAGAAAGGTGTTAATAAAATTTGAAATTGCAAAGATTCAATTGTTCAATTTGCTCTTCACACAGTTGTATAAAAATCTTTTCATAATTGTAAACATATTTTATATGATAAACTGGTAGGTTTCACATAAGTAAATTTAGAAATGTATCTGGTGATTAATTTCAATTCAGAACATGTCAGCAAAGCAGACTAATTCATTCAAATGTTTTATTGGTGGCATCCATCTACTCTCGATTCATAAATTCACTCCTAAGCAGATAACTTGGCTCATTGACCCAATAAAACTAAATCCTTTTCTTGAAAGATTAGCCCAATCCTTAGATCCCCCATCTTTTCCTATTCCTCCAATCTTCTCCTATTCCTGAATCAAAATGCACCTCTAAAGACCCCTACCTTCAGACGTCCTACTGTTCCCTGGATTATGAAGAAAAGAGACGCAGCTAGAAGGCGTTTTAAACACACACGTAATCCGGATGATTACATCTCTTTCAAATCACTTCGAAATCTAACTCGATCTTCCCTAAAATGTGCTGAGGCACAATACTTCCATATCTCATTATCACAAGCACCAGATCCTAACTCTCTCACATTTCCAAACCAAAAATTTGAAACATATTTAATAGTTGACCGTTGCATTATAAAGGAAGGAGATGGTCCAGGATGGTGGTAATAAATAGGCTAAATAGTGGTAAAACTATTTTATTAAAAGCCGACGTTTCGACCCGACTTTGCAGGTCTTCTTCAGGGCTAGAACGGACAAAATCTTATCTTTTTGTATCTCGTTCGTTCTAGCCCTGAAAGAGACCTGCAAAGTCGGGTCGAAACGTCGGCTTTTAATAAAATAGTTTTACACTATTTATAACCGCCACCCAGGACCATCTCCTTCCTTCAAAAATTTGAATCTTTTGTTTAAAATCAATAAACAAGGTAATAGTTTGGTGGCTTCAAAGTAAACTACTTACATTCCAATAAAAAACTCATTTTCATCAAAATTTAACCACTTATCAAAACCAAATATTAATTAAGCTGGCAACTTTTTATTGCTCTCTCCCGCATCTAATAAAGCCTTCATCCTAGAACATCTTAAAAGAAAACTACAATAGTGGTAATGTTCTTTATTCTTTAACTCCCATATTTTTCCAGATGTATTCAATACTATACTAGAAATGAGTCCAGGTTTAAATGTTTAATTTCTATTGAACCAAGAGTATACATTATATTCATATCCCTCCCTATAAGCAAAAGGAAGCATAAAAAAAAATTAATTCTTAAAAAATATGATAAAACTTATTAACTTACCGGAGCATTTTGGACCTAGCTTTTTCAGCTTTCTTCTTATGAATAAATTCCATCAATACACGCTTGTTTTTAAAAACATTACCTGAAAAATTGTAAAGATTTTTTTTTTAAAGAGATTTTAAAAAACAAGCAGTTTTATTTCATTTGACTGATCTCAACAAAAATATTCATTATTTAAAAACATAACAAGTCAAGCCCCCATCACATAATAGCATTTTTTTTTTTTAAATTACAAGCGGTGTTGTGTCAGGTACCCAGTGGTTATTACCTGAAACAAGGCTTATCTAACTATTTTTTGGTACCCAGTATTAGAGTACCCAATAGTTTATAATGTAATACTAGGTATTTATTCATTATTATTGGCTGTAACTAATTAGAGTTTTATTAGATAGAATAGAAATAGAAATTAGAAACTAATTTGTTTATTTAATTTAACAGATATTTTTTATTAAATTGTTTGTTATCATAAATATAATACGTAAATAAATGATTGGGGCTTAACTTGGGTTAGCTTCGACACACTTCTTCTGGATAAAATATCACAGAGAAGGTACCTTGGGAGGGTTTCAAATCTGTCACCCTTAACGTCACTAGTCATAAGCATTAATTCTCATCTTTAATACTTGAACCAGCTAAATATAATAAATATTTCCGTTGAGTTTATAACTAGACATCATTAACTCATCAACCTATTCTAAAATATAGTCTCAAACTTAAGTATTCATAAAAATTGGTTACTTTAACAATAAAAACTATATGGAATCCCGTATAATGTTCAAATAAGGTAAGTGCATGGCTCAGATTTTTAACTCAAGAAGTTCTGATATCAATCCATTTAAGACAAGCAAGAAAAGAAATCTTGTAATTTAATGGTAAAAAATAAGTATCAGTAGCTTAGTTAAAAATGGCTAAATAAGAAAAAAATACCTTTTGCTTTCATGTATAAGTCATGATACATCTGCCTATCAATTTTCTTGGCTTCTCTATACTTCTTCAGTAACCGCCTAAGAACCCTCATTCTGTTCACCCACAACACCTAAGGAATAAAAACAATAAATAATAATACATACTTCAGAATCAGAGATGGACAAATGCTACTTTGAATTCCGAATACCTATAATTTTACTCGAATCCCTAATGAGAATTTAATCACTACTTCAGTTAATCATTCTTTGGTACTCAAAAACTGTCAATATTTGAGTAAAATACTTGGTACTCAATACTCAGAGTAGTATTCGCCTATCTCTATTCAGAATTAAACTGTACGTATATAAACAAAAATAAAATGACTCACCTTCGCTGGCATTCTTGCATTAGCAGTACCTTTCCTTGTACCGAAACCACAATGCCTACCTTTCCTTCTGGCTTCAGTATTTTTACGAACACGGGCCCTGGAATGTACTGCAACGGGTTTCTTGATAATAAAACCATCTTTGATTAACTTCCTGATGTTTTGTCCTGTCAAAAAAAAGCAGAAGTTAGTTAATTAAAATAATTTTAAACTATGATTTGAATACATTATAAAATGCAAGTATTGCTTACTTGAATTTGTATTGGCTATTTCATTAATTTCATTTGGGTCTAACCAAACCTTTTTTTTACCACATCTCATAACAGAGGCTGCTAGCCTCTTCTGTAACTTCAACGAACTGAAAACAGACAAATAAAAATATACTATGATATAACTAATGAAAATCAATCAAAGTCCTTCTTCTAAATATCTGATTTTTGTTCCTGGAATAAAAGTCTCCAAACAACAGCCCAGGAGAACATTTAATTTGACCAACATTATTTTGTACAATTTACAATAAATTATTTAATAAGGGTGGCTACCAGATGGTTAAACTGAATTTCCTGTTAAATAATAGTTTTCTTGACCAATATGTCTAGGGAGATCAACATTAAAAATGTATTATAATTACATTTACAAATGAAAGAAAATTACTACAAAATGATTTAAGTAAAAAAAAAAAAATCAGTCTTTAACTAACAAAAATAATGTTTAAGAGGAATCATTTCTAAGCTTGATTAGAAAACTAAACTTTTAGTAATTTATTTTTATCACCTTTATTTTATTTTCAAAACCTGAGAGAAGGGGAGGTAAAAGTTGATACTTGACATATAAAGCTATGATTGACTCTATTATAACATAAAGTGAGCTATGGGGGATTCTAATATTAATGTAGTCTATCATAAGTAATTTAGTTTCTTTATTATTATAAACAGAGCAATAATAATTATCCATCTGACACCAAATGTAACATTTTTAGTTAATAAATGGTCTTACATATGAGTCCATGAATTGCACCAACTGTAGCCACATGAATTAAATACAAATATAATGCAAAATAAAATTTAAATAATATATAGGTACCTATTAGTTGGAAATATTAACTATCACTCCCCAGTCTTAATGTTAAATTTATTTATCTGTTTAGTACTATGATACTGGTAATGGTACTTGGTGGGAGAACTAGTCCGGCAACAATCGTGGTCCTTTATGCCAACCCCTGATGGCTACCTACAGGTTGCTACCGCGTACTTAATGGAGTTAGAATATCAATATCCATTTCCTGGGAGGATGAAAATTAACCAACTCAGGTGGAAATCGAACCCACAATGTTCAGAACTAAGCACTCTGGAACCCATGCCCCAACGTACTCAACCTTCCTGTCTTCAGTACCGTAATAAGAATATGGATAAGTCCAATAGTAACCTGGCTCAAGAATTAAACCTAAGTTTGTCATTGCATTGAAAAAAAACTGCAAATCTATTCGAGACAGCATGCTGAATGAGGTTGATCATTTAAAAAAAAAAAAAAAAGATCTAACGACAAAATCAGCTTTTCTCAATATTCCGCTATCAGGGTTAAGGGAGATTTTACTTGAAAAGACAAACAAATATTTAAAACCAATTTGCGATCCATTTGATTCTCTTTCAGTTAACCAACGAAACGAAGTTTAACAGACATGAGAATTATCGTCACACTGACATATTCAATGCAGTGAAACAAAATTTTTTTAAGAAGTCTATTCTTGACTGGAGCCTACATTTTAAGATCGAAAAATGTTCTAATGGACATTTATGTATAGACAGAATTTCATTAATTTATTAAAAATAAATAAATATGTTCAGATATTTTATATATTATAGATAGTAATTAGTATTGGTATGTTTTTCTTTTCAAACAAGCACTGTTTGAAGTCCATTTCGTTTAAACGTTATTTATAACCCTTGTTTGATTTTAATGTAACAACCAGTGTCGTTATTTGTAGAGGTTTGGACCTTACCTCAGGGTTTAGTCACTTCCACCTACTTTCGGAAACACTCTAGATTCCATTTGTCATCATCATAAGGCTTAGTGTCACCCATGAGAGTGGAGTCATATTTGAACATTAGAATATTCTATAATTACTTGAACCACCATGATTTATAAATATATGGTGGCTTCATTTTTAAGAAAATACATTTAATCGTATTTACAGATTGTTGAATACATATCATTAAAATATTGGAAGCTGGAATAGACTTCAACTTTCTAGAATATAGTAGAATAGAGGGGTCCACACACAGTAAACTGTCAGGAAAAATTACATATAACTAAAAGTAATCTTCAACTGAGGGGTGAACCAAAATTCGAGAATCATTCTTGTATCAACAGCTGATGAGTGCTGGTAATATTAGTGCTAGGACACAAGTTATCAAACAAAATATTTATAATGTTTAGATTTGACTAACTAAGAACCAAGTGTGGCTACGAATTAAACCAGTAACATTTTTCAACTTGAAGCTACAAACTTATTATAATGTGAAGACATACTATAGGGCCCACTATCAACTGTTTAGTCCCTTAATGGTGTTTTGTATTATATTATTTGAGTGCTAAAATTATTTAAATGCATATGATACACATCAACTTCACATCTCACTCAAACGTGAAATCTTTATATATACTTAAATGCTACTTATACTTAAATACTTTTATATGCTCTGAACTTGTTATTTTTCATATATTTTACATACTTAAATATATCAATAAAGAAAATTGATATCTCAAAGGAGTGGATTTTTGTATCATAAAGGAAACTATAATTAACCAAATCACAAGAGAAATAAACTGAGACTCAGTTAATTAAAATGAGCTTTTAAGGACAATACCCTGAAAGAAAACATAGAAAACCATGATAACTACCCAAATAAATTGCCAGTTCAAAAATCGCAAATAAATATTAATAAACGGTAAGTTAAGAATTACTCCTAACATTATAAAAAATTGCATTTGTTGCTTATATTAATAAACACAAATGTTTAAATGGGAATGCTTGTTTGATTAAAAAATGTTTCCATCTAATGGAAACTTGCCCTGTAAAGCATGTGCTTCGTAAGGTTATGAAATCTATACAATCATAGAACTATAACATTAAGATAAGTAAATAGATACAATAATACGCTTGCTATAGATAATTATAAATAAACGATATGTAAAAAAAAGATTAAAAATCAATGCACAATATAACATATGACAAATATTACAATAAAATTGACAAAGGTACCTCATGGTAATCCCGAAGTTCCACACTGAAAGAAAACAACATGGAGACCAGTGAGGACTTAATTTACTATTTAATGCTACAAGACAATTTTAATTTCAAAATAATTTTTTTCCCGAGTGATATTATCTTTTTTCGTTTTTTTATATTAATAGTTTTACAAGTTAATTTTTATTGTTTTACTTTTCAAATATACCATTGATATACATTGCACACGTAATCAAATTTCTGACCCATAATTTAGTTTCATAACTGAAAAAGTCTAAATTATGAGATTACTTAGGAATTAAGTATAAACCATTCGAAAATGACAACAAAAGGTAATTAATATTATGCAACTCTAATATCATGCAATTTTTAAAAAGACTGAGATAACGTCAACTCCGTAAAAAGCTCCAAGGAATATTTACCTTCCCAATTTAGATTTATTTTGAACATTTTGTGCTATGTTCAATCTGTTTTTGTAATTTAATATAATTCTCTTATTTTTCATGCCTTAGTGATGGAAGGACATAAGGTAATTTTGCACGTTTTAAGATTTATGTAGATTTCAAAGCACTTTTCTATAATTCATTAAGTTTTTAATCTGATTTAATAACAATTGATTCAGGATTGTAATTTTTAATTTAGTTGTTGAATAAAGTACATCTAATACAGATATTTGTGCGTGTGTCAACATTTTTGGATAATTTTAGCTTCAAGGAAATCTTTCAGATTTAAAATTCTTTATGGTTTCTATATTATTGTGTTTCTTTTTTATTTATAATGTTTGGATAACATCTATATGATATCATATTTACAGGTCAATTGGAATACTAATGTGCCATATGAAGATCTAGTTAAACAATGCCCCTTTTTATCTCAAAGAGCTTCTCTGCCCCTTGAAAAGAAATTCAGTGACGATCTTAAGATACCTGAAGTTCATATTAGTAAATCTAAAAAGAAAAGATTAAAAAAAAAACTGAAAGCTATTTCTTCAAATCACACAGACTCCAGTTGCAAAAATATTGATCCAGGTGTTGAGGCTGAAGAAGGAGAAATGTCTTTAAATCCTAAGGCCGTATCTGTTGCTGACATAAAACCAGAAAAGTCTAAAAGAGTTAGTGATGTGGTTGATGGTGAAATTTCTTTGTCTCGACCCAAAGTTAGTGGAGAACATTTTAATGTAGAAAAAGAAACTAAGAAAAAAAATAAACAACAGAAAAAGGATGATGTTAAGAGTGATAATATTTTAGTAACAAAACAAGGAAAATCAGTAATCCTAAAAAATATATTACCAGGAAGCAATGTAGGACAAAAGGAATCAGGGGATAATTCCGTGATTGAAGGTTTGGTTGCTGTCCCTCTTTCAAAAAAAAATGATTCTAATGTTTCAAAAGACTCTCAACCTATACTTCAAATTAAAGAAAATGAAAAGTCAAGGGATGAAATTATTGCTCAACGTGAAGCAAAAAAGAAGTCAAAACAACTAAAGAAACAAAAAGAACTAGATGTTGTTAGTCACGAAACAGTTGATAAACAATCTCAACAAGCAGATAATGACAGGGCTACAAATGTTTTTCAACATTCAAAAAATCATGATGTTTCTTCTTCTGCATCATCAAATAAGGAGATTAGTGTCCCTGACAAATCCAGAGAAGAAGTTAAAGCTGAAAGAGAAGCTAAGAAAAAAGCGAAACAGTTAGCTAAACAAAAAAAGGTTGACAAGAGTGAAGATATTGTGTCTGATAATACAGTGGTTGACCCTAAACAACTTGATTCTGAAAGTATACCTCCTTTACCAGAAACCAAATGTGAAATTAATAGTATTCAAACAGGTATGAAAAATGACAGCAAGACTAGTGATGTTAAAGTAGAAGGTGAAAAGAGCAAATCTCAACTCCGTGCAGAAAGGCGTGCCTTACAGGTATTTAAAGTAGTTTTTACTTCGAGGAATTGTTGATAGTCATATCTTTATTTATGTTCCCTTTTATCATTTTTTAAAATGTTTTTTAAGGAGGCTCAGAGAGCTGCAAAAGAAACAGAAAAGAAACAAAAAATAATTGTTTCTGAAAACAAAGAAAATCAAGTTATTAATGTTGCTGAAAAACCTGTTTTAATTAAAGAGATTTCAGTAAGTTGAAATTTGTATATAAATTAGTATTCTATTTTCAACTGTTCTCTGTTTAACTTCACATTTACTTCCCTATCCTTGTTTAATTTTTAAAAATTTATTTTCTTAAGAGAGAACCTAAAACTTCGTCGAAGGGTAAAATTGTTTCTCAGCAGCGAATAAAACTTTTTAGCCATTTACATCTTGGGCAGAAACCTTCACAGGCTCAACTGAACCCGTTAGTACTCTTTTTTTGATTTTTACATTTTTTTAAAAATAATTTTATCTTCTTAATCAACATTAATAAGTTAAAATTTTAGGAGTATACATCCATCAGTGGTTGAGCTCGGGATTAAGTATTCTTCCCGAATCATTAGTGGATCAAATGCAAGGTGTGTTGCTCTTTTGAACTGCTTAAAGGAGGTGAATTTATCTTATTTGAACAATTAATGAAATCATGTAAAATGTGGCTGTTACAATTTTGTAAATATATATTTTTTTCTAGGTCATTAATGATTATAGTACACCAGCAGAAAAAGAATTTTCTCGTGGCTTGGAATCAAAATTAGGTGAACTTACTAATTACCTTAATCAATATCGACCTTTTGCAGTCTCTATGACAAATGCTTTGAGGCATATTAAGTCTCATCTTACTCAGCTTCCAAACAACGTTTCAGATGATGAGGTACCAAAAAAAAATATATATTCTTATTTCAACAAATTAATTGATGAAACTTATGAGCGATGAAGTCTGTGGACTATTTCCAATGTCAGATACAATGCTCAAGATTTTTTTTATTTATGAATTAGTTTTTGTTTTCTTTGAAGTTGTTCTTTTATTTAATTTTTCCTCGTCTTTTTGGCTATATGGGATTTTTCCCAGGCCAGGAGAGGGGGTGTGGGATAATTACCAGAGTTAAATTAATTAAAAGTTATATTTATTGTATAATCATAAAAAAAACAAAATTATTGGACTTAAAAATTGAAACAACTTTATGTTTTTAGGCAAAAAGAAAGCTGTTTGATGTTATTGATACATTTATCAGAGAACAAATCGATGTTGCTGGGGAAGCAATATGTGAATCTGTGAAAAATAAAATAACAAATGGAGATGTAATTCTAATTTATTCATGGTAAACATTTCTGTTATTTTATTTATTTTTTTATTTTTTGTGTGTTTATTCATACCGCTGGAGCACCAAAAAATTATAGGTCTTTTAAATAATCATTGTAGTTTAATATAAATATTTTAATTTCTTCGATACATGTTACATTATGATTGATGATGATGGAAAAGAGGTAATTATATAAAGGACTAAATGCACCAATGGATGATACCTGCACGGTTGAAAAAGATAAATTCTACAAGGAATTGTAAGAGACTATAGAAAACATCGCTGACCATAAAGTTTCGTTCTGCACAGGAGATCTAAACACGAGTTGGTAGAGAAATGCAAAATGATATATTGGGCAAATATGGTGAAGATGTTTTGAATCATAATAGAATTCAACTGAAAAGCTTATGTCTTAATGCTAATTTAAGAATTATGAACGGATTCTTTGAGACTAAAACATTCATAAATATACCTGCCACCAACCGACACGCAATCTCAGTAGTATTATTGATTACATCATTATGAGGAATAACCCATCTATCACAGTAAATGATGTTAGAGCCATGAGGGGTCCAGAATGTGGCACTGATCACTACATGGTTAGGGGTCTTGTGATGTTTAAAGCGTTTCAAACAACCAAAGGCAAACTAACACCGCCTAGGAAAACCAAATCAAGTCAGTTAAAGTATAATCTAGATGGTCTTTTATAAGACTCACTCCAAAATAGACTGAAACAACAACTGATTGAGGAAGAGGATAATAAATATGACAATTTTAAAAGATGTATCCATCAAGCAGCTTGAGAAGGTCTTGGCAGAGAAGGGTGTAGGGAACATTAGAAGACTTCAACATAAGTTCTTACCTCGTAACTGTCATAAAAAATTTATATCACGATGCCAAAGCATGTGTTAAAACTGGAGCCTGTTAGTAATAGCTTTCTCATAACAAAATGTTTAAAACAGGGATGTCCACTGTCTCCGCTTCTCTTTAACATTGATGTAGAAAGGGCACTAATAGAATGGAAGAAAAAATGTAGATGTATGGGCATAAAGTTTGGGAATGATTGCCTATTCAATCTCCAGTTTGCTGACGACCCTGTACTTATTACTCCAGAAGCCGAAGATGTGGCATATATGAGAAAAATTCTCCTGCAATATTCATCCTGGGGTCAGCAAAGAAAAAATTGTATATATGGCCTTTAATAGCCAAGATTAATATCTGCGATTGTACAGCTGGATGTTGAAACCTGAAGCCCAATTTAAGTATCTAGGGAGCTGGGTGAATATGACAGGAACATCGGATATGGATATTGAAAAGAAGATAAGCAATGGAAAGATAGTCCTCAAATTCTATCTAACCTTAAATTCTGTACTGTGGAGTTAGGCAGTGTCCTTAAAAACAAAAAAAAAATTATTTACAAATTGTTCCTGGAAAGTGTTACTCTATTCAGCCGAATCTTGGGCAATTAAAGAGAGTCAATCAAAAATATTATTGGCTCTAGAAATGGACTATTGGAGATGAACATGTAGTGTCTTATCCTCTTCTAAGAGTTCCAAACTATGAAATAAGCAAACGAGTAGAACAAATAGAGAACATCCTTCACACCATTGAAACTATGAGACTAAAGTGGTATGGGCATGTGATGAGAATAGAAGAAGAACGATGGCCTGAGCGAATTTGGGATTGGAAACCAGAAAGAACACGGAATAAAGGTCGCCCGAAGAGAAACTGGTAAGAGGGTGTAAAGGAAGGAATGATGAACAGGGGCATGGAGTGTGAAGAAAATGGCAAAAACTTATATTCGGTGACAACATATGACTAATGTTGCATAAAAAAAGCAGTCATGAAATAGAAAAAACTATGATTTTTTTTTTAATGACTTTATATGTTATTTAATTTTTTCAAGTTTCATTTCTTTTGTTTTTGTTAGTCCTTTTTCTTTTGTTTTTTGTTGTGTGGTATCGATGTGATGTGAATGTGCTTCTTTTAGCTCTAAATATTTGGTGCCCATAAATGTGAAAAAATTTATCATTTTTTAATAGAATGATTCTTTAAAAAAATAAAATAAAACAAAACATAAGATAGAGGGTAGAATGGTTGAAAAAAACAAACAATAACTGATCAAAACTATCCAAATCAGGAATGAATTTATCTTATGTTTTGATTCAAAATATTCTTGTTTTTTATTGTAAAAAACATCATTTTATAAGCCTCATGATTTAATAAATATATTTTGATTACCATTACATAATATGTTTCAGTTCTTCTCTTCTTTATCGAATTCTTGCTGAAAGCCACCGAAGTGGACGTGAATTCAGTATTATTGTTGTTGATGGCGGGCCGTGGTTTGAAGGAAAAGAGATGCTTCGAAGATTAGTTGAAGCTGGCCTCAAATGTTCTTACGTTCAAATTTCAGCTCTAAGTTTCATAGTGAGACAGGTACAAATTTTCATGTACTTATAAGCAGGATATATATTTTTATATTCATTGTTTATATAAAATGTATACTATAAGTTTTACCAGTAGTATAACCATAAGTTAGATTACCAGGAGGAAATGTTCCTTTCTATCTCAAACCATTGTTGACATACAATATTTTAAAGAATTTTATGAGAAAATCATGTTTTTCTATCGAAATTCAAATTTTTCTTATGTTACTAAACGTTTCTCCACTTTTGGAATTAAAATCAATTTCCTATAAGACAGCAACCAATTAATAATAATAATACTTAATTTATTCTGGGACGAGTTTCTTTAGAATAATACAGGAAGATAGAAATGTGGGCTAAGGAGCCTCAGAGATACTTATTAAAAATATAGAGTAATTGAACAGTCTTGGTGAAAAAAAAAAAAATATATATATATATAATATATATATATATAATATATATATATATATATATATATATGTAGGATAACAGGACCCATATGGGACCAGAAAAAAAAAATAGCAAACAAGAAAAAATTAATAATTTTCACTGATCAAAATTGAATGGTGGAATCTCGTATTATGAGTTTTCAAACTACAATTTTGGCATTCTTAAAAAAATCTACTTCGTTTCTTTAACTTTTCAATGGTTTACCCACTTTTGTGAAACTTGCTCAATATTAAAAAGAAATTGAGGTTAAGAATTTATAAACTTTCCTACAAATTTTATAAAGATTCCTACAAAAATATAATATCTATTCAGTATTTTTGTCCTAGTTTTGCTACATTGTACATGAGGGTTGAGGTCTGGTTATTATGGCAAACATTTGTAATGCCTTATATTACACCGTATATATAATTATTATCTATTTTTTTGTTTTACTTTAGCCATAAAAGTTAACTCATGCTTGTTTTAAATCTATGACCTAAATCATCCATAAGCCTTTTTCTACTTTTAAAGATTTTAGCAATTTTTTTTATTTATTATTGAAAATTAAGAATTTTGTTTCACCCAAACGACTACCTACCCATCTCTTAAGAATTTTTTTTTATTTTAGAAGAAGTTAGTCAGGAGTGCTGTCAATATACACTGACAGGCAAAGAATTCCACCCACTTGATTTTTCCATGTTTTCATCTAAAAATATTTCTATAAAGTTGTATTTGTATATAATACATGGTATTTGTAGATAATACTTAGTATTTATGGAATTTTATAATCTTTGTTACCTTTAATAATCAAAATATGATTGGGTAAGAAAGATTAGAGGAAAAAAAATTGAAAAACGAACCATTATTATTCTTAAAAAAAATTGATTACATCATCGTTTAGTAGCGCGTGTTTCCTTCTCTTGCCTTCACTAATTCTTGAAAGACCTCGGCATACTTTCCACCAGTCGGGAAATGTCCCTTTGCTGGAGGATAGCCCATTCCTCCTGAAGAGCCCTTTCAAGATCCTGCAGTGTATCAGGAAGTGTTGCACGCGCTCTTATTCATCTTCCGAGGTTATCCCATAAATGCTCAATGAGGTTCAAATCTGGAGAACTTGCTGACCAGGCTAAAATCTCAATATTGTTCTGTTGAAGGAACGTCTGCACTATGCGGGGGACATGTGGGCGTGCATTAGAATTGAACGATCGCCGATTTCATTGAGGATAGGCAACACATGAGGTTCCAAAATCTCATCTACATAGCGAATGGCCGTCAAAGACCCTCCACGAACAACCAATTCTGTGCGGTGCTCCATTGAAATCCCAGTCCACACCATTAAGGAACCATGTTGGAAAGGTTGGCTCTGGGAAAAATTACAGGCTGCATATCTTTCGTTTATTCTTCTCAACACTCTTTCACGCCCGTCTGGAGATCGAAGAGCGAATCTTGACTCATCTTTTAAAAGTACAGCACTCCATTCGTCCATAGTCCAATGGCTGTGTTCTCGAGCAAAAGCCAGTCGTATTACTTTGTGAGTTCTGGTCAACTCTGGTCCTCTTACTGGATGAAAAGCCATTAATCCATACTCATTTAATCTTCACCGAGCCGTATGTTCAGAAATTTGCACACCTCGAACTTCTTCGAGCTGATGAATCGCTTGAACAATGGTAAGGTGCCGGTTTCGTAAAATTCTCAAAGTCAAAAACAGGTCATCCCGTGATTTTGTTACCCTAGGCCGTCCATCCAGAACCGGGCCTTCTATTGTAAGAACCAGTTTCCCGAAAACGCCTGACGGCGTCTCCTAAGGTTTCATATGGAACTCCGATGGCATTAGCTGCATATCTAATGGAGTGTTCATCATCAATAAGTGCCACACCACGCGCAACATCCTCAGCACTAAGAAGCATTTTTAAACTTAATATTGAATAAATTAAAAGCCGGAGACGTAAGAAATGTGCTGCAAGAAACGGCACTGAACTAATGATACTGAATAAACATTTTGATTCCATAGAAACAAAAAGATTACCTATTTATTCATTAAAAACAATAGACCAATCCAAAGCAGAAATATTTTTAAATGAAAACATGAAAAAATCAAGTTGGTGGAATTTTTTACCTGTGAGTGTATAATACTATATCTTGTAATAGTATTTTTTATTGTATTTTACAATGTTTCAACATACGTTATAGGTCTTTTTCAGGGCTAAAAACATTCCTCATTAACATTTTACATCAACATAAACATTCTACATTATCACAACTTTAAATCCATTTTAACTTAATTACCTTAAAATGGAGGCTGTTACTTACCCTTGGCATAAGAATTGGAAGGAAGTTCAACATTGAGCCTCACTACATTGGACTACATGGAAAGTAGGGTGACTAAGGAGAACTACAAGTACTATAAGGCCTTTGTATACAGGTGGAAGGAACTCGTTGGTTCAACCAACTTTTCATTGGAAAGAAGAGATGGACCTGCATCTGGAAGACCACCAGAGAGAAATAAATATCAGAAAAAAAAAAATATAATTGGTCTGAATGCAGCAGTGAGTTGTAACACATGACTTGCTACTAACTGTTGCATAACATCCGCATTGCCTTACCAGCAGGGTATGATTGCCATAAATAAATAATAAATAACTTACTTACTAAATTCATTTTTTCATTTTTCATCACATTGATAAATACCTTACACATCAATGAATCAGTTCAAAACTGAAACAACAGATATTTTATTTACCATTTACTGTACCTTGTACTATTTAATATTAATTGTTTGTATCCCTTTTAGCCCTGAAGAAGACCTACAACATTCCTCGAAACGGAAAATACAATAAAAAATACTATTATATGATACAGTATTATATAATACTCTTATATGATACAGTATTATGTATTGACCGCACACTCTTCTCAAATTATAACTAATTTGAAACTCAACAATCTCCACACCATTAAATTTTTTTTATTTATTTCTCTTACCCATCTATTTACAATTACTATATTTATTTTTACACTGGGCTAAGGCGCTTGCAATAGTTAACCAAGTTAAGCAACGCCGAGCGTAGTTAGCACTTGGATAGGTGGCCGTCCACCAGGGAAAGCCACACCGCCCGAGATTCGCCCCCCGGGTATGTGAGGCCCGTCAGCCTACTGGGGGCCACTCACTCCGACCAGGCGTACTGATGACCCTACCCGGTGCACTTAAATCAGGAATTGGTATGTGGCCTAGGATCCACATCTCGCAGTCAAAGATCTGCATGGTCTGTAGTATCAAAAAAAAAAAAAAATTGTTTTTACAACAATACATCAAATCCTCTAAAAAGTGCACTAAAAAGTTGGAAGTGAAATGATGCTATTCATGAAGTTTTAGACGTGTGTTGATCCTATGATTTGTTTAAATTCCACTTTTGTTCTTCAATTTAATTTTTAATATTTGCAGGCTACTAAAGTGCTGATTGGTGCCCATGCCTTACTTGCCAACGGTTGCGTAATGTCCCGGGCTGGCTCAGCCCTCGTAGCCTTGGCTGCTCATGCTTACAGTGTTCCTGTTCTTGTGTGCTGTGAAACCTACAAATTTTGCGAGAGGGTACAGACTGATGCGTTTGTATATAATGAGTTAGGTAAGTAATGTTAGGATATTATTTATTTAATTGATAAGTCTTTTTATGACCACCTCCTTCCTCAAAGAGGTTCACAACGGTCAACCATCAAGTATTCAATATTTATTTAAATGTATGGTATAATCTGAAATTTTATTTCTGAATATACTACAGTCAAATATTTATTTTCTATTTGCATATTACCTTCTAAATAGTTTTACAATGTTTTGTTTTGATTTCTATTTACATAAATTACTTAATTAATGACACACTACAAGAAAAAAAAACAAAATTCTCAGTTGTGTTATTTTATTTATTTTTGGCGCTACGGTCCTGTAATAACCTGGGCCTCTCTTATGATCCTTCGCCACTCTCCTCTATCCCGAGCGAGCATTCTCCATCTTTGAATTCCCATCCTTTTCAGACTGTCTTCTACCTGGTCCAGCCATCTCAGGTGTGGTCTTCCCCTTCCACGTTTTCCAGCTGGCTGATCCTCTAGCAAGCGTTTGGGAATTGCGTCTCGGGGCATACGCGCCACCCCCATCTGCCCAACCATCTGATCTGGTTTCCCTTCACAATTGAAACCAAATCCGGACTCGCATACATTTCATACAGTTCTTTATTAGTGCGAATTCTCCATTGTCCCTGTTCGCACACCGGGCTATAGATTCTGCGGAGAACCCTTCTCTCCCATGCGAGTAGCCTTTTTTCCGATGTTTTAGAGATCACCCAAGTCTCAGAGCCATAGGTGACAACGGGTCTGATGACTTTCTCATACACCGTGATCTTTGTTCTGTGAGAAAGAGATCTGTAATTCAATATTTTTGGCATTGCAAAACAGCACCTATTCCCGGCAGTCATCATTGCTTTTAATTCTTCCACCATTTCATTGTTTTCTGTGACTAGTGCTCCCAAATATTTAAAATTTTCAGCCACTTTTAGGGTGTGGTTACCAATTGTGACGTGTTCGACTGTTTCACTTGGCTTTTTCGTTGTGTGTTATGGCAAATCATAAAAGACTTTTTTTTTTTTTTTTAGTAGTGATTTAATCAATATGGCCCTCCTTCCATGTCTTGGATGGTCAGTACCGTGCAGTGACTATTAGTAGGTAGTGTAATGCAGAATTCAAGATTTAATTTTGCGGGCTTTTTTTTTTTTAAAGAATTTTCCTGGATGAAAAGAGAAAAATGGTTGATTACAAAAAACGTAATTACAGGAACAATAATGGTTATATTTAGCAGCTGTATATACATTATGATTCAAGAAGAGAATATATTGTAATTGTTCAAGCTTAGTCGCTCACAAACAAATATAAAACAAAAAAAAAAATTATAGGAGAGGAGACTTAAGCTCAGAAGCCCTCCTCTCCTCCGTAGATCTGCCTCTGGTTCTATGAATCTTGTAACAAAAATGTACAACTTGATTTTTTTGTATCAAACACATTTCTGTTATTAGTGTAATATCAATCCGTATTTTCTCTCACCAAGGGGATGATCAATCTTGGTGATCTGCAATTTCTGCTTACACAACTCACTGATAGGTCATGTTCTGTGTAACTGTGGTAATGTAATAACTAGTAATAACATTTTACACTCCAGATTGCTTCAGGTATACTTAACACGTTAGCTGCGGCTGCGGTTTCTGGATTCTGATGTTCGTATTTCGGGATTGTTTCAAATTTTGCCTATCTTACGAAGTCTCTAAAATGATCATTTTTAAAAATATTTAAATGGGAGTTGGATAGATGCAAACGTAAATAATCATCATATCTGATATAAAGCTATCAGATGCCGTGACCGTAACCGAAGTTAACATGTTAAATCTGTAACTTAGGATATAGTGGAGGTACAATATAAATATTGTATATCAAATTTTTTCATTGAATGTTGTCTTGATTTTGCATTGATATGGCTACCAAGTAGATTGAAAGTGGATTTGCAATGTAAAGCAAATATTTTTTTTTTTTTTTTCTTTTCCCCTTATTCACCATTAATTTAATATGTCCGTTACATGAATGACAAATTCTGTTTAATGAAAAATGAACTCTATTTAATGAATAATGAACTCTATTTTCAGTCAACATTTTGCCATTTGATTCACAATTTTTTTTTTAATTTATTTAAAATTGATTAATTGTTTCCAGGGAGCCCTGATGATCTTGCAAAGGAAGACACACGGCTGAGTGATTGGAATTCACTTACATTTCTCACCCCTCTGAGCATCGTTTATGACATAACGCCTCCTGACCTGGTGACAGCTGTGGTCACAGAAATCGCCATACTCCCATGCACAAGTGTACCAGTCATATTGAGAGTCAAACCTTCAGACTTAGTATCTTAAATGTTTATACTAGCTCGTCACTTTTTATGTTCATTGATTTTGTTACAATATCTGATATCTTTTTGTTTCTTATTTAAAATTTTAATTTGTTTATTTTCTGTTTATTAATATATGTGTATATATTTATGTAATTAAACAATGTTTATATTTTATTTTGTTTTTAGCAAATTAAATTTGTTGGCGGTTCAATAAATTTTTAATATAATTTACTAATAAATTAATGTTTGATTTCTATTTTGAAACCTATACAGTTTTGTATTAGAGAAAACTTTTTTTTTTTGTAGAAGGTATAATTCTACTGAATATAAGATAACAAAATGAGAAGCTGATACTTCTGCTGGGAAGACACGTAAAATATTCATTAATTTAAAAAAATCCTTTAAGAAATTTGAGCAAATACCTGCTACTTTTATTCCTATTTAAAATTGGAAACTGTTTTATATTTAAAATTATCCCGATGGCTGACTACTTCCTACAATTTCTCAATCAAGAATTGAATAAAAATTCTCACACTAATTTCATGAACTATGTTGTGTGCCCATCTTGATGTTTATTCCTATTTAAAATAAGAAACTGTTTTCTATTTAATCTTCTCTGATGGCTGACTACTTCCTACAATTTCTCAATCAAGAATTGAATAAAAATTCTCACCTGTGTAAAAGGCGTATGCACTTACTTTCCATTTTGATTGGGAAAAGAGGGACAATGGACCAAAAATAAATAATAAATGATGGTAGTTCATATTATGTGTACAAATTCAAAATAATTATTGTAAAACGAACAAATATAATATTGGATATTTAAATATATATATATAACTACTTCGGTAGTATTTTTCAAGGTGTTCTTAATGTTCTTACATATGGTGTCTTCAAGGAATAAATAGGCCCTTATATTTTCAACAATTTTTTATTATACTTCTGACGGCGTTTCGAGCTGATTGGCTCATTATCAAGTCATCTACAAATAACAAATAAAATTAAACAAAGATAATCTACAACTATGGTTGCTCATTTATCTAGTCATGTAACGAGTGAGAACTTACCAAAACATTTTTTATATACTTATTTCATGAACTACTATATGTAGTATACCCATTGTCACCGAATATGTATTCCTCGTCATTATCTCCCTTAAATTTTTACGCATTGATTGATGCATGCGATTATTTCATTAGTTATACATTTTCTTATTGCTTACTATTGTTATATTTAAACCATATGCTCACCCAGTACGGAACTACCTCCTCTGTCTACTTTTAAATATTCACTGTACATATGAACCCTTTAGCAATGTATGTCTCTGTAGGAATTAACTAATGATTGAATGGGATCTAGTTCTGTTGATGTTTATTATTATCTATTTCCCTATCTAATTAAAACTTTATCTCATTTACTATGGACTAACTAAAAAAATCCCAATACGGCTGGTCTTCCCGGGAAGTTAGACCATTACCCTCCTAATTAGGGGAGGCCTTCTTCTTCTTCCTCACAATGCCATTTCTAGCGTCGAGGAGCCTCTATCCAGCGCAGCCAATCTTCCCGCTCTCTGCTTAACCGCTTCATTTGGTTGAAGAATTCGCCTCTTCTACCTCCGACCCTCTGCATGAACTCCTGATATGCAATTCTGGGACGCCCTCGTGGTTTCTTCTCTGTAGGTCGAGCCTCTAATATCTTTATAGGGTCCGTGTCCTCGTTCATGTGGCAGACATGTCCAAACCACCTTAGTTGCCTGTTTTCCAAGGTGGTTTTGAGTTCAGGCACTTTCAGCTGTTCTCTGATAGTTTCATTTCTAATGCGATCCCTCCTAGTTTTGTCCACCGATCTACGTAGGAATCGCATTTCCGCTGCTGTTATGCGACTATAATGTTTGTCTAGCATAGTCCAGCTTTCTCCGCCGTAGATGAGAGGGGAGGCCTACAGATATAATTATAATACTTGTTAGAAGATGCTATACAACAAATTAAAAATTTAATTCATTTAATATATGGACATAATGTTGGCCTATATTTTTAACATAATATTTAAAATCGACTGATTTATTTGTTTTTAGTAATATAAATTGGTTCCAATGTTTTTCTAATTTTATTGTTTTGTGTTGTGTTTAGAATTTTTGTATAATTGAAATCAAATGTATGTTTTTCTAAAATTCTGTGATTGGATAAAGCTGTGGAGTTTATGTTTTTCGGATTTTTTATGTTTGTTTTGTGTTGTTTTATCCTGTTTTTTAAATTTTGTGATGTTTCACCAATATAATGTATGGGACATTGTTTACACGGAATATTGTATATCAAGTCGTTTTTATCTGCTGTATTTATTCTATCATTCATGTTGGATATGTCTTTTTATTTTGCTGTCATTGTATAGTCCGAATTTGAGTCTGTGATGATCATATTTTTTAAAACCATTTTTTGTTTTTTCTCTCAATTTCGGAATGTATTTTAATTTGTGGTGTATATTATATTCACTGTATTGTTCTTTTTTGTATCCTTTTAACTGTCATACTTGGGATTTTCCTCGCCGTCCAACACTAAAATAATTCATTATGAGATTTTTATTTCTCTTATTCATGTTGTTATTTTTTAATAAAAAATGGTCAAAAAACTGTGGTATAAATATATAAATAATAAAAATAATGATAACACGAAATATGGTAGCCGAGATAAAACGCCTAAAAAGGATTTTAACATAAAAAATAACATGAATAAGAGAAATAAAAATCTCATAACACTCTCTCTAAAATCTCATAATTTTAATTGTTATTTGTAGATGACTATGAGCCAATCAGTTCGAAAAGTCGTCAGAAGTATAATAAAAAATTGTTGAAAATATAAGGGCCTATTTATTCCCTGAAGACACCTTATATAAAAAATTTATATATATATGTTTAAACAGTTGTAGGATTCTTTTTTTTTTTTTTTTTTTTTTTTTGTGTGCTTTTGGATGTACTTCAAAATAAATGAACTAAACAATTGAATATATTACAATATGTATACAATAAGCACGAGGTAGGTACAGAATAGGTAAATTTCTAGAACTTTTTCAGCTAGAAACGAATTATGTTAAAAACTGAAAAATACTTTTGATTTCTTAGTTTGTATAACCTCCAAATAAAAATAAGACATTTTCACAGTCTGACCATGTAAAAATGTCTATAAAAACATTCTCTATAAAGTATATTTATACTAGTACTTCTTAAATATATTTTTTCCAACTTTATCGCAGAAAATTTACAAGAAAATCATGTGAAAATGGAGGTGTCCACATGAAAGGTAAATGAATCATAAAATCTGAGGACATGCTTCTGTATTATTATTCCTGAATATGAATGATAATTTAAATAATATGAATATTTAGGTTGTGACAAAATAGTTACGTACCTACATACAGAGCTTAGCCAGCTAGTTGACTTATCTTATTTTCTTTATCGATTTTAGTTTACATATTCTATTCATTCATATAGCTTATTTGTTATCAATTTTAATTTTTTTTTTTTTTTTTTACTTCGAATTATTGCAGGATCGAAACTACACTCGCCTCCTCAACATATTTATTGCGGGGAGGGGACGATCGTTAATTCAATAAGGATCGAATCCCATAATAGAGGCAAGTTTAAAAATCAATGTCACTTCAGATAATAATTTTTGAAAAAAGTAGATTTTTTTTTATAAATAAAAAGAATCTTAGTTGGGTTTATTACAATACATACCAGATCACAGGAACTAATTAATTTAAGCTTTTCAATTTTTTATCATAGTCATTTTTATTTGTTGGAGTGATAGAACAGTAAATCACATAATTTTTTTATATAACTAGAGGTGAATCTCAACTTAATCGATATTAACTTAAAGGTGTCATTAATCAAGCTGGTTTTTCTTGAGCAAAGTTACAAACATTTTTAATGGTTAAGTACTTTTTATTTACTTAGTTATATACTTAATTATAAGCTTCTCTTGGTGGATTTTTTAAATTAAAAAGATATTAATACATCTTGATCAAATGATTAAAATTTATTAACCAGCCAAAGCATGGAATATTGAAAAACATGTTTTATTCACTACATTTGTTTTCATGAAGGTGTATTATATTTATATTCATGTATCTAATTATTCAAGTAAGTATTAGAAATAATTTACATAGTGATACAGATTTAACACTGATGGAATTGTGAGCCAAACCTGATACTTAACAGATTATTATAAAAATTAATTATTCTTCATCGTACTCAGGGGTGCCCAGAAGAGGATTTCATGGCGCCATCAAAATTTTTGAGGGGGTATATTTGACAGGTTTTTGAATTTTCGGAATGAAAAGTTTCATGAATTAGAAACAAGTAGGAAACATAGAACAGACCGCAGCAAGTGTAATTGTGTATGATCTATGATTTTTCTAATTCTACCTTCGCTTGCTCTGTTTATAAGAAAATAGGAGCAATAAAATATCTTGGGAGTGGGAAGAGAGGTAGGTTCTTGTGCCATTGACGTTGGGGGAGGGAGGATGGGCACCCCTGGTCCTACTTAAAATGAAATAAATTAAGACATTTTACTTTTTTTTTTTTTTTTTTTTTCATAAATTGTCTTTATTTAATTGAACTTTGTCTGAGGGATACAAAAGGTTGGAATGTGTGAAATCTATAAACCCATTCATTTTCATAAAAAACAAAGCTAGGTTTATAGGGTATTGCAGTCAAGTTTACACAATAATCCTCAGTTGCAGCTTCAACAGTGTCAGTGTGCTTATTAAAGGGATGGAAAAATTTCCAACCTGCAAAAGCACAGTGTTTAGAAACAGCGGAAGTTATTAACTTTTCAATTATGATTTAAAAATACAATATGCTTAGATTATATGCTGAAAATTTCAGTGCCCTTCAATATTAAAAATACCACATATTTAAGGATAAAAAAAATTTTATGGATTAGTCTTGGGTTCCATATTTTGTAAAAAGTGACTTCTTGACCAAGAAGCATAAAAGGAAGTGATATGGTCTAGAACTGGCTTAATTGCCATGTTTAACTCCATTCAACCTGTTCTAATGAGTGAGATTCATTTCCTGGATCCAATACGAAATAAATTTCAACCCTGAGGATAGACCTCACTGATAACCTGGATTACAGAGTTTCCAAAATCACTGATATCCGTAAACCGCTGAGAAATCTCTCCAGCACTGAAAGGCGAGAGCTCGATCTGTCCCATGGTGTACGCCGCCGGACTTAACTAGCATGAAGAGAGAGCTTTAAAAGGCTTAAAGGTGTATTTAGGATGAGAGGCGCATTACACTTCGTGATGAGTACAGGTCGAAAATCAAGGCTTATCCAAACGAGGTGCCCCAACATAAAAAGAAGTCTTGGGATGAGTTTATCGTTGAGGAATCATCTAAGAGCCTCTTGAGTATTCCATATAGAGTGGCATTGGGTACATTAATCCCAATGCAAGTTATAGCAGCGGTAAAGGGTGACGTTGAACTAGCAAGAACTTAAGAAGAATCGGCGAAGATGTTTATTAGAGAGATTTACTGCAGAGATTATCCATCTCAAGATAATGCAGAGGAGTTATACCCTCCCGGCTAGGACCTGTACCCACTATGGAATCTCCATACCATCTTGGACATTCAAAAGACTGGTCTTGTCCCTGGCTTAGACACCATTGACGTGGCAATTTTCAAGAACAGTGTTCCCAATATAGCAGGAAGGTTGCTGGTTGTTTATAATGATTGCCGAGACAAAGAATACTTCCAAGAAGCTGAAAATTACTGACGCCGGGTTCGTTTACAAAGACAGGCAATTATATATGCCTCCTCCCAATCATGAACAAGGTGTTGGATGGCCTTCCAGTCTTCTCAAGAAAGAACAATCCACGGGTTCACTAAAGGCAAGAGAATAGCAGATGACCCACTGAGAGTCCGCCGTGACATCGAAGAGAAGGCGGAGAAGTACGTTACGCTTCTCCTGTTTGACATATCATCCGCCTTCGATAGCGTCTCTTGGCCTGTCAAAATGTGCACCCCTGCAGTAATTAGATATCATGATGATGCATAAAACTTTGCCAATGAGCAAGAAATCAATGCTAGATTCTATTAAGTTATTATAATTTATTTAAACTTATTCTTTTAGAAAATGTAGATGGGGTTAGCTCAGGGAGAATCACTGGATTTCTAATTTATGGGCCCAGTTCGGGTTGGGCTGTAGCTATTTATTTTCTCAGTAATATCGATTGTGGAGTCAGAGGATTATACTCAAGTGAAGTTGATGGAATTCGGTAAAGTTTATAATGGAGTATTTAAAAATTAATATCCAATATTCCTCTAAATTTAGTTAAAATATAAGAAGTAGTTTTCGAAATATATGAGTTGACAAACAAACTTTCGCATGAATAGGTGTAATTAGTGAAAGTGATTTGATAAAAGTTATAAGGGTAATGGTAACAACCCCCCAATATCCCTGAAAATGTCATTGAAATCTGATGGATGATCCATCCTTGGATGACGATGAAGAAGCATTTGTAAGGCGTACCACGATGTACCCATCTGTCAGGTACTAGTACCCACCATGAGATGTCTGGGGTCTACATTGTGCAGTAGATAGGCAAAATAATGGTCGAGCTTCGGGGCTAGATGCCTTAGACGCGGAGACCGTTATGAACAGTATCTCCTATATTGAAGAGAAACTACTCGCAATTTTCAAAGATTGCCTAAATAATGGGTACTTTGTAAGATTGCCGATTAGAGACTTCTCTGTAAGATAGGAGGGGAAAACAGGCAATATCCTAAATCGGTTATCGGTTAATAAACTACCAATAAGGTCCTATGCTAACGAAGTATTTAATCACTGTTCAGTCTCGACTAGTCAAATCTGACAGTCTTATCACTTAATTTCTCACTGGACATGAGATTTTTTCAAAGTCACACAGTCTTAGATAAGATATCGGTCCTGTATGCTCCAGTTGTGGTATTCTAGAAATTATCGAATATGTGATCACCAGATGCACTGCGTTTGAGGCACTGAGAGCCAAGCTAAAAAGGAGTACCGGAATCTACAGCCTCAACGAAGAAGATTTACTTCTGCTCGTCTTCGCAGATAATTACCCACACTACGAGGCCTTTGTGTATGGGTGAAAAGAAATAGTAGGCGCAACCCATTTTAATGTGGGAGTAAGGCAAAGAGGACACGAACTCCATTCATTGTTGTAAGGAAAAAGAGGAAGAGGAAAAACTTTATAGAAATTCAAACTTGCTACCTAGAATGTTTTATCCATTTACAGATCGGATAAACTAATTTTTATAGATACCTGAAACTCTTTTATAGGCTCGCAGTTGCTTGTCTTTAAGTTCACCTGCCCAACCTTCATTTTGGCCCACCAAACAGTCCAACTCCTCGTTCCCCGGAACGTGTAACTGAAACAGATTTTTACCCATCAAATAGAATAACAAAGATCGCTGCATGATTATTTACATATATTCAACATACGCATTTGAAAATGTTTAAAATCATCTTTAAAGAGATGTTTGCCTGTTTGCCTTTCTTTCTGCGTTCCGGTGACAATTTATGATTTTTTAATTTTTTTTTTTTTTTTTTGGTGGGGTTTTTGCTTGAGTTTTAAATTTCAACTAAGACTAATTCAACTTGGATTTTCACATGATTTTTAATTTGTATTGTTTTTCAATGCCTTGTGAATAAACTATGTAAGATATTTTATTAATGTCACTCATTGCAAAATGAAAAAGAAAATTCTTCTTCACGAATCAACTAATTGAGAAAATGAATTTAACATTGCAAAAAACAGTAATAAAAGGAAGTCATCATTGCACGTTTATGTGTGGTCGTGGGCCAATGGGAAAAGACCACGATCTTGAAGCTTAGTGAGGTTTTGTTTATCAGGAGTTGAGTTACTTTGTCAAAAGTTATTTGTTGAGAAGACTTGAGTGTTGTCGAATTAAAAGTGAAGTAGTATTATTTAACTAATAATTGATGCGTTATATTGTTCTCTAACTCTTTGATTAGAGATGATTGTGTACACCGGTATCTGTAAGTATACTTTAGTTTCCCCATTCAACATTTTAATATTACTTCTGTTGATAACACAATTTTAAGTTCTTAATAATGATAAAAATGTCTTTCATTCTAATATTTTTTGTAAATTTGAAGTAATTCCTGGTATTGTACATTTTAAAACCTCTTTTGTGTTTCTCATTGCAATAGAAAAAAAAAACTACTGATAAGCAGTATTAAATTTAAATCCTACATTACTAAATAGGTCTATTTTCGGTTTATTGCAAATTCAATTTATTGTTTAAGTCCCTAAGTACTTTGATAAATGTTTCCACTGTGAAATCAGAAAATTAGTGCTTGTTAATACTATATTTGATATGTTGAAAGAGTTGGTGTCGTTTCAGTGCTCTTAGTTTCTTTTTACTGATAAAGAAGACCGAAATTCACAAAAATGTTTGATAAGTTCAGCCTTATCAAAAATTTACTTAGTGATTTTTCACAATAAACATTAATGTGATATAAATATATGTGGTTAATATAATGATTCATTAATTGTTTGAAGTAATAGGAAAGTTACTTGTATTAATGAGTACTAAATTTGTTCTGGTGAATTTGGGAAAATTATTTTAATTAACCATGTATCCTTAACTTTAATCAATATTGTTTTAAGAGGTTGCAATATTACAAATTATATTTCTGTGCGTACCACATTCTCTCTCATCTTAGTTGCACTTTCGTTACTTTAACGTGCCGACGACATGGACTACGAAAATTAAATAATAAAAAATACCATAGAACACATAAAAATATAGTCCTCCTTCTTCTTTTTGATTAAGTAGTCATTCAAAATCCTATTCATATCAATTTTTATGTATTTATTAATAATGAACTTTATTTTCTTAAATTTTTTTTCCAGTTTTTCTTGGGATATTATCTCAAGCCTTTTCCCTTTATTCTTCAAACTCAGATGTAATTGAGTTGAATGACAGTAATTTTGATAAATTAGTAAAAAACGATGAAATATGGATTGTGGAATTTTTCGCTCCCTGGTGTGGACACTGCCAACAATTTGCATCTGAATATTCCAAAGCTGCCACAGCATTGAAAGTAAGGTTTCATAATATTATTGAAATTCTCATAAATGTTCTAATACTTGTATTTTCAGTTATTTTTTATGATACTAGTTCCAATCACTACACCAAGATGGTCACTGATCTGAAGTACACATCCAGCACACTGCAGGTGGAGTCTCAAGAGATGTTAAAAGTAGCCGAGTATCAGCAATCATGTTCACGTACTTGTCCTAATGACATATTTTTGCCTAAAATGCACTGAAAGGGATTCACTGAAGATAAACTAAAAAGTGCTTTTTCTTATTGGGTTTTCTTTGATGTTGGAAAATTATCTATTTTTTATTTCTGATGGCATTACAGACCTTGTGTATCTTTTGTTATTTTAACCAGCCTATCTTGGACTATTTCTTGCTGGCTGTTTCTTGCTTGTTGCATAGAGCTCTATTTCATCTTTGTTGATTTGATCTTTTGCTCTTTCATGTGGTCTCTTGTTTACTATTAAGGCATTCATTATTGTGTTCAGACTTCCTGATAGATTGCTTTAAGCTACTTGACCCACCTTAACCTCCTTGCCATCACATAATGAGATATTGATTGGTCTTCTCCATGTGTTAATACTTATCACAAATCTCTACAGTTATCGTGCAGAGAATTACTCTCAAATTTCTATGCTTCTTTATAGGGTGGTGGTTAGTGTTCAGGTCTCGCAACCGTGTATCAGAACTGGTTTTATCATAGCATGCTACAACCTTAATTCGAGATTACTTAATATTTTTAGTGACTTCAGTTAATCCAAGAGAGAAGAAAGCTCTGCTTTGGCTTGTTATAGACTGGTCCGATAGTATTTCTGATTGTTGATAATTCATTGTGGTAGTTGCAGATCCGAGGTATTTGAATTTTTTAATTCTCGAGAACAATTTCTCTTCCATACAGATTGTGTTTTCTGGATGGAATTTTTGGCACGACATGAAATGATCTATGAATTCATTATATTTATTACTAATTATATGAACTAGGTTGTGGAGAAATATTTAAAATATAAAATTAATTTGTATTGCAATAGTGTTTTGATATAATCATTACCAGTTGGAAATTCTATGAAATTTGGGAATATGTTGGGATAAGTAAGGCATTCTCTAATAAATTATTGCAATAGTGATTAAAAGTTCTTTCATTGGCAGTTTCGGTCTTATGCACTATTACTATACTTAGTTTAATTATTCTCTTTAGTTCCAGAATTTTCCTGAAATATTTTAAATTACTTTGATCATTTTATTGAGTTAACAATTTTAATCGGTATTTCAGAGTTAATCACTTTTTTTTTTTCATTTTTAAAATGTTTAAACATGAAAACATGTGCTGAATGTGTAACTAAAAATGTTAATTGTTAATGTCAGGCATTAAAATGAAAATTTAAAAACCATCTATTGATGATTTTCTTTTGTAGCACAGAAGTTGATCTTGAGTTTTAATCTGTCTTAATGAACTGGAGGAAATATTGATATTTTTCAAATATAACAAAATAGTATTTTTAAAAAAATATATCTATATTTCGGGCATCAATATTTTTTATTTTTAATCACTTTAAGTTTTATGAATAATATTAGTTTTTGCTGTTACAGGCTTTTGCAATGTGGGTTTCATTATATATAACATAAGCTTTTTATATAATTTTTATAGTTTTATGGCAGACTTTTACATAAGTTTTATAGATCTGAGGGTTGGTAGTCTAACTTCGCCATGAGAGCAGTACTGCTATTAAGTAGAAGTAGTGGTTGGGTCCAAAACCTACTATACTTTTATTTATAATGCAATGCTCTCTACCTGCTCTTGTGTTTAAAAATTAATAATATTTCCTAAGTTTTAACAAGATTATATTGATATTCAAAATGTTTCTTTAACTTTCATTAATTAACTTCAGAATATTTATCCTGCGTAGGGTATTGCTAAAGTGGGAGCGGTGAACGCAGATGACCACAAAAGCGTAGCAGGTAGATATGGTGTCAGAGGATTTCCAACTATTAAAATTGTTTATCAATCAAAAACTGAAGATTACAATGGACCTAGAACAGCACAAGGCCTAGCTGATGCAGTTGTGAATGTCATTAAGAAAAAAATTAATGAAAAATTGGGTGGAGGCAAGGTACGTAAATGGTAATTTAATGTTTTTATTTTGATTCGATTGAGAACTATTTGATTAATTAATATTCAATTTGCAGTCCTCAGGAGGTTCATCCGATGATGTAATTGAGTTGACAGACTCAAATTTCGATAAGTTGGTTTTGCAGTCTGATGATATTTGGTTAGTGGAATTCTATGCACCATGGTGTGGCCATTGTAAAAACCTTGCACCTCATTGGGCTGAAGCTGCTACAAAATTGAAGGGAAAGGTAGTGTTACATAATCACAACTTACAAATAATATTTTAATATTATCATTTTAAAAAAATTATATTTTATACATAAGAGCTTACCTTCATTAACGATGATGTTCAGTGTTTTTTATTATTTATAGTTTTTTTTTTTTTATGATTAGAAAATTATTCATAGTGGATTTTAATTTTGTTTTACCTAATTTATCATTATTTCAGGTCAAACTAGGAGCTTTAGATGCTACCGCTCACCCTAGTAAAGCTAGCGAGTACAATGTTCAGGGTTACCCCACAATTAAGTTCTTTCCACCCGGTAAAAAGACCAGATCATCTGCTGAGAATTATGAAGGTGGCAGAACAAGTTCAGACATTGTTACATTCGCCCTTGACAAACTTGCTGAAAATATTGAGCCTCCAGAAATCAAACAGGTATAGATTTCAATTTGATATAATGTCGTAAATCAAATATGTACAGTAATCATTTAGACGTTTACTTTAATGAATCATACTTTCAGTATCTCTTTTTTAAAATGTTTATATGTGAATTGTTAGCAAATTACATCAAAGTCTTCATTTCTTTTGAATCTTTCTTCTTCTAGCAATCCTTTCAAATTCCCTTATAAAAAATAAGTGACTGTAGGACAAAATGGATTATAAGGAGGGTTTTAGAAGATTTCCCTGGCCATTTTTTCCCTAATTAAGATCATGATGTAATGCATCATTAAGATAATCGACATTTCTAACTGGCACTCCTCATCCTGTATTTTGTTAAGGGAATTTGCAAACTATGACTACTAGCAACAGTAGAACATGATAATATTAAAAAAAAAATATATTGAAATAGCCCGTAAATCGTAAAAAAAATTGTTACAAGAACTTTTCTGGCTGAGAAGATTTTTTGCTTTAACCAATTTTTATTCGCATCATCATTATTATTGTCTTGGAAGTATAATTATAATAGTAGAATTTCATCATATGTGAGATAATAATGCACCTAAAAAAACTCCTCTCCATCTTATCGAAATTGATTAAAAAATCTCTTGATTGATCTCTGACCTGACCTGTTTTTGATTTTCAATCTACAACCAGGCTCCATTGAGCATTCATTTTTCTGAAATCAAAGAACCATTGATAATGTATTAAGCACTTCTTCAGCTGATTCTCAGCTCTGTTGAGTTTCTTCATAAGTTATTTGTTCATTACATTCAATAAGTTCTCAATTGGGATAAATATTGTCATCTTTAAGAGTTGCCGTTGGATGTTGATCACGACCTTTGTTTTTGACTTTATATATACGTACTTAAATTATTGGTATAGGATCGTTGTACCAATTCCTAACATCAAGAGTATTTTTTTTTTTAGCTGATTGTATCGACTTTTATGTATAACAAATAATTAAATTATAGTTCTATTTACATAACAATGTTATGTGGTCAATTTATTTTAAATATTATCTAATTGTTTATTTTTTATATTAGTATGGTTTTCATTATAGTATTTAATATATGAATAAGTAATTATGTTGTTGTACTTTGCAGATTTTAGACGAAAAAACTTTGAAGACAGCTTGCGAAGATCATCCTCTGTGTGTCATTTCTGTCCTTCCTCACATTCTGGATTGCCAAGCTGATTGTAGGAATGGCTATTTGAAAATTTTGAAAGAGATGGGTGACAAATTCAAGCAAAAGTTATGGGGGTAAGTTCAAAAAAATTCATAATCATCGTATTCTAATAAAATTAGAATATTTATTGTATTATATTCGTATTATTGAAATTGTAAACAAAAACAACTGTAATAATAAAAAAATACTTTTATTTTACAAGATATATGTTAAATAGACCAAAACATACATAAATAATGAAAAAATATTACAACGATAAGAAGGAGAGGAACCATTTTAGGGCGCTATTTGATATGGGCAGGCTTTGGAGTTTGGAAAGAAGGATCTCGTGCTTAACGGAATCAAACGCTTTGGAAAAGTCAAAAAGAATTAGGATGGAGATTTTCTGTTTATCTATGTCGGATTGGAGGTCTTAGGTAATCCTTAGCAAGGTAGATAGGGTGGAATAATGGGAACGGGAACCGTATTGTAAAGGATTGAGGAGATGGTTTTGCTCGAGAAACCTGTTCAACTGAGAGTGAACTAATCTTTCTAGAGGCTTAGATAGATTGGATAAAATGGAGATGGGTATGAAGTCAGAAGCTGATGAAGGAGTTGGAACTTTGTTCAGTGGACGGACTATGGCTCTTTTCCAGGATTTGGAAAAAATGTAATTTTTGAGAGAGAAATTATGTATGTGTAGAAGGCAGAGTTAGATAACTTTAACTGGTATTTGGTCAGGACCATAATCGTTCGTTTTTGATTTAAGGTGGCAGAGTGTAGGTCAGTAGGAGAGATATCAAGAAAATAAAACTTATCAGGATCGAAAGGGGTTTCAGTAATGGAAAAAGATGAGCGGTCAGATGGAAAATGGTTAGTGAAAAAAGAATTTAGCGTGTTCGGATCTACTGGATATTGTGCACAGGTTTTCGAGGTAACAACAGAGAGGTTCTTAAGGATTTTCCGTTTGAATTTAGTTTTAGGTTCTTAGGATAAAATGTTATTAAAGCATTGTGCTTTGGTGCGACGTAGGGTCATTTGTGTGAGATTTCGTAGGGATTTAAATGTGGAATAATGCTGAGGTAGTCTAGTACGTCTATATTGTCTCCTAGCAATTTCTCTTCTCCTCATTAGTTCTCTTATTTCTGTATTGATCCTAGGAACGGGAGGACGTCTAAAGACAGGTTTTTAAACGTGCGTGACGAAAACTTCATAGTTTATGTTCTTAAAATTGGTTTAATGCCCTCTGATATACGTGCAATGTGGTTTAAAATGTTTTTATATAACATGCTACAAACATGTCAGATAATTTTATAAACTAGGATTTCTTTATATTAAAATATTTATAGAATAAGCTCACAAGATACAATTAATAAGTGTATTTATTGTTATGTTTCTCTTTTTCTAAGTAGTTTGTTTTCTTCTATTTTAGATGGGTATGGTCTGAGGCAGGTGCTCAGCCAGATCTTGAGCAAGCATTAGAGATAGGAGGATTTGGATACCCAGCTATGGCCGTCATTAATGCAAAGAAGATGAAATATTCTATACTACGTGGATCCTTTTCGAGTGATGGAATTAATGAATTTTTAAGGTAATATTTTTACAGTTATTTTATTTAGCTATAAATTATAAAGTATAAATTTGATAGTAAATTCCTTATATAATCATTTTCATAAGTATTCTGTCCATATTACTATTGAGACCATTTCATCTCTTTTTAGTTCTTCAAATAATTCAGAACTTTGCATCTCTTGAAACGTTCTTGACACTCATTTGGAAGACAATATTGTGTATTAAACAAAAAAAAAAAAAAACTTTGATTAATAACAAGAAATAATCATTGCCATGTAGTTAGAGATATAATTAGATTATTTACATTTTCTTCAAGTAAATAATTATAAGGAAGAAAATGATACAATCTTCACCCTTTTGGTGTTGTCTCTTTTTCTCTACATTTTAAAAATTCTGTAAGGCATGAAGCGAATCTCACAGGCTGTGTGTGTTCCTTGATGTTCTGGAGCACGTGCGGAGAACCTGCGGCCTCGAGGCCATATAATATGGTCGCAGCTTCCAAACGTTTTCATGTGCTAAAACGAATTAATATTTAATTATTTAGGTTTCAAAAATTAGTAAAATTAAGTTGAATACTAGCTCGCTTGTGCGAATACGCCTCACAAACCTAATATTTATATCTGATTTTAATACATTAAGGGCTCAGTACAACTTCCATTCAACAATGTTTGATACGCATAGGTTCAATACATAAATTTACGAAGCCATCAGTTATAAATATGATTTACAATCTGCCATGGTTTAACCATTGCGTTTCCATAAACTTATAATTTAAATATTACTTTTTTCTTTCATTATTTTATCATAAATTAACAAAAGCCTTCTAAACATTGCTTTAAATCTCTGATAACGGCTAAAGACAAAAGGCTCAAATTCTCAGGGAGAAATAGTTAGTGCAATCATGATCTATGTTGCATAATCATTAAAAAAAAAAAAAAAAAAATGATGGAAATATAATTAAATTAAAATGTTAATTAATTAAAAGAATAAAATGTTTTGAAATTTAAAAAACAATTACTAATTGATGCATTACATACTTTACCCGGCTTGAAAGGGCCAATTCCCATATGCAATAGAATCTTTGCAATACAACAAATACTGAATGTTAAGAAAACTTAGCACCAAATTGTCTGATTTTGATGCTTTTTTTTTTACCTTTTGTAGGGAATTTAGTAAGCTTTTAAATACTAATGTATAATATACCAAAAATTATGTACTTTTCAAGTTATTAGCAGATTATGAATTTATTTGTTATATTATATTTTTAATTTCAAAATATAATAATTTCAGTTAAATTAGTTATTTATTTAAAACTAATATTTCTTTTAGGGATCTCTCTTACGGACGTGGAAGTACAGGTCCGGTTAAAGGCTCTTCATTACCTTCAGTCGTATCATCAGAACCTTGGGATGGCAAAGATGGTGTTCCACCTCAAGATGAAGACATTGATCTCTCTGACGTCCGTTTCGATGATGAATTATAAAGCGTTCTTTTAGAATAGGCACCGTGTCCCCTTTTCCATGCCTGCCTTCCCCTTTTTTGTCTGAGATGCCCTGAGTGAGCTTAAAGACTGACTTAACTGTAAAGACATAAGACATAATGTGTTAGTTTTTTGTTTGTTGTTAGTCCAAGAATATTTGTGATCTTTCATGTAATAAGTTTCTTTAATAATGCCGAAAACGATTTGAGAATTATTTTCTCCTATCTAGTGCCAAATCAATTTTTAATTTGAATTTATTTCTTTTGAAAATATCATTAAATTATTTTCTTCACGTATTATCAAAATTTCGACTAATTAATTGAATGTCTTAACTTCATGAATTAAGTTTAAAAAAAAAAAAAAGGAATTTTTATTTATGTGTTCTAATACGTTTAATACTTACTTAATTTTTGGAATAATTTAAACAATGGTTCATTGCGGTTGAATTCAATTTTAGTAATAGATTATAAAATGCTTTAAACATTTTTAGTAATTTTATCATAGTAAATGTTTATTTGAAAACTGGAACATACATGTTTATTTATCCCATCCCCCTTTATAAATGGTTTCATTACACTATAAACAAATTTAATTTGGAAACTGTTTATATTGGAATAAATATTGTAATTTGTGGCATAGCGCTATGTTACTGTGTGACTTGATGTTATTCTCACATTTAGAAATGTGTACTTAGGTGATATTGAATTTAGTGGTTGGTGTTTAGATAAGCTAATTATTATGGCACCCAATATTTGCCACTATAATAATTAATTCCTGAAATGATAATATATGTATATCTTGTACATCACCTGTTTTGCATTTATCATTGTATCGATGAATTTCACTGTTAGCATTTTATAGATTCATGGGCTTATTGAAAAATAATGTGCTTCTTTTTTGTGTGCAGAATAGTCATAGACTTATGTAGTTATTTATTATTTATTAGCTTGATGAAGGATATTGTAAAATGTCCTCGGTTTTGTTTAGCTATTATGGAATGAGAGGTGTTAAAAGTATGGATATGACTTTTGTTGATACATGGAGGTTTCTGTTTTAAATAGCTACCATTATTTTTCATACTAATGACAAAATACAGTATGATTTTACTTTGGAAGTATATCTACAATAAAACAAGTGTGTGGTGTTCTTATAGCGTGTTAAAACAGTTGCAGTATGTTCACTTGTTTTTTTTTTTTTTTTAATTTTGTTTCTGACTGCTTGAATGAATATCCAAAAACTCTTATCAGATCTTGTTCTACTATTTTCAAGACAATACATCCTATTTTCGGTGTGGAATGAGTGCTGTACAGAACTTCGAATCTACCTTCTTTTTATCACCTCTCCATTCTATTGAATTAAGAGAGTTTTTTGCACAACCTCTGGTGTAAGAGTTAAGTGGATTAATTTACATTGATTTTTCAGTAAGTCCATGCAATATCTACATTAGTATAAGCTCTATACTATAATCTAATACTACAAAAACTATCTGAAAGTATTTTGTATGAATGTAAATTATATTAATAAAATACTTATTTTTTAGTTTTCATTTTCTTTTTAAACCGTAGCCTTCTATGAATTTTTTTTAGATGGGAAGTCAGCAAAGTGGTTCCACTAAGAGAATTAATAATAACTAAGTTAATGCAAATCTCATTTTCCAATTTAGAAAAATTATATTAAGCTTGTGAGGAAGTGATATTGGAGACTAACTTCTTGGTGAACCTGTGATGGTTGAATGGGGAGAGGGTTCAAAGTGCCTCATTTGGAATGTTTTGGGTTTGAATTCCATCTGGGCCAGTTAATATTTATTTCTCAGCTCTTTTTCTCTGTAGGGAAGCAACCTCCAAGTAAACACCAGATGTTGGTAAAAAGAACAAGATGTGCCCAGTTCTTCCCTCCTTCAGTCCCAGTATTAAGTACCTTTAATTTGGGTTATTTTAAATAATTAACTATCTCTCGTTGTTAGGAGTTATGAAAAAAAGGCTAAATAAAACTTTAGAAAGATTTTGATAACGGAATAAAGGAGAAAAAAAGAAAAATGTTAATCCAGATTGAAAACGAATCTTCGGAATTTTAAGAAAAAACATGAATAAATATCATGTAAGTATTTAAACTTAAATTTAATAAATAATGTATGTATATATATATATATATATATATAGGTATTTAAACTTAATGATATATACTAATACATAAAATAATATGTGTAATGGGAAATATATGATATATAAATTTAGGAAGTTATAAAGTAACTGTAATAAAGCTGGGACTTATAAAATAACAGTATAAAAGTTAGAATATATAAAATAACAGTTAGGAACTTATATACTTATGAAATAACAAATCATATTATTATTATTATTACTGCCCACTATTTTCTCAGTATTTACCTGGTCTTTGCTTAGCCCTGATGAAGGCCAAAATATGAGCACAAAGATAACAAATATAATTTATTTTTATGTATTCCAATCCTCAACTAACTTCTCTTCAATAATAAGTTTTAACAGTTTATTCCTTTATTAACACCTGTTAAGTGTGAAAGAATAGGTCTTCGACAGTTGCATTAGTCCAATGGTTACTAAGGATGCCAAGCTTGGTCAGAATCTCAAGAGAGGATCCAATTTCTTTTTAAACATAAAGAATACATTTATTTAAATGCCTGATGTATTAATCTTTGCATAAATAAAGGCTATATAATTTCATTGCAATATTAAAGACATCATCATTATATTATAATAGTGTTGTAAAAGACCTCGGTCAGAAGGCTATAAGGTATAAGGCTTGAGCCGAAAAGGCTCGAGCTTTTCCAACTCGGCCAAGACTCGAGTCCTTATAGCTCGGCAGTAAAAGGCTCGAGTTGCAGCTCGAACCTTACTTGTTTTTCTCTATACGTCTATTAAAATGCCTTTTAAACTGTTTTACAATTTATGCAATAGGGTAATACCTACCTACCCATACATATTGCCATTATATGTATAACTTTTAAACAAATTTCGGGAGGGAGGATCCTCCAAGAGGGACACTAAAAATTTGGTATCGCCCAGAGCTTCTCAAGATCCGTATGTATGGTTTAATATTCCTCTATATAGCCCTCACACGTGTAATTATAATGGCACTGTTTCAGTAATATTGAAGGAGCTTCAATAAAAATTGATATCAACCAGTTTGATTGACATCAATATAATTGATGCCAATGTAGCCCTTATGTAGATTTGAGTACATAGGACATGTACTCGATATTGACTCAATAATATTGGCCGTATAAAGGGCCCTTTATGCTTGAGCTGAAAAGGCTCCAGTCTTTAAAGCTCGGTAGTAAAAGGCTCGAGTCGTGGCTGGAACCTTACTTATTTTTTCCAATCCATTTATTTACATTATATTTCAAAAACATATTCACATATTATTTCGGAAATATATTCACATTGTTACAACCAACAAAAAAAATATATATTTGTTTACGAAAATGTACAATAATTTAAGAAGTAGTTAGTCGGGGGTGCTGTAAAAAAATACTATATTATATAATTGTATATTTTATTACATTGTCCAATGTTTCGACCTACGTTGTTGGTCTTCTTAAGGGCTGTATAAGATACAAACAATATATATATTAGTTTTTTAATTATATATAAACAGTATACATTAATCATAGAAAGTTACAGTATATATAGATGACTATTGACATTCAGTTCAATTGGGAAAGGTAATGGATTATTAGGATAGCTGGGGTATATTAAGGGTAATAATTAGTAGGAATATTAATAATAATAATAAAAGTCAAAAATATAGCATTCAGTGAAGCACTGTTGAAAGTTGTCTGGTGTCGGATCAGGTAACAGGCAATTGACAGGTAGAAGAGATTAAAGGGTTGTGAAAGTAGGTGTCTGTATATTGTCGAATGTTGTTGGGTATTCACAAGTATCTGTAAATGTTAGCTAAGGTGCAGGGAATTGGAAATTGGTGAAAGAGATCCGGTTTTGAAGATGAATGTATAAGGAGTTGTCTGTATATTGTAAATATATTTTTCAATTTTTGTAAAGAATGAAGTATGAGGAAATGTGAAGGAAGTGGGAAATTATTGTTGTTTTAATGGGTTAAGGATTTGAGAATAGGCGAGGGACAGGTTTTAATTTTAATTAATTTTTTTAAAGATAAATTCAACAAGGCTTGAACCCTACGAGCCTAAGCTCAAGTCTTGGAAGTTCGAGGTCCAAAGGCTCTAGTGCTGAGCTTCAGGACTCGAGCCTTTACGACTCTAATCGGAGCTTGAGACTTATTTTTGCAACACTATATTATAATCAATTAAAATAAACATGTAAACATATTTCTTAAATATAATTAAACATTTCAGATCAAAAATGAAGACCGTAATAGTGTGCAGAACTAAATTTATTTTTAATGCCGATTTCCTACCATGCGAGAGGAGCTAGCAAGCAATAAGGAGCAATGTCCAGTGTTTCAACATGAAAGGATCAGCTGCCTAAGACTTCTATGTAAGCCAGGAATGTTGTGCTATAAATAAGAAGACATAGTTTGTGTAATAATTATAAAGATATTTCTGCTTCTATTATCAATATGGTTGATCATTATTTTTAATAGATTGCTTCCATTGCTGAATGAAAGCTAAAGAAATATCAATTTGAATTCTGAAGAAAGAGTTCAATCTCAAATCATAGTTTTATTCTGTGACTTCTGTTGGAAAAGGCAAAGGAATACCAGATACCTAATCATCACATGTGACATTGTGATCAGAGAAGAAGCATATAAGGCAATCATGAAAATGAATTTACCACCCAAATTGGTTCTGTTTATAATAATGAATGAATATATGCTTTGTCACAACAGGAACAGATGTATGATAGGATGCCGGGCCTCTCTAACATTTAAATTTTGCCTCAAAAAACCATTACAAAGGCATGTATTTAAGAAACAATAACACTTCTTACCAAGAAAGTCCAGATTTTAAATTTGAATCATGCAGGAAGGACCGTAAAAACACTGTGTGGGAAGCTTTTCAGGCATTGGAGGAGTCTGCAACTAATTACCAGTGAAGATGATGAAAGTCATACAGCAGTATAGATTTAAATATGTGCAATCCTTCATTTACTCAGGATCCCAAATTAATCAAAAGAACAGCTTGTAAGAAGAAATCCTGAGAAGGGTACTCTCAGAAATCCACAAGACCTCTAAATAAAGTATATCCAAAACAATAATCCAACCAGCACTTGTTGACTCAAAATGTTGACCTAAAAAAAAAAAATGCTTTCTCAAGGACGAAGAGAAAACTGGCAGTCTTTGACTCAACAAGTGGTTCATAGTGTCAATAGAAGTATTCAGTAAGTAATTTGGATTCAGTGTCATGTGAGTTCACCCTTGGTCTGCAATATTCTTGTGGACGAGCTATGATGATTAATTTTATTTTTATTTACTTATTTTTAAATTTCAGATGCTAGCTACAAATGTCCAGACATGATAAAATATGCAATCATGCTCCAAGGTCTTGGTTGCTACAGCTCTTCATGTCATCTCATCGCGACATCTCTTCTAATTATATTAATGATTTTAATGAAATTTACCTTATAGAAAAGTATAAAAAAAAACTTTTCATGAAGAACTTATATTTTAATTTTAACTCTCACATTATGGATAACTTTTATCTGTGGTCCTTTTAACTCCATTGAGTCCAAGATTTGGGTTAGTAAAATTTTATTTTACAATAATTATAATTATGGTGAATTAATGAAAGTAATTAATTCTAATAGTGTGATCTTTCATGTTTGTTATCTAAATACAGCAGTGATTTGTGTTCATGAATAAACCCAGATGTTAATGTAATAAGGTTTTGATGAAGAAAAAACCTAAAATAAAATATAATAAATCCTTAAAAAAAGTGTGTCAAAAGGGATTTTTCAATAAAATATAAATAGATTTTTACAAAAAGAAAGTGCAATTATCTAATTTACAGTTTTGTCCTTATCTACCATAATAAATAAAAAAGACACTTTTAAATTAACTTTTAAAAAATTGTTATTTTAATTTTATTTTGTAAATAACAATGTAATAATTACTGAAGATTGTCAATACATCCACTATTATTTATGATTTAATTGTTATTATTTATATGAAATGAGTCTTATTTTATAGCAGTGATACAATTGCAATCTGAGGTGTATTAAAACAAAAATTATTATATATTCTACAAGCTTCTCGATGTAACACCAGTTCACAATGATATGAGACATCAAAGCAAGAATAATACTGTTGTGTTGTTTCAATATTTTTCTACATTAATTTTATAGTTCATATGACATTTATGAAGTGGGGGATAAAGTAATTATGAATAAATAGAATTTTTATTCAATAAACTGTTATAATCATAATTTTTGTATTACAATTTTCCATTTTATTGTTCCAATTAAAAGCATAAAGTTAGTTATCCACAGTTTTCTTTATCTTTTAAGGATTAATTTTCTAGTTATTAGAGATTTTTAAATAGATTATTCATCACTATTGAACAAATCAACTTAATGTTCAAGATATCACTGATGGATTGTGTATGTGGGATGATTAAAGAACTTTTCATCATAAGCAGGAATATTGTAACCGACGAGCAAGTATCTTTTTTTTTGTTCAACAAACACAGAAAATTTATATAGAATTAAGAAGAAACATGGATTTTGTTATATCTTAAAATAATAAAAATTAATTCATCAGTTTTGCTATTGTAGAAGACCTAGTTTGTAAATTGAAAAGTATCAGTTTTAGAAACTAAACATTGACTCAACAGTGCAATAGGTTCCATATCAATAATTCATTATTTTGTTTTTATGTTTATGAATTTAACTTATGTACTTGTATTCTTTGCTTAGTAAATATATATTATAAATGAGAACAATGTAGTGTAATATAAATGGTCATTTTTATTTCTCTTAAATGCTGTTTCTAATTTTGTAAGTAAAATATATAATAAATAAACATTAGGAAGTGGACCTGGATCGGAGATGTAATCAGGAGGAATGATATAACATGGACCAGGCAGTTTACAGATTGGTATCCTAGAAATCACGTGAGGAAGAGAGTACGCCCGCCGACAGACTAGGACAAGGTGATGAAGAATACCTGTGGGGGTAGCGGTTTGGAAGAGAGTAGCATTGGAGAGAAAAGAGTGGAAACGGATGGGACACGTTCATTTATCTAGTGTAGTTGCAAGAGAGTTAAGAAAAAAAATAAAGAAAGAAAATCGAACTCAAAACCTCAACTAAAATGTTGATTTTGTACATATAAGAATGTTAAGTATAAATCAAAATGTAAAGACTTCAATGATTAAGGAACTTTTCATCATAGGCAGGAATATCGTAAACGACGAGCAATTATCTTTTTTTTTGTTCAGCAAACCTAAAAGATCAATGTACAATTAAGAAGAAATATGAATTTTGTTATATCTTAAAATATATATTAATTCATCAGTTAATTGATATTGTAAAAGACCTAGTTTGTGAATTAAAAAGTATTAGTTTTATAAACGTAACATTGACGTTAACAGTGCAATAGATTCCATATCAATAATTCATTATTTTGTTTTTATGTTTATGAATTTAACTTATGTACTTGTATTCTTTGCTTAGTAAATATATATTATAAATGAGAACAATGTAGTGTAATATAAATGGTCATTTTTATTTCTCTTAAATGCTGTTTCTAATTTTGTAAGTAAAATATATAATAAATAAACATTAGGAAGTGGACCTGGATCGGAGATGTAATCAGGAGGAATGATATAACATGGACCAGGCAGTTTACAGATTGGTATCCTAGAAATCACGTGAGGAAGAGAGTACGCCCGCCGACAGACTAGGACAAGGTGATGAAGAATACCTGTGGGGGTAGCGGTTTGGAAGAGAGTAGCATTGGAGAGAAAAGAGTGGAAACGGATGGGACACGTTCATTTATCTAGTGTAGTTGCAAGAGAGTTAAGAAAAAAAATAAAGAAAGAAAATCGAACTCAAAACCTCAACTAAAATGTTGATTTTGTACATATAAGAATGTTAAGTATAAATCAAAATGTAAAGACTTCAATGATTAAGGAACTTTTCATCATAGGCAGGAATATCGTAAACGACGAGCAATTATCTTTTTTTTTGTTCAGCAAACCTAAAAGATCAATGTACAATTAAGAAGAAATATGAATTTTGTTATATCTTAAAATATATATTAATTCATCAGTTAATTGATATTGTAAAAGACCTAGTTTGTGAATTAAAAAGTATTAGTTTTATAAACGTAACATTGACGTTAACAGTGCAATAGATTCCATATCAATAATTCATTATTTTGTTTTTATGCATATGAATTTAACTAATGTACTTGTATTCTTTGCTTAGTAAATATATATTATAAATGAGAAGAATGTAGTGTAACATAAATGGTCATTTTTATTTCTCTTAAATGCTGTTTCTAATTTTGTAAGTAAAATATATAATAAATAAACTTGTGTAAAAGTTGTATGTATTACAACCCAAATTTTCCACAGTAAAAAATAAAAATTCGAACTTCAGGCAATTTGTTTTTCTACTTTCCTTTCCTTTGATTCAAAAAGAAAAATAATAGAAGCAAGTAACAATAAATTAAGCAATGAGGATATAAATAAAGTAAAATAATATGTATATCTATTATTATTTATATTCTTACTACTCCCTTTATTCATAATTTACTTGTATTGATTATGTTTTTATTTATTTCTGTCTATACTATATACATTTATATATTTCTTGTATATCTGATTTTAATTTCATCCCTGATGAACACCCAAAAGTTTGCAATGAGTGTTATATGTCGCAATAAAATAATGATTGAATCCTGATAATTTGTTTCATGATATAAACCACAGTCAATCAAATTGTTCTATAGCATTGACAATCAGCACAAGATAATTTTCAGAAAATATTTTTAAAATGTTAAGCTTTGAATAAAAGCCAGTATCAAAAAGAACAACTTTGAGAAAAATGAGAATGAATTATTCCTTATAAACATGAATAACTTGATAGACAATAGTAGAAACTTACCTTCAAAATTTGAAAAAAAAAAAAGTTAGCAAACGGGTTTACTTTGAATTAGATATACATTCAGAAGATATAAATATGTAGTTAATAACACGCACAGAAATGAGCATCAGTGTTTGATTATAAACAAAGAATAGGGTAAACTAAAATAAAAACAACTCTTCACAGAAATACATTTATTTGTATTATTCTTTTATGTTTTACCATATATATACAAAACAAAATAACTGCATATCCATAATATTTATAAATACAGTTCACTGTTGATGACACCAGATGTATTCAAAACTTCACTTAACTCACTACATACACTTTAGAGAAATAGATTTATTTATTTTCTTCTATTATGTTTTACTATATATTTAATAAAAATACATAACACAATTATTGCATATCTGTATTTATAAATACATTTCACTGTTGATGTCTCTAGATTCATTCAAAAGTTCAATCCGCCCACTACATACACTATTGAGAAACTAGCGATAAATAATTAAACTAAATTCTGTAATTTCGAATGAAAAAAAAAAACATTATTTCATAATGTATTGCTTAAGACATGAAAGAATCAGTCAAGGCAATATACTTCAGAAAGAAAACATTTCAAAGAATTTATTACACGCAATTTTAATTTATTAACATATTGTGAAAGGTTGTGGAGGCCTGTTGCGGCAAGAATTAAATTAATGAACATTTAAACGATCTAAATAAGCGAAAGCAACAATTTTAGCGACCGTTTATAAGTTTAAACGAATTTTGAATAATAGTTTCAATAACGATATAAAGGTAGCAGAACTGTAAACACACCATTTGAATAATAGTTTTAAAACCCAATAAAAGAGAGCAGCACCATCCAATACACATATAAAATGAAATATTAGTTCCAAAAACCGATAAAAGAGGCCAGCACTATCCAGGGAACATGAAAACGGCATTTAGTTGAAAAATGTGTCGCCAGATAGCAGCACTATCCAGGGAGCACCCCTTAGGGATACGAAACTCGAACGTAGTGCCTAAAACTGCCGCTAGAGGCCAGCATCATCCAAGGAAGCAATAGAAATTGTAATTTTCAAAGTTACCGATAGATAGAAGCACTAGTGACGCTCCTGGTCGACTCAAATAGTGAGCTCCTTCAACTTCCTGCTATCCTAATACAAATTGACGAATTTCTCGCTAGAAACTCGAATACAATTCGTAGTTCCTATGTTCTGCCAACAGATAGCAGCACCAACGGTATCAGGACCGCCTCGAAAAGTGAGCTCCTGTTATTTCTTACTATCCTGATACAAAATAAAGGTTTTCAACTCGGAATTATTGCGTCGGACGCTTCTGGACCAGTTTTTTTTTTTAGTTTTCTTGTTTATTCGTGCTCCAAATTCATCTGAATTTTTAAAAACGTTAAAAAAATTTTAAATAATTCATTTTTTTTTCTTAATTCATCCTAAATCTCCGATTTTTCACCATTTAATAAATTTTATAAAAGAACTTCGTTGATTTCATGCGAATCGATCGAAATAGTTTATAATTGTTCCAAAAATTCAAAATACTTACTATTTTTTCTCATTTCGTCCAAATATCAGGAAAAATAATAAATCTTCTAATTAGATGTTATTTTCACCATTTATTAAGTTAATACTTTTCTTTCCTTATAATATTTATTTGTTATACTACAGATTAATTATCTTGTTTATTCATGCTGCGAATGGATCAAAATATTTTACAATTGTTCCAAAAATTCAAAATGCTTCCTTTTTCTTCTAATTCCGTTCAAATGTCAGAAAAATAATAATACATTTAATTAGCTATTTTTTTCACCATTTATTAAATTAATACTTTTCATTCCCTTTTCTTATATTATTTTTTACTTTTCAATTTATTTATTATTACTTATTAAAAGTTTTGTTATTTTCTTCTGATATTCGGACGAAATGAGAAAAAATAGGAAGAATTTTGAATTGAAGAATTAATAAAATTTATAAAAGAACTTCGTTGATTTCATGAGAATCGATCGAAATATTTAAGAATTGTTCCAAAAATTCAAAATGCTTCCTATTTTTTCCCATTTCATCCAAGTATCAAGAAAATAATAAATCTTCCAATCAGCTGTTATTTTCACCATTTATTTAATTAATACTTTTCTTTCCTTATAATATCTGTTTCTTATATTGTGCAGTATAATTTTCTTGTTCATTCATGCTGCGAATCGATTAAAATATATTAGAATTCTTTGAAAAATCCAAAATTTTGATTCGCGGTGAAAATAACAGCTAATTGGTACGTTTTTAAAAATTCAGATGAATTTGATAAATGGTGAAAATAACATCTAATTAGAAGATTTATTATTTTTCCTGATATTTGGACGAAATGAGAAAAAATAGTAAGTATTTTGAATTTTTGGAACAATTATAAACTATTTCGATCGATTCGCATGAAATCAACGAAGTTCTTTTATAAAATTTATTAAATGGTGAAAAATCGGAGATTTAGGATGAATTAAGAAAAAAAAATGAATTATTTAAAATTTTTTTAACGTTTTTAAAAATTCAGATGAATTTGGAGCACGAATAAACAAGAAAACTAAAAAAAAAAACTGGTCCAGAAGCGTCCGACGCAATAATTCCGAGTTGAAAACCTTTATTTTGTATCAGGATAGTAAGAAATAACAGGAGCTCACTTTTCGAGGCGGTCCTGATACCGTTGGTGCTGCTATCTGTTGGCAGAACATAGGAACTACGAATTGTATTCGAGTTTCTAGCGAGAAATTCGTCAATTTGTATTAGGATAGCAGGAAGTTGAAGGAGCTCACTATTTGAGTCGACCAGGAGCGTCACTAGTGCTTCTATCTATCGGTAACTTTGAAAATTACAATTTCTATTGCTTCCTTGGATGATGCTGGCCTCTAGCGGCAGTTTTAGGCACTACGTTCGAGTTTCGTATCCCTAAGGGGTGCTCCCTGGATAGTGCTGCTATCTGGCGACACATTTTTCAACTAAATGCCGTTTTCATGTTCCCTGGATAGTGCTGGCCTCTTTTATCGGTTTTTGGAACTAATATTTCATTTTATATGTGTATTGGATGGTGCTGCTCTCTTTTATTGGGTTTTAAAACTATTATTCAAATGGTGTGTTTACAGTTCTGCTACCTTTATATCGTTATTGAAACTATTATTCAAAATTCGTTTAAACTTATAAACGGTCGCTAAAATTGTTGCTTTCGCTTATTTAGATCGTTTAAATGTTCATTAATTTAATTCTTGCCGCAACAGGCCTCCACAACCTTTCACAATATGTTAATAAATTAAAATTGCGTGTAATAAATTCTTTGAAATGTTTTCTTTCTGAAGTATATTGCCTTGACTGATTCTTTCATGTCTTAAGCAATACATTATGAAATAATGTTTTTTTTTTTCATTCGAAATTACAGAATTTAGTTTAATTATTTATCGCTAGTTTCTCAATAGTGTATGTAGTGGGCGGATTGAACTTTTGAATGAATCTAGAGACATCAACAGTGAAATGTATTTATAAATACAGATATGCAATAATTGTGTTATGTATTTTTATTAAATATATAGTAAAACATAATAGAAGAAAATAAATAAATCTATTTCTCTAAAGTGTATGTAGTGAGTTAAGTGAAGTTTTGAATACATCTGGTGTCATCAACAGTGAACTGTATTTATAAATATTATGGATATGCAGTTATTTTGTTTTGTATATATATGGTAAAACATAAAAGAATAATACAAATAAATGTATTTCTGTGAAGAGTTGTTTTTATTTTAGTTTACCCTATTCTTTGTTTATAATCAAACACTGATGCTCATTTCTGTGCGTGTTATTAACTACATATTTATATCTTCTGAATGTATATCTAATTCAAAGTAAACCCGTTTGCTAACTTTTTTTTTTTTCAAATTTTGAAGGTAAGTTTCTACTATTGTCTATCAAGTTATTCATGTTTATAAGGAATAATTCATTCTCATTTTTCTCAAAGTTGTTCTTTTTGATACTGGCTTTTATTCAAAGCTTAACATTTTAAAAATATTTTCTGAAAATTATCTTGTGCTGATTGTCAATGCTATAGAACAATTTGATTGACTGTGGTTTATATCATGAAACAAATTATCAGGATTCAATCATTATTTTATTGCGACATATAACACTCATTGCAAACTTTTGGGTGTTCATCAGGGATGAAATTAAAATCAGATATACAAGAAATATATAAATGTATATAGTATAGACAGAAATAAATAAAAACATAATCAATACAAGTAAATTATGAATAAAGGGAGTAGTAAGAATATAAATAATAATAGATATACATATTATTTTACTTTATTTATATCCTCATTGCTTAATTTATTGTTACTTGCTTCTATTATTTTTCTTTTTGAATCAAAGGAAAGGAAAGTAGAAAAACAAATTGCCTGAAGTTCGAATTTTTATTTTTTACTGTGGAAAATTTGGGTTGTAATACATACAACTTTTACACAAGTTTATTTATTATATATTTTACTTACAAAATTAGAAACAGCATTTAAGAGAAATAAAAATGACCATTTATGTTACACTACATTCTTCTCATTTATAATATATATTTACTAAGCAAAGAATACAAGTACATTAGTTAAATTCATATGCATAAAAACAAAATAATGAATTATTGATATGGAATCTATTGCACTGTTAACGTCAATGTTACGTTTATAAAACTAATACTTTTTAATTCACAAACTAGGTCTTTTACAATATCAATTAACTGATGAATTAATATATATTTTAAGATATAACAAAATTCATATTTCTTCTTAATTGTACATTGATCTTTTAGGTTTGCTGAACAAAAAAAAGATAATTGCTCGTCGTTTACGATATTCCTGCCTATGATGAAAAGTTCCTTAATCATCCAACATACACACTCCATCAGAGAGGTCTTGAACATTAACAAAGTTGATTTGTTTAACAGTGATTAACATTCTACTTAAAATTATCTAATAACTAGAAAATTAATTCTTTAAATATGAAGAAAAATGTGAATAACTAACTTTATGCTTTTAATTGAAACAATAAAATGGAAAATTGTAATACAAAAATTATAATTATAACAGTTTAGTGAATAAAGATTCTATTTATTCATAATTACTTTATATGTGTTTATTTCCCACTCCATAAATATTGTATAAAGTGTAAAATAAATATTTAAAAAAAAATTGAAATAAAAAAAAACAAAACAAACATTATTATTGCTTTGATGTCTCAGATCACTGTGTATGCTGGTGTTACATCTAAAGGTTTATTGTATAGATGAAAACTTTTGCTTCAATACATCTCAGAATGTGATAGTATCACTGTTACAAAATAAGACTTATTTTATATAAATAATAACGATTAAATCATAAATGATAGTGGATGAATTGACTATCTTCAGTAATCATTATATTTGTTTGAGAAGGAGTTGATCGGGGGGTGCAGTCAAATTAATACAAAATTAAACAAGTATAATTATTTAATTTACTATTATTTACTTTATTTAGTATTATTTACTTTATTTAGTATTATTTACTTGTTTAATTTAGTATTAATTTGACCGCACCCCCCGATCAACTCCTTCTCATATTATATCAACGGTCAACCATCTCTACATCATTATATTTGTTATTTAAAAAATAAAATATTTTTTACACTTAATTTTAAAATTTTCGTTTTTACTTATTAGAGTTGATAAGGAAAAAACTGTAAATTAGATAATGGCAATATCTTTTTGTAAGTTATATTTTTAAAAAAATCTCTTTTGCCCAACAATTTTTTTTAAAATTTATTATATTTTATTTTAGGTTTTTTCTTCATTAAAATCTTATTACATTGACATCTGTGTTAACATATGAACATAAATCACCACTGTATTTAGATAACAAACGTGAAAGAGCCTATTATTTGAATTAATTACTTTTATTAATTTAGTACCACAATCATTATTGTAAAATAAAATTATATTAACACAAATCTTGGTCTCAATGAAGTAAAAAGGATATCAGATAACAGCAATCCATAGTGTGAGAGTTAAAACTAAAATATAAGTTTTTTGGTTTCATGAAAAGAATTTTTTTTTTCATACTTTTACACAGTATTGTTCTATTAGGTAAATTTCATTAAAATCATTAACATAATTAGAAAAGGTGTCGAGATGGGGTGCCATGTAAGTTGGAAGCTGATCCGTCCGCTTGCAGTCCTATATACTGAGTCTGGAGATTGATCCCTCCGTCAGTATTTCATCCTCCCACAAGTCCGGAGTTTGATCCCTCTGGGTGTGGTTACCGTCCTAGTGGAGTGTTAAGGTTGATCCCTTACACCACCAGCTGAGAGTGATTGGGTGCTGATCCGCCTGTCACTCGAGGCCATCCATTATACACCTTCCTTCAACCATTCAGTCCTCTTACCCTCTAAATAATGAACACGCAATGTCAAGGCTTTCTGATAACTTGCATAAACTGCCACCTCTGCTATAAATACCTCGACACATGTTTATTAATTTAATTCTTGACGCGACAGGCCTCCACAAACTTACATAATATATTAACCTGTACCACGACAACCCATGAAGGGTCTGGGGTTCAGTACTATTTAGGGAAAGCACTGTTACTAGGTCAACGGTTGTGCAAGGAGGTGATTTGACCGAGATCACGCTCAACCGCCAGGTTTTCCCCCTTAACCAATTACTTAATTAAGGGTACCCATTTTATAGAGGCTGGGTGTGCCCCAGGAGGGACTCCTGACCCAAGGTCGCCCCCACGGCCAATGAAACAGATAAATAAATTTTCTGCCATGAGCCAGGGTTCGAACTCGGGACCTTTGCATTGGAAGCTCAGTGCCCTACCACTGAGCTACCCCGCTCCCCATATATTAATATACATAATATATTAATAAGTTAAAATAGCGTGAAATAAATTCTATGAAATGTTTTCTTTCTGAAATAGTTCAAACTATTCATTATTGGATGGTACTACTCTCTTTTTAGATTTTATAACTATGTCCGATAGTGCTACTACCTTCATGTATTTACGAATATTATTATTCAAACTAAGTTTAAACTTGTAAACGTTCACTAAAAATTTTGCTTTCGCTTTGTGATATTGTTTAAATGTTTGTTTATTTAATTCTTAATGCGACAGACCTGCATTATCTCTCATTATGTGTTTTATAAGTTAAATTCTGTGGAATATTTTCTTCCTGTAGTGAGTGAAGTGAAGTTTTGAATGCTACTTTAAGTATCAACAGTGAACAGTGTTTATGAATACATAATAGTTGGCTTATGTATTTTAAAATATATGTTAAAACATAATAGAAGAAAACAAATAAATGTATTTTCCTAATAAGTGTCATAAGTAAATAAGTGTACACTTTGAGTTTTGAATGCATGCTTTCAACATTGAACAGTATTTATAAATATTATGGATATGTAATAGTACTGTTATATATTTTTTAATAAGTGGTAAAATATAATAGAAGAAAACAAATAAACGTGTTTCTGTGAAGAGTTGTTTTTAGTTTATCCCATTATTTCTTTATAATCAAACACTGATGCTCATTTCTGTTATGTATTATTAACTGCATATTTATATCTTCTGAATGTATATCTAATTCAAAGTAAAACTGTTTGCTTAAATTGTTTTTAAAGTTTGCAGTTATTTTCTATCTATTAATTATTCATGTTCATGAGAAATAATTTATTCTTGGTTGTCTTGTTGAAAATTGATCTTTTAAAATTTGGCCCACTTTCATTTAAAATATTAACATTTTAATAATAGTATTTGAAAATTATCTTTTGCTCAATTTTAATGAATTGAATATTTTTATTATAGTCGATAGCCTGTATATAATGCCTGTGTTATATAGTGAAACAAATAATCGCAATTCAGTTTTTATTATTAAAACTTTTGGGATTTATTATGATAGAAATAAATCAGATATACAAGAGATATGTGTATAGTATAGACAGAAATAAATAACCAAAAGAAAAACATAATAAAAGTAAGTTAACCATAGAGTATGTAGTAAGAATATAAATAATAATAGTGATATTACTAGTCGTTTTATTAGTATTATGGGTTAAGTTAAGATTGATTAACTATAATAAATATCTTAAAGAAAGTTACAGATTTTGCTAATCAACACAATATATTTTATAACTACAAAACATTATATTTAATAACCATAAAACATCACAACACATTATATTATTTACATATATTATCAATTGTTTATCAAATTAAATTAATCATACGGGTTGCCCTCCTCCTACAGTGATATATATTATTTTACTTAACTACATCCTCATCGCTTAATTTATGGATTTTTTTATGGTAAGTTTGGGATGTAATGTATAAAACTTTTACACAAGTTTATTTATTATATATTTTACAAAATTACAACCAGCATTTAAAAGAAACAAAAATAATTACTTATATTAAACTACATTTTTCTCCTTTGTAATATATATTTATTACATAAAGAATACAAGTACATTAGTTAAATTCATATACATAAAAACAAAATAATGAATTATACATATAGAATGAATAATGTTTAGTTTATGAAACTAAGGCCCCGGCGCTACAGCATGTATCGCTGTGGCGTAACATTCTCTATGTGACCGTTATAGTAGAATAGATAGTAATACAACTCTGCCGCTATATCGCCGCGCTAAATATCGCGTTCTGTGTGTATGAGCCTTAATACTTTTTAATTTACAAAATAGGTCTTCTACAATAGTAAAGCTGATGAATTTATTTATATATTTTTAAGATACAGCATATAAATTGTATTTATATTGTGTATAAAGTAGTCTTTTCATTTTGTACAATTTTGTTATTCTAAAGGGACTTTGTCATAGAATAAAATTTTCTATCAATCTATCTATCTATAAATCATATAATGATGTTCTTAATTTTTTTTAACAAAAAAGATAATATTATTTGCTTATCGTTTACAATATTTTTGCTTATGATAATAAGTTTCTTAATCATCCAACTGCAATCCATCTGAGAGATCTTGAACTCTAAGAAAGTTTATTTGTCTAGTGATGATGAATATTCTACTTAAAAATTTCTCATAGCTAAAAAATCAATTCTTAAAAAATAATGACAACTTTATTGTTTTAATTGGATAATTAACTTTATGCTTTTAATTGGAACTAGAAAATGCAAAATTTAAAAACAAAAATTACAATTATAACAGTTTATTGAATACAAATCCTATTTACTCATAATTACTTTACATTTGTTAATTCCTCACTCCATAAGTATTACACGAATTGTAAACTTATTGCAAATAAGCATTGAAAATGTGTAAAACAAGTTCTAAACTTGGTCAGATATCTCAGATCAGTTATATGTGCTGGTGTAACATCTCAGTTTGCTTATATAAAGGTTTTTTCTCTACAATTAATTTTCTGGAATACACTTTGGATTATGACTTTATCACTATTACAAAATAAGACTTATTTCATATAAATAATAACAATTAAATCGTACATAATAGATGAATTGACAATATTCAGCAATAATTATATTTGTTATTTACAAAATAAAAAACAGTATCACTACTACCCATGAAGAGTCTTGGATTCAGTACTATTTAGGGGAAGTAATGTTTCTTAGTCAATGGTTGTGCAAGCAGGTGATTTGACTGAGATCATGCTCAACTATTTACAAAACAAAATTTAATTTAAAATTGTCTTTTTTATTTATTATAGTAGATAAGGACAAAACTGTGAGATAATTGAACTTTTTAAAAAATCTTTTTATATTTAATTAAAAAGTCCCTTTTGTCACAAATTAATTTTTTTATGTATATATTATATTTTATTTATTTAATATTTCTTCTTCTTCTTATATGGTGCTATGTCCCTTACGAAAACAAGGCCTTTTGAAAATTTGACCCTCAGTCATCCATATTCTGCGCTACCATCTTCCAGTTCTGGACACTAAGCATGGATCGTTCACCTGCAGATACGTCATCAATCCCTGCAACCTTGGTGTTGATTTGCCTCTTCTTCATTTGCCAAAGATTTCAAATTTTTTGGTACAGCAAAATCTTATTACATTATCATCTGGGTCTATTTTCTGAACATGAATCACCACTTCATTTAGGTAACAAATGTGAAAAATCACACTATTGGAATTAACTAATTTTTAATTTAACTACTTATTAATTTACCAGAAGAATTTTTATAAAACAAAATATTATTAACACTCTTTTTTTTTTACTTTCTTTATTGAATATTAATACATTCTGCCACATTAAAGGGTATTAATACAATAAGGCTACATGATTCATTCACACAATATGTACATACAAATAATAACTAAGATAATTTATATGAGCGAATAATTTATAATTTGCAGCTAGCATCTGAAATTAAAAATAAGTAAATAAAAGTAATCATCATAGCTCTTTTACAAAAATATGGCGGACCAAGGGTGAACTCAAGTGATCCTGAATTCAAACTAACATTCTCCTCCAAATACCTTGAAAGTTAAGTTATAAAATTTATATTTAAGGCGAAATGAAAAAAAACATTTCAATAATAGTTCAATCCTTCATCAGATCAATAGGTTTATGGAAAGGAAATATTTTTTTCTGCTGTATTCTTGTGAGCAAGCTATATTATTGCCATTTATTTATTTCAACATACAAGATGAAAAAATATATATATATATATATATATATATATATATATATATATATATAAGTTGAATATAGAATTGGGCCAATAGAATATAGTCCTGTACATTTAGGAAGGATTTCCTTTGGGAGGGTCAAGGGTTTCAGAACCGCCATAAACCAACAAGTGTTCCTGTTATCGGTAGAGGGTCGCCGGTAAGGGACGAGAGGTGTATACCTGATGCCATAAAGTTATAAAGTTTATTGGCGGGCCAAATTTAGAGGGAAAATCCTCAGGAAGGAACATAAAAGGAAACTCATTGAGCTGTGAACTTGAATTTGATATTTTAAAAATTTACTTCCAAAATTCGACTGAATGTCATTCTTTTGTCCAAAGTTATTAAAATGATTCTGGTTTTTTTTTTTGTGTATGAAAAGTTCTAGTTTTTTTGTTTAAATGTAGACATACGTATTTAGAATATGTACAGATATGCCTGTCCTTCCCGAGGGCTTCCTCTCTTTTTAAAAACTTTCATTGCTGTTGTTAAAAATAGTGCAATTGAAAATTGAATTATAAAAACAGTTGTGTATTTGACTTTCTATGGTCTTCTCCATATTGTTTCGCCTCCCATCCTGATGTAGTGTATAATAAATACTTTGTATTAACAATGAATGAGTTTTTTAGCATTTAGTTTAAAATATATCTGTTTGTTCTTTAAAATTGTATATGGATTTAGGTCTAATCTTTGATGATTTATTTTTCAAAATAACAAGTGGAGGGCAATCTCAAGTTAGTTTATTTATTTATAATAATTCTTAATGATTTTGTATAATGGAGCTGTATCTTTTTTGAAGAATACTCTTCAATTCACAAATATAATTAAAGAAACTATCTTCTTTAATGTCAGTCATAAAACTAAAATAATATCACAAATGCAAGAAATAATGCAGATGGTCTATTTGTATAGAGTAAATAATGACCTATACTATCTAGAAAAAGGGTTTGTTGCTACTTAGATTATTTATCATTGAATTTGTAAAGAATAATCATTTATATCCATTATTGGGGTGGGCCTTTACAAGTGTATACCTCTGTTGTTCAAAAGGAAGGTTAATTTAGAAATAAATAAAAGCAATACATATTTTATGTTTTTATATTTAAATTGATCAATAACTATATTTATTGTTCATAAATATCAGTCAAAACATAATCTATAATATACAAATGGTTTCTTCAACAAAAGCAACACATTTCAGTTCTTAGATTAAAAACTAGAATACTTAGAATGATTTAAAATAATAAAAAAAAATCTCATAAAATTTATATAAATATTTACAAAATAAATAAAATATAATTTAAAGAAATAAAAATTATTCACCAGCTGGTCGGAATAAAATAAGCAATTGTGAGACATGATTGACAACTATTACTTGAACAACTTCTGATACATTTTGTTTAATACATTCAGTTCCCTCTTAAGCTGGGGTACAAAAATTCTCTGTTTTCTTTTCTTCCCCCAAATGATCATTATGAGCTTTTTTTCTTTCACCTCAATTTCTTTGAGCAACGTATTCTTGTATACTTCTAATTGGGGATCGTAGCATTCCTTTTGGGAAGAACGTTTGGCTCTATGTGTGCGAAGCCATTTTGCCTCATTTTTTTTCTCCTCTTCATCACCCTCACTGTCATCATCGCTTGATGAATCAGAGCATTGTTTTCTTTTGTCTGAAAACACAAATTAATGAACATGTATTATAAATTATTATAAATACTTTTCTTATGATATAAATTGGTTTCATATTACTAAATTTATAAGCTTAGGTAGGGCCTTAACAGATATCGAGTAGCTTGCTAGGCAGGACTTGATTTATCTCAGTATATAATATTTGCACAATTTAATTTATTATTGACCATCATTAAAATTATTATTGACTAAATTCCCGTGAAAATTCAGGAAAATATTCTATTGTAAAATTTATAAATAAGACTTTTGAAAGGTAATTAAATTACCAACAAAACATAAAGAAATGATCAGAATCAAACCAGTATTAGCGGTGGTATAGCATATACTATTTTCAGAGCCCCCTGAGTCCGAAAAACACATGTTTAGCCTCTTTATTTGAAAGGCAATGAAATTCCCTACAAAACTCTATTAAAATCGTTAATTTTGGACATCCATTAACGAAGTGAAGTGACAGCTATTCAACATGTAAGATTACGTGTTCATATCCTGGTGTCAGAAAGGGGTGAATAAGAGAAAAAAGAAATCCAAGTGAAAGTAAGAAAATCTCTTACCCGCATTACACAAGCTTCAATATTTCCTCTACTTTTAACACAAATTAATGTGTGACAAAATTAGGCTATGGCAAAAAGTTTATGATGCAATATAAGGGTATTGAAATTTTTACAATAATTTACTACAAGCCGGTTTACATTGCTTTAATTTATCAAAGAAATCGTACTCAAATCTTTTTTTTGATCAATTTTCAGGAAAATAAATCTAATTCAATTTTGTTTTGTTTCTTGATGGACATATTTAAAGGTATAAAAGCTTTTCTGAAATAGGTAGGAAAGTTTTGTTAGTGGACACACCAGATTTTTTTATATCAATTTGAAGTAGCCAAATTATTGTGGCTATTGTAATTGTTTAAGCATTTGGCTCAGATCATTATTATTAACAATGATAAGGTAAAATCACTGCACAATTATCGTTGTTTACCCTTTTTTTTAAATGAATTGCTTTAACTGTATAATTTTAAGTACAATTTTCTTAAAAAATAAAATTTCTATAAACATTTAATTCATAATTTCCTTGCGGAAAAGTTCAAGTTGAAAAATAAAATAAAAGTTCCAGTCATATCAAAGCTGATTAAAAATAAAATTTAACTTTTTGTTTGAAGGTCTTGTAAAGCATTTTAGGGCCAAAATGTGTTGTAGTATTTTAAACTCTAAATCAATAATTATCTTATGATATTATGTTAAATAAACAGGTTTTTTAGTGATAATATGTTATTATTGTGTCTAATATGGATGTGGTATGACCAAAGAAAAAAATCAGTCGAAATCGGTGACTCACTGAATGCATCCTCTCTCTATTTGTCAGTGTAAATATATATGATAAATAAAAGGGTGCGTACCGTTTTCATGGACCTATGAATTTTACAAAATCATTTTTAAAAGTTAACCTATATTAAAAATGTACTTATGACTTTTTACAATATCCTCACAAAATATTGCAATAATAATATATTCATTGGAATAAAATAAATTATTAATCTTTACCTCCTGATGGTTGTACGAAGGGTGCAAATAAATATTCAGTCATTGCGGTAGTACCCCATTCCAGCTTTTGTTCTCCTTCTGTTACAGACTTCTCTGTTTGGAAAAAAAAAAAACATATTTATTAGGAATGCAAACTTATTTTAAAATACACTGGCTGTAAACATTATTGGATGAACATATAAACTATTAACCGAGGCTGAAACTAGCTGTGCAGTAGAATATTACGCATTTTCTTCCAAAGCCAAAATCCAGTTCTGGGTTAACCTGATATTTGTCAAGAGGAATTTTTTTTTTATAGATATCTTAGAGAAACCTCCTATGAGTATCTTTATTTTTTTCCGAACAAATAAAGTAAAAATTGATAATACCAACAACAAAACCTGTTATGTATTAAATCAAATGATTTTTTTTATTTAAAGTGTAAGGTTATTCTTTAACCATCACAGAAAACCATCAATCAAAATCTTCTTTGGTATGTTTTAAAAAATTTGACTACATATTAGAGGTTTTTCTAAACTACTAGTTTATTAAGCCTGTGTCATCTTACTTCATACCTTTCCTCAATACATGTTACAATTAATTACTAACCAAAAAAACTAAAACCAACTTGTCCACACTTATTTCTAACATGACAGGATATGAATTCATTAAAATTATTTGTTTTTTACTATACTGATACAAGGGTTTTACAAAATATATTTATAAAGTTTTCATCTCTCCATAACATCACTCGCTGACCAAGTATTTGGATAAACAATATAGAAAAACTTTAAATTTATCAAATTTGTTCATGTATTATAAAGAACTTGCAATAGGCCCTTTAATACTCTCGCCTAAAAATTTTTTTAGCAATGAGAAATTTTTACCGAAAGTATTCTGAAATAAAATTTCATTTACAGGATTAATGTTAATTGAAAATTTAATTACTTAATATACATACATGTGTAAAACAAATGGTATGAAAATAGCAGAAAAAGAATTTTTCTGATTCCAAATTTCAAAATTACATGTAAATGTAAATATTTATACTTTAATAAACGTTTATGTTACGTACGTAATTAAAATAAAGAATTTTCTATTTACCCAGCATACTATCTGAAATAGCTGACATTTAGAATGTTAATAAAATTTAGGGTTTTGCTGAAAATTTTCACTAATTATCATTTTTATTTGCTCTTGTAAAGTTTTTGTTTTCATTCATGTTATGATTTAAAAATGCATATCCGATCGAATAAAATAAATTAAGATAAAATTTAATACAAGTTTAAAAATAATATATTTTTTTTCAAGCTCGTTTACAAATCTATATAATTTAAAAGTTATGGTACAGCCTGCAAGTATGATTTTAGTTTATAGTTATTAATTTTATGCATTCTATCGACGACAAGTATATTATTTTTGATAACATTAAAATTCAAAGAATATAATAATTCTATTCTATTTTATTTATCACATGATTGAGGAAAAACCCTAGGTCAGACGAAGGAATTGGCAAGAGGCAGAGATATGTGGTCGAAGTGGCTGAAGGCTCCTCCATGCTGAAAGGCACGCAAGAGGAAGAAGAAGAAGACCTTATTGAAAATTTACAATTTTCTTGCAATAGGCCCAGGTTATAGTTATTTAAACGTATAAGTAAAGTAACTGTTGAATTTAAATATAACCACAGGCGGATCTACAGCTTTCGGGCTGAAGCCCCCCTCCCCTCGAAAATGGTAAAATATAATCATGTTTTACAGAAAAAAAATATTAAAAACTATCTCTTAAAGTATTCTTGTTCCTTTAATTACATTTAGTAGGACTTCAAGAACCACTTAAACACCATTTCATATAGGTAGTTAATTTCTTTCTTTTTTTTTTTTCAAATTAATTATCGTTATATGTACATGAAAAAAAAAATTCTTTTGGGCTGAAGCCTCCCTAAAATTAAATCCTGGATCGTAAAAATAAATCACAATGATGAATTCCCTCTAGGGCACACAGAAGGAGGTTTTATGGCGCAATTTACGCCATCCAACTTTTTAAGGGGTACATATTTTGACAGGTTTTTGAATTTTTGAAGGGGCAAATCCCAACAGGGTTATCAATTTTTGGAATGAAAAGTTTCAGAATAAGGGGAAAGGAGAAAATGTGGAAGAGGCCGCAGCAAGTGTAATTGTATATGATCTACGATTTTCCTAATTCTACTTTTCCTTGCTGTGTTTGTATGAAAAGGAAAGCAATAAAATATGCCGGGATGGGGAGGGAGTAGGTAGGTTCTTGCGCCATCGACCTTGGGGAGGGGGGAGGGATGGGCACCCCTGATTTTCTCTATCTGAAATCAGGATATGATTCAGTTACTGTAAATGAAATGAAAATTCACAAAAACTTATGAAGAACTTTAGGTCTATCAAATGTACTTGGTGACTATGTGAAACAAACCAGAAATCTATAAAAGCTGAACTAACCTGTGATAGGCTTCATCGCCTCCTCTTCTTTGCTGTGGTTGATCGGCACAGAGATGGGTTCCATATTGCCACTCGGACACTAGATCACAGAATGACCACTCTGGAGAAGGCTTCCTTCCTCCCTCCTCCCTCCTCCCTTCCCCTGGGAGGTGCTGCTATCTGGTTGCGGTCCTTCCTAATGTGCCTTCTTCCTACCTGAGCTAAACCTGAGTCTAATAATATGTCTATATTAGAAGATCACGTGGACATCTTCTTTTCAGACGCTTCGGAGGGTTATCAGTTTCATTTAATTTCCTTAGAAATGTGTGGTTTTAGTACCTCTTTAATTGATTAATGTTTTTTTATTTTAATTTAATGTTTGGTGTTTTATTTATTATAATTTTTGGCTATTAACATGTATTTTAAACAAAAATTTTTAACATCGAATACCTTGGAAATGAATGAATTGACTGATGTTTTGTAAGCCTTTTCAATAGAGTATTAGTCTCAAAGTTTTTAGTTTATTTATTTATAAAAGTAATTAGTTTAATATCTCTAATTCTATTATTAGATTTTTATGAAATATTTTTCGATTTTTCATTTAACAGGAAAGAACTTGGTCCCTGTTCAAGAAATAGTGGGCATCAAACACGTATATTTACATCTAGCACTTCAAGAGGTTTTAATAGTTACTGTGAGTCCCCAACCTCCTACCCATGAATGAATCCTTATGGTATGGCTACGCATTAGACAGACAGACGCCAAATTAAGCGGCCACACTACTTGCCAGTATTCATTATTGAACACTTTTCCAAATATTTGTCATATGTGTAGACATACCGTCAGTCACATACATCACTATACATAATTATTGTTATTTCAATTTTTTAAAAGTAATTATAATGGCCAAATTCTTAATAATTATATTAATTTTTAATTTTTTTTTTTTTTTTAGAAAGCAGAAAGAGGTGGGGAGTAGCTCAACTAACCATATACAAGAATCTTTTGGTGATATAAGCTCAGAAAATAATGGAATACTTCATAACAGTGATATCTCTGACAATAAAAGTGAAGTGTCCTTCCTAATGGGCCTTCTTCCTACCTGAGTCTTAAGAGTGACCTGGTAGGTCAATACCTTGTCTCCGATGTCGGCTTGTAAATTTCTATTTTCTCTTAATGTAGTCGGGTTCAAGTTTTATGTCGGGTCTTGTCATAGTCAAATTACTGGAACCGAGGTACAGAGGTACCTGAGTCCGGAGGTTAAAGGGGTCCGTTAAAAATATTATGATTTTCTAATTAAAGGTTCTAAAAGATATATAAATTATTTTAATATTTTAAAGTATAGTTTATTTTACTATATTGATTTTATAATATAGTGTATTTAATCGCTATAAATCACTAGATGATTCAAGGATGGAATTTCTGGCTGATGTCCTCCTCTCCCCAAACAAAACATGAAATTTAATTTTTTTTTTAATTGGTCTATATTTGTTTCTATGAGTCAATCTGAGACTAATACTTAAACAATCCCAATATTGTCAATGTTATTTAATTTAAGGGTGCTTATAAACATTACAGCTTTATTCTATGAGTTTTTTTAAATTTCACTTAACTATATATGTAATATATAGTAAAGGAAAGTAATGCGATCGTGAAAATTTTCGAATCTGGATTTTCAATGGATATACACGTTTTGAGGTCCCTTGAGTCCAAATAACCAAGTCCCATAAAATGGTCTGTGTGTATGTGAACAGTCTAGTTCAAAAACGAAAAGTCGTACGAAACTGATATTACGTATTTAAGATAGAAATATGCTTTAGATAGACTAATATTATTTAACGAAAATGATATGTTTTCAACGAAATTAAATGAAATTTACCAAATGAAAAACTAATCTTTCATAAACTACTTCATAATGGGAAGCACGCTCACCGTTGGGGCCGCCCCTCCTCCCCCCTACAGTGGGAGGCATAAGATGTATAATTCGTCTGATCAAATACTCGCTTCCCAGGCAAATGTTTTACAAATTTTCATTTGAAGTATTGTTTCTCTAGATTTTTTAAACTGAACTTGCTCCTGTCATGGTTTGATGATTATTAACAAAGTTGTGGGTGCTGCTACAATACATTTTATTGCTTTTTATTACCTAACTAATACCTGTTTTTTAAAGTAACTAAAAAGCCATAAGTTTGAAGTAATTACTAAAAACATATTTGACAGAAATACGACCAAAACAGTTACATAGGGCATAACATCTTTGTCTGAGGACTACAAAAAAAAAATATAATGCTCATAAAACAAAAATTACGATGTTTTTTTGTATCCTGAAAATTTTTAGTTTTTGTTCTTATGGGCTTTTGCAGAGTGGCTGTAAATACATATGTTATCTTCAAAATGTTATTGTTCATTTAATTACCGTTATTAAAAAAAAATAATGTTGCCCCCTCTCCAAATAGACCCATCCTCTGTTAATGGTATACAGAATGTAGATACCCCGATTGTCTGTTGAATAGACTTTCTTCAAAATGTATTGATTATAATAAACACGTTTCCTTAACATACAGATCTCCAACATGAAAAAAATAAAACATTTAATATAATAGCAGCAAATACAAAAAAAATTTAAGAAGATCGACAGAGAGAGATCGGTCATTTCTTTTTCTACGTGAAAATGAAAATTTAAAATTGATTGAGCTGGATACATAAATTACGGCTTGAGCACCCTTTGTAATCTGCTAATGTCCACCTGATCATTGCTAATTATATGAAACAGGTACATCGCATGTAAATTCAAAGTGTATTATGTAGTTACAATGTTATATATGTAATTTTATGTTTCTAGAAATGTTATTTTTCTTGAATATTTTAGCTATGTAAATGAACCGACTTAAAACTAGATATTGGAAGATAAATCATGTTTGCTATGATACATCGCCGGCACTTTGTTAATGTAAGGAATTTGCAACGTTGGGCAGGTTCACATACGTCACTTTAATTGGTGCCAACGATATGTCGAATTAATTATTTGCAAAAAAGATTTATAAAAAAATTAAATAGATTATAAAAGTCATAGCAAAGTAGTTGAATATAGAATTGGGCCAATAGAATATTGTCCTGTGCATTTAGGAAGGATTTCCTTTGGGAGGGTCAAGGGTTTCAGAACCACCATAAACCAACAAGTGTTCCTGTTATCGGTAGAGGATCGCCGTAAGGGATGAGAGGTGTATATCTGATGGCATAAAGTTATAAAGTTTATTGGCGGGCCAAATTTAAAGGGAAAATCCTCAGAAAGGAACATAAAAGGAAAGTTATTGAGCTGTGAACTTAAATTTGATATTTTAAAAATTTACTTCCAAAATTCGCCTGAATGTCATTCTTTTGTCCAAAGTTATTAAAATGTTTCTAGTTTTTTTTTTTTTTGTGTGTGAAAAGTTCTAGTTTTTTTGTTTAAATGTAGACATACGTATTTAGAATATGTACAGATATGCCTGTCCTTCCCGAGGGCTTCCTCTCTTTTTAAAAACTTTCATTGCTGTTGTTAAAAATAGTGCAATTGAAAATTGAATTATAAAAACAGTTTTGTATTTGACTTTCTATGGTCTTCTCCATATTGTTTCGCCTCCCATCCTGATATAGTGTATAATAAATACTTTGTATTAACAATGAATGAGTTTTTAGCATTTAGTTTTAAATATATCTGTTTGTTCTTTAAAATTGTATATAGAATTAGCCCTAATCTTTGATGATTTATTTTTCAAAATAACAAGTGGAGGGCAATCTCAAGTTAGTTTATTTATTTATAATAATTCTTAATGATTTTGTATAATGGAGCTGTATCTTTTTTGAAGAATACTCTTCAATTCACAAATATAATTAAAGAAACTATCTTCTTCAATGTCAGTCATAAAACTAAAATAATATCACAAATGCAAGAAATAATGCAGATGGTCTATTTGTATAGAGTAAATAATGACCTATACTATCTAGAAAAAGGGTTTGTTGCTACTTAGATTATTTATCATTGAATTTGTAAAGAATAATCATTTATATCCATTATTGGGGTGGGCCTTTACAAGTGTGTACCTCTGTTGTTCAAAAGGAAGGTTAATTTAGAAATAAATAAAAGCAATACGTATTTTATGTTTTTATATTTAAATTGATCAATAACTATATTTATTGTTCATACATATCAGTTAAAACATAATCTATAATATACAAATGGTTCTTCAACAAAAGCAACACATTTCAGTTCTTAGATTAAAAACTAGAATACTTAGAATGATTTAAAATAATAAAAAAAAATCTCATAAAATTTATATAAATATTTACAAAATAAATAAAATATAATTTAAAGAAATAAAAATTATTCACCAGCTGGTCGGAATAAAATAAGCAATTGTGAGACATGATTGACAACTATTACTTGAACAACTTCTGATACATTTTGTTTAATACATTCAGTTCCCTCTTAAGCTGGGGTACAAAAATTCTCTGTTTTCTTTTCTTCCCCCAAATGATCATTATGAGCTTTTTTTCTTTCATCTCAATTTCTTTGAGCAACGTATTCTTGTATACTTCTAATAGGGGATCGCAGCATTCCTTTTGGGAAGAACGTTTGGCTCTATGTGTGCGAAGCCATTTTGCCTCATTTTTTTTCTCCTCTTCATCACCCTCACTGTCATCATCGCTTGATGAATCAGAGCATTGTTTTCTTTTGTCTGAAAACACAAATTAATGAACATGTATTATAAATTATTATAAATACTTTTCTTATGATATAAATTGGTTTCATATTACTAAATTTATAAGCTTAGGTAGGGCCTTAACAGATATCGAGTAGCTTGCTAGGCAGGACTTGATTTATCTCAAGTATGATTTATCTCAGTATATAATATCTGCACAATATAATTTATTATTGACCATCATTCAAATTGTTATTGTCTTGCAAAGCATTTTAGGCCCAAAATGTGTTGTAGTATTTTAAACTCTAAATCAATAATTATCTTATGATATTATGTTAAATAAACAGGTTTTTTAGTGATAATATGTTATTATTGTGTCTAATATGGATGTGGTATGAGCAAAGAAAAAAATCAGTCGAAATCGGTGACTCACTGAATGCATCCTCTCTCTATTTGTCAGTGTAAATATATATGATAAATAAAAGGGTGCGTACCGTTTTCATGGACCTATGAATTCTACAAAATCATTTTTAAAAGTTAACCTATATTAAAAATGTACTTATGACTTTTTACAATATCCTCACAAAATATTGCAATAATAATATATTCATTGGAATAAAATAAATTATTAATCTTTACCTCCTGATGGTTGTACGAAGGGTGCAAATAAATATTCAGTCATTGCGGTAGTACCCCATTCCAGCTTTTGTTCTCCTTCTGTTACAGACTTCTCTGTTTGGAAAAAAAACAAACATATTTATTAGGAATGCAAATTTATTTTAAAATACACTGGCTGTAAACATTATTGGATGAACATATAAACTATTAACCGAGGCTGAAACTAGCTGTGCAGTAGAATATTACGCATTTTCTTCCAAAGCCAAAATCCAGTTCTGGGTTAACCTGATATTTGTCAAGAGGAATTTTTTTTTTATAGATATCTTAGAGAAACCTCCTATGAGTATCTTTAATTTTTTTTTCCGAACAAATAAAGTAAAAATTGATAATACCAACAACAAAACCTGTTATGTATTAAATCAAATGATTTTTTTTATTTAAAGTGTAAGGTTATTCTTTAACCATCACAGAAAACCATCAATCAAAATCTTCTTTGGTATGTTTTAAAAAATTTGACTACATATTAGAGGTTTTTCTAAACTACTAGTTTATTAAGCCTGTGTCATCTTACTTCATACCTTTCCTCAATACATGTTACAATTAATTACTAACCAAAAAAACTAAAACCAACTTGTCCACACTTATTTCTAACATGACAGGATATGAATTCATTAAAATTATTTGTTTTTTACTATACTGATACAAGGGTTTTACAAAATATATTTATAAAGTTTTCATCTCTCCATAACATCACTCGCTGACCAAGTATTTGGATAAACAATATAGAAAAACTTTAAATTTATCAAATTTGTTCATGTATTATAAAGAACTTGCAATAGGCCCTTTAATACTCTCGCCTAAAAATTTTTTTAGCAATGAGAAATTTTTACCGAAAGTATTCTGAAATAAAATTTCATTTACACGATTAATGTTAATTGAAAATTTAATTACTTAATATACATACATGTGTAAAACAAATGGTATGAAAATAGCAGAAAAAGAATTTTTCTGATTCCAAATTTCAAAATTACATGTAAATGTAAATATTTATACTTTAATAAACGTTTATGTTACGTACGTAATTTAAATAAAGAATTTTCTATCTACCCAGCATACTATCTGAAATAGCTGACATTTAGAATGTTAATAAAATTTAGGATTTTGCTGAAAATTTTCACTAATTATCATTTTTATTTGCTCTTGTAAAGTTTTTGTTTTCATTCATGTTATGATTTAAAAATGCATATCCGATCGAATAAAATAAATTAAGATAAAATTTAATACAAGTTTAAAAATAATATATTTTTTTTCAAGCTCGTTTACAAATCTATATAATTTAAAAGTTATGGTACAGCCTGCAAGTATGATTTTAGTTTATAGTTATTAATTTTATGCATTCTATCGACGACAAGTATATTATTTTTGATAACATTAAAATTCAAAGAATATAATAATTCTATTCTATTTTATTTATCACATGATTGAGAAAAAACCCTAGGTCTGACGAAGGAATTGGCAAGAGGCAGAGATATGTGGTCGAAGTGGCTGAAGGCTCCTCCATGCTGAAAGGCACGCAGGATGAAGAAGAAGAAGACCTTATTGAAAATTTACAATTTTCTTGCAATAGGCCCAGGTTATAGTTATTTAAACGTATAAGTAAAGTAACTGTTGAATTTAAATATAACCACAGGCGGATCTACAGCTTTCGGGCTGAAGCCCCCATCCCCTCGAAAATGGTAAAATATAATCATGTTTTACAGAAAAAAATATTAAAAACTATCTCTTAAAGTGTTCATGTTCGTTTAATTACATTTAATAGGACTTCAAGAACCACTTAAACAGTATTTCATATAAGTAGTTAATTTCTTTTTTTTTTTCAAATTAATTATCGTTACATGTACATGAAAAAAAAAAAATCTTTTGGGCTGAAGCCTCCCTAAAATTAAATCCTGGATCATAAAAATAAATCACAATGATGAATTCCCTCTGGGGCACACAGAAGGAGGTTTTATGGCACAAGTTACCCCATCCAACTTTTTAAGGGGGACATATTTTGACAGGTTTTAGAATTTTTGAATGGGGCAAATCCCAACATGATTATCAATTTTTGGAATGAAAAGTTTCAGAAGAAGGGGAAAGGAGAAAATGTGGAAGAGGCCGCAGCAAGTGTAATTGTATATGATCTACGATTTTTCTAATTCTACTTTTCCTTGCTGTGTTTGTATGAAAAGGAAAGCAACAAAATATGCCGGGATGGGGAGGGAGTAGGTAGGTTCTTGCGCCATCGACCTTGGGGAGGGGGGAGGGATGGGCACCCCTGATTTTCTCTATCTGAAATCAGGATATGATTCAGTTACTGTAAATGAAATGAAAATTCACAAAAACTTATGAAGAACTTTAGGTCTATCAAATGTACTTGGTGACTATGTGAAACAAACCAAAAATATATAAAAGCTGAACTAACCTGTGATAGGCTTCATCGCCTCCTCTTCTTCTTTGCTGTGGTTCATCGGCACAGAGATGGGTTCCATATTGCCACTCGGACACTAGATCACAGAATGACCACTCTGGAGAAGGCTTCCTTCCTCCCTCCTCCCTCCTCCCTTCCCCTGGGAGGTGCTGCTATCTGGTTGCGGTCCTTCCTAATGGGCCTTCTTCCTACCTGAGCTAAACCTGAGTCTAATAATATGTCTATATTAGAAGATCACGCGGACATCTTCTTTTCAGACGCCTCGGAGGGTTATCAGTTTCATTTAATTTCCTTAGAAATGTGTGGTTTTAGTACCTCTTTAATTGATAAATGTTTTTTTATTTAAATTTAATGTTTGGTGTTTTATTTATTATAATTTTTGGCTATCAACATGTATTTTAAACAAAAATTTTTAACATCGAATCCCTTGGAAATGAATTAATTGACTGATGTTTTGGAAGCCTTTTCAATAGAGTATTAGTCCCAAAGTTTTTAGTTTATTTAGTTATAAAAGTAATTAGTTTAATATCTCTAATTCTATTATTAGATTTTTATGAAATATTTTTCGATTTTACATTTAACAGGAAAGAACTTGGTCCCTGTTCAAGAAATAGTGGGCATCAAACACGTATATTTACATCTAGCACTTCAAGAGGTTTTAATAGTTACTGTGAGTCCCCAACCTCCTACCCATGAAGGAATCCTTATGGTATGGCTACGCATTAGAAATACAGTTGCCAAATTTAGCGGCCACACTACTTGCCAGTATTCATTATTGAACACTTTTCCAAATATTTGTCATATGTGTAGACATACCGTTAGTCACTATAGATAATTATTGTTATTTCAATTTTTTAAAAGTAATTATAATGGCCAAATTCTTAATAATTATATTTATTTTCATTTTTTTTTTTTTTTTTTTTTAGAAAGCAGAAAGAGGTGGGGAGTAGCTCAACTAACCATATACAAGAATCTTTTGGTGATATAAGCTCAGAAACTAATGGAATACTTCATAACAGTGATATCTCTGACAATAAAAGTGAAGTGTCCTTCCTAATGGGCCTTCTTCCTACCTGAGTCTTAAGAGTGACCTGGTAGGTCAATACCTTGTCTCCGATGTCGGCTTGTAAATTCCTATTTTCTCTTAATGTAGTCGGGTTCAAGTTTTATGTCGGGTCTTGTCATAGTCAAATTACTGGAACCGAGGTACAGAGGTACCTGAGTCCGGAGGTTAAAGGGGTCCGTTAAAAATATTATGATTTTCTAATTAAAGGTTCTAAAAGATATATAAATTATTTTAATATTTTAAAGTATAGTTTATTTTATTATATTGATTTTATAATATAGTGTATTTAATCGCTATAAATCACTAGATGATTCAAGGATGGAATTTCTGGCTGATGTCCTCCTCTCCCCAAACAAAACATGAAATTTAATTTTTTTTTTAATTGGTCTATATTTGTTTCTATGAGTCAATCTGAGACTAATACTTAAACAATCCCAATATTGTCAATGTTATTTAATTTAAGGGTGCTTATAAACATTACAGCTTTTATTCTATGAGTTTTTTTAAATTTCACTTAACTATATATGTAATATATAGTAAAGGAAAGTAATGCGATCGTGAAAATTTTCGAATCTGGATTTTCAATGGATATACACGTTTTGAGGTCCCTTGAGTCCAAATAACCAAGTCCCATAAAATGGTCTGTGTGTATGTGAACAGTCTAGTTCAAAAACGAAAAGTCGTACGAAACTGATATTACGTATTTAAGATAGAGATATGCTTTAGATATACTTTAGATAGACTAATATTATTTAACGAAAATGATATGTTTTCAACGAAATTAAATGCAATTTACCAAATGAAAAACTAATCTTTCGTAAACTATTTCATAATGGGAAGCACGCTCACCGTTGGGGCCGCCCCTCCTCCCCCCTACAGTGGGAGGCATAAGATGTATAATTCGTCTGATCAAATACTCGCTTCCCAGGCAAATGTTTTACAAATTTTCATTTGAAGTATTGTTTCTCTAGATTTTTTAAACTGAACTTGCTCCTGTCATGGTTTGATGATTATTAACAAAGTTGTGGGTGCTGCTACAATACATTTTATTGCTTTTTATTACCTAACTAATACCTGTTTTTTAAAGTAACTAAAAAGCTATAAGTTTGAAGTAATTACTAAAAACATATTTGACAGAAATACGACCAAAACAGTTACATAGGGCATTACATCTTTGTCTGAGGACTACAAAAAAAAAAAATATAATGCTCATAAAACAAAAATTACGATGTTTTTTTGTATCCTGAAAATTTTTAGTTTTTGTTCTTATGGGCTTTTGCAGAGTGGCTGTAAATACATATGTTATCTTCAAAATGTTATTGTTCATTTAATTACCGTTATTAAAAAAAATAATGTTGCCCCCTCTCCAAATAGACCCATCCTCTGTTAATGGTATACAGAATGTAGATACCCTGATTGTCTGTTGAATAGACTTTCTTCAAAATGTATTGATTATAATAAACACGTTTCCTTAACATACAGATCTCCAACATGAAAAAAATAAAACAATTAATATAATAGCAGCAAATACAAAAAAAATTTTAAGAAGATCGACAGAGAGAGATCGGTCATTTGTATTTCTACGTGAAAATGAAAATTTAAAATTGATTGAGCTGGATACATAAATTACGGCTTGAGCACCCTTTGTAATCTGCTAATGTCCACCTGATCATTGCTAATTATATGAAACAGGTACATCGCATGTAAATTCAAAGTGTATTATGTAGTTACAATGTTATGTATGTAATTTTATGTTTCTACAAATGTTATTTTTCTTGAATATTTTAGTTATGTAAATGAACCGACTTAAAACTAGATATTGGAAGATAAATCATGTTTGCTATGATGCATCGCCGGCACTTTGTTAATGTAACGAATTTGCAACGTTGGGCAGGTTCACATTCGTCACTTTAATTGGTGCCAACGATATGTCGAATTAATTATTTGCAAAAAAGATTTATAAAAAAATTAAATAGATTATAAAAGTCATAGCAAAGTAGTTGAATATAGAATTGGGCCAATAGAATATAGTCCTGTACATTTAGGAAGGATTTCCTTTGGGAGGGTCAAGGGTTTCAGAACTGCCATAAACCAACAAGTGTTCCTGTTATCGGTAGAGGATCACTGGTAAGGGATGAGAGGTGTATACCTGATGGCGTAAAGTTATAAAGTTTATTGGCGGGCCAAATTTAAAGGGAAAATTCTCAGGAAGGAACATAAAAGGAAAGTTATTGAGCTGTGAACTTCAATTTGATATTTTAAAAATTTACTTCCAAAATTCGACTGAATGTCATTCTTTTGTCCAAAGTTATTAAAATGATTCTGGTTTTTTTTTTTGTGTATGAAAAGTTCTAGTTTTTTTGTTTAAATGAAGACATACGTATTTAGAATATGTACAGATATGCCTGTCCTTCCCGAGGGCTTCCTCTCTTTTTAAAAACTTTCATTGCTGTTGTTAAAAATAGTGCAATTGAAAATTGAATTATAAAAACAGTTGTGTATTTGACTTTCTATGGTCTTCTCCACATTGTTTCGCCTCCCATCCTGATGTAGTGTATAATAAATACTTTGTATTAACAATGAATAAGTTTTTTAGCATTTAGTTTAAAATATATCTGTTTGTTCTTTAAAATTGTATATGGATTTAGGTCTAATCTTTGATGATTTATTTTTCAAAATAACAAGTGGAGGGCAATCTCAAGTTAGTTTATTTATTTATAATAATTCTTAATGATTTTGTATAATGGAGCTGTATCTTTTTTGAAGAATACTCTTCAATTCACAAATATAATTAAAGAAACTATCTTCTTTAATGTCAGTCATAAAACTAAAATAATATCACAAATGCAAGAAATAATGCAGATGGTCTATTTGTATAGAGTAAATAATGACCTATACTATCTAGAAAAAGGGTTTGTTGCTACTTAGATTATTTATCATTGAATTTGTAAAGAATAATCATTTATATCCATTATTGGGGTGGGCCTTTACAAGTGTATACCTCTGTTGTTCAAAAGGAAGGTTAATTTAGAAATAAATAAAAGCAATACATATTTTATGTTTTTATATTTAAATTGATCAATAACTATATTTATTGTTCATAAATATCAGTTAAAACATAATCTATAATATACAAATGGTTCTTCAACAAAAGCAACACATTTCAGTTCTTAGATTAAAAACTAGAATACTTAGAATGATTTAAAATAATAAAAAAAAATCTCATAAAATTTATATAAATATTTACAAAATAAATAAAATATAATTTAAAGAAATAAAAATTATTCACCAGCTGGTCGGAATAAAATAAGCAATTGTGAGACATGATTGACAACTATTACTTGAACAACTTCTGATACATTTTGTTTAATACATTCAGTTCCCTCTTAAGCTGGGGTACAAAAATTCTCTGTTTTCTTTTCTTCCCCCAAATGATCATTATGAGCTTTTTTTCTTTCACCTCAATTTCTTTGAGCAACGTATTCTTGTATACTTCTAATTGGGGATCGTAGCATTCCTTTTGGGAAGAACGTTTGGCTCTATGTGTGCGAAGCCATTTTGCCTCATTTTTTTTCTCCTCTTCATCACCCTCACTGTCATCATCGCTTGATGAATCAGAGCATTGTTTTCTTTTGTCTGAAAACACAAATTAATGAACATGTATTATAAATTATTATAAATACTTTTCTTATGATATAAATTGGTTTCATATTACTAAATTTATAAGCTTAGGTAGGGCCTTAACAGATATCGAGTAGCTTGCTAGGCAGGACTTGATTTATCTCAGTATATAATATTTGCACAATTTAATTTATTATTGACCATCATTAAAATTATTATTGACTAAATTCCCGTGAAAATTCAGGAAAATATTCTATTGTAAAATTTATAAATAAGACTTTTGAAAGGTAATTAAATTACCAACAAAACATAAAGAAATGATCAGAATCAAACCAGTATTAGCGGTGGTATAGCATATACTATTTTCAGAGCCCCCTGAGTCCGAAAAACACATGTTTAGCCTCTTTATTTGAAAGGCAATGAAATTCCCTACAAAACTCTATTAAAATCGTTAATTTTGGACATCCATTAACGAAGTGAAGTGACAGCTATTCAACATGTAAGATTACGTGTTCATATCCTGGTGTCAGAAAGGGGTGAATAAGAGAAAAAAGAAATCCAAGTGAAAGTAAGAAAATCTCTTACCCGCATTACACAAGCTTCAATATTTCCTCTACTTTTAACACAAATTAATGTGTGACAAAATTAGGCTATGGCAAAAAGTTTATGATGAAATATAAGGGTATTGAAATTTTTACAATAATTTACTACAAGCCGGTTTACATTGCTTTAATTTATCAAAGAAATCGTACTCAAATCTTTTTTTTGATCAATATTCAGGAAAATAAATCTAATTCAATTTTGTTTTGTTTCTTAATAGACATATTTAAAGGTATAAAAACTTTTCTGAAATAGGTAGGAAAGTTTTGTTAGTGGACACACCAGATTTTTTTATATCAATTTGAAGTAGCCAAATTATTGTAGCTATTGTAATTGTTTAAGCATTTGGCTCAGATCATTATTATTAACAATGATAAGGTAAAATCACTGCACAATTATCGTTGTTTACCCTTTTTTTTAAATGAATTGCTTTAACTGTATAATTTTAAGTACAATTTTCTTAAAAAATAAAGTTTCTATAAACATTTAATTCATAATTTCCTTGCGGAAAAGTTCAAGTTGAAAAATAAAATAAAAGTTCCAGTCATATCAAAGCGGATTAAAAATAAAATTTAACTTTTTGTTTGAAGGTCTTGTAAAGCATTTTAGGCCCAAAATGTGTTGTAGTATTTTAAACTCTAAATCAATAATTATCTTATGATATTATGTTAAATAAACAGGTTTTTTAGTGATAATATGTTATTATTGTGTCTAATATGGATGTGGTATGACCAAAGAAAAAAATCAGTCGAAATCGGTGACTCACTGAATGCATCCTCTCTCTATTTGTCAGTGTAAATATATATGATAAATAAAAGGGTGTGTACCGTTTTCATGGACCTATAAATTTTACAAAATCATTTTTAAAAGTTAACCTATATTAAAAATGTACTTAGGACTTTTTACAATATCCTTACAAAATATTGCAATAATAATATATTCATTGGAATAAAATAAATTATTAATCTTTACCTCCTGATGTTTGTACGAAGGGTGCAAATAAATATTCAGTCATTGCGGTAGTACCCCATTCCAGCTTTTGTTCTCCTTCTGTTACAGACTTCTCTGTTTGGAAAAAAAAAAACATATTTATTAGGAATGCAAATTTATTTTAAAATACACTGGCTGTAAACATTATTGGATGAACATATAAACTATTAACCGAGGCTGAAACTAGCTGTGAAGTAGAATATTACGCATTTTCTTCCAAAGCCAAAATCCAGTTCTGGGTTAACCTGATATTTGTCAAGAGGAATTTTTTTTTTATAGATATCTTAGAGAAACCTCCTATGAGTATTTTCCGAACAAATAAAGTAAAAATTAATAATACCAACAACAAAACCTGTTATGAATTAAATCAAATGATTTTTTTTTATTTAAAGTTTAAGGTTATTCTTTAACGATCACAGAAAACCATCCTGTGTCATCTTACTTCATACCTTTCCTCAATACATGTTACAATTAATTACTAACCAAAAAAACTATAACCAAGTTATCCACACTTATTTCTAACATGACAGGATATGAATTCATTAAAATTATTTGTTTTTTACTATACTGATACAAGGGTTTTACAAAATATATTTATAAAGTTTTCATCTCTCCATAACATCACTCGCTGACCAAGTATTTGGATAAACAATATAGAAAAACTTTAAATTTATCAAATTTGTTCATGTATTATAAAGAACTTGCAATAGGCCCTTTAATACTCTCGCCTAAAAATTTTTTTAGCAATGAGAAATTTTTACCGAAAGTATTCTGAAATAAAATTTCATTTACAGGATTAATGTTAAATGAAAATTTAATTACTTAATATACATACATGTGTAAAACAAATGGTATGAAAATAGCAGAAAAAGAATTTTTCTGATTCCAAATTTCAAAATTACATGTAAATGTAAATATTTATACTTTAATAAACGTTTATGTTACGTACGTAATTAAAATAAAGAATTTTCTATTTACCCAGCATACTATCTGAAATAGCTGACATTTAGAATGTTAATAAAATTTAGGGTTTTGCTGAAAATTTTCACTAATTATCATTTTTATTTGCTCTTGTAAAGTTTTTGTTTTCATTCATTTTATGATTTAAAAATGCATATCCGATCGAATAAAATAAATTAAGATAAAATTTAATACAAGTTTAAAAATAATATATTTTTTTTCAAGCTCGTTTACAAATCTATATAATTTAAAAGTTATGGTACAGCCTGCAAGTATGATTTTAGTTTATAGTTATTAATTTTATGCATTCTATCGACGACAAGTATATTATTTTTGATAACATTAAAATTCAAAGAATATAATAATTCTATTCTATTTTATTTATCACATGATTGAGGAAAAACCCTAGGTCAGACGAAGGAATTGGCAAGAGGCAGAGATATGTGGTCGAAGTGGCTGAAGGCTCCTCCATGCTGAAAGGCACTCAGGAGGAAGAAGAAGAAGACCTTATTGAAAATTTACAATTTTCTTGCAATAGGCCCAAGGTAAAGTTATTTAAAAGTATAAGTAAAGTAACTGTTGAATTTAAATATAACCACAGGCGGATCTACAGCTTTCGGGCTGAAGCCCCCCTCCCCTCGAAAATGGTAAAATATAATCATGTTTTACAGAAAAAAATATTAAAAACTATCTCTTAAAGTATTCTTGTTCGTTTAATTACATTTAATAGGACTTCAAGAACCACTTAAACACCATTTCATATAGGTAGTTAATTTCTTTCTTTTTTTTTTCAAATTAATTATCGTTATATGTACATGAAAAAAAAATCTTTTGGGCTGAAGCCTCCCTAAAATTAAATCCTGGATCATAAAAATAAATCACAATGATGAATTCCACCTGGGGCGCACAGGAGGTTTTATGGCGCAAGTTATGCCATCCAACTTTTTAAGGGGGACATATTTTGACAGGTTTTTGAATTTTTGAAGGAGCAAATCCCAACAGGGTTATCAATTTTTGGAATGAAAAGTTTCAGAATAAGGGGAAAGGAGAAAATGTGGAAGAGGCTGCAGCAAGTGTAATTGTATATGATCTACGATTTTTCTAATTCTACTTTTCCTTGCTGTGTTTGTATGAAAAGGAAAGCAATAAAATATGCCGGGATGGGGAGGGAGTAGGTAGGTTCTTGCGCCATCGACCTTGTGGAGGGGGGGAGGGATGGGCACCCCTGATTTTCTCTATCTGAAATCAGGATATGATTCAGTTACTGTAAATGAAATGAAAATTCACAAAAACTTATGAAGAACTTTAGGTCTATCAAATGTACTTGGTAACTATGTGAAACAAACCAGAAATCTATAAAAGCTGAACTAACCTGTGATAGGCTTCATCGCCTCCTCTTCGTCTTTGCTGTGGTTGATCGGCACAGAGATGGGTTCCATATTGACACTCGGACACTAGATCACAGAATGACCACTCTGGAGGAGGCTTCCTTCCTCCCTCCTCCCTCCTCCCTTCCCCTGGGAGGTGCTGCTATCTGGTGGCGGTCCTTCCTAATGGGCCTTCTTCCTACCTGAGCTAAACCTGAGTCTAATAATATGTCTATATTAGAAGATCACGTGGCCATCTTCTTTTCAGACGCCTCGGAGGGTTATCAGTTTCATTTAATTTCCTTAGAAATGTGTGGTTTTAGTACCTCTTTAATTGATAAATGTTTGTCTGAGGACTACAAAAAAAAAAAAAAAAAAAAAAAAAGAAATATAATGCTCATAAAACAAAAATTACGATGTTTTTTTGTATCCTGAAAATTATTAGTATTTGTTCTTATGGGCTTTTGCAGAGTGGCTGTAAATACATATGTTATCTTCAAAATGTTATTGTTCATTTAATTACCGTTATTAAAAAAAAATAATGTTGCCCCCTCTCCAAATAGACCCATCCTCTGTTAATGGTATACAGAATGTAGATACCCCGATTGTCTGTTGAATAGACTTTCTTCAAAATGTATTGATTATAATAAACACGTTTCCTTAACATACAGATCTCCAACATGAAAAAAATAAAACATTTAATATAATAGCAGCAAATACAAAAAAAATTTAAGAAGATCGACAGAGAGAGATCGGTCATTTGTATTTCTACGTGAAAATGAAAATTTAAAATTGATTGAGCTGGATACATAAATTACGGCTTGAGCACCCTTTGTAATCTGCTAGTGTCCACCTGATCATTGCTAATTATATGAAACAGGTACATCGCATGTAAATTCAAAGTGTATTATGTAGTTACAATGTTATGTATGTAATTTTATGTTTCTACAAATGTTATTTTTCTTGAATATTTTAGTTATGTAAATGAACCGACTTAAAACTAGATATTGGAAGATAAATCATGTTTGCTATGATGCATCGCCGGAACTTTGTTAATGTAACGAATTTGCAACGTTGGGCAGGTTCACATTCGTCACTTTAATTGAATGAAACAGGTACATTGCATGTAAATTCAAATGTTATTTTTCTTGAATATTTTAGTTATGTAAATGAACTGACTTAAAACTAGATATTGGAAGATAAATCATGTTTGCTATGATGCATCTTCCTTCCTCCCTCCTCCCTCCTCCCTTCCCCTGGTAGGTGCTGCTATCTGGTTGCGGTCCTTCCTAATGGGCCTTCTTCCTACCTGAGCTAAACCTGAGTCTAATAATATGTCTATATTAGAAGATCACGTGGACATCTTCTTTTCAGACGCTTCGGAGGGTTATCAGTTTCATTTAATTTCCTTAGAAATGTGTGGTTTTAGTACGTCTTTAATTGATAAATCTTTTTTTTATTTTAATTTAATGTTTGGTGTTTTATTTATTATAATTTTTGGCTATTAACATGTATTTTAAACAAAAATTTTTAACATCGAATACCTTGGAAATGAATGAATTGACTGATGTTTTGTAAGCCTTTTCAATAGATTATTAGTCTCAAAGTTTTTAGTTTATTTTTTTATAAAAGTAATTAGTTTAATATCTCTAATTCTATTATTAGATTTTTATGAAATATTTTTCGACTTTTCATTTAACAGGAAAGAACTTGGTCCCTGTTCAAGAAATAGTGGGCATCAAACACGTATATTTACATCTAGCACTTCATCAGGTTTTAATAGTTACTGTGAGTCCCCAACCTTCTCCTACCCATGAATGAATCCTTATGGTATGGCTACGCATTAGACAGACAGACGCCAAATTAAGCGGCCACACTACTTGCCAGTATTCATTATTGAACACTTTTCCAAATATTTGTCATATGTGTAGACATACCGTCGGTCACTATAGATACATTATTGTTATTTCAATTTTTTAAAAGTAATTATAATGGCCAAATTCTTAATAATTATATTTATTTTCAATTTTTTTTTTTTTTTTAGAAAGCAGAAAGAGGTGGGGAGTAGCTCAACTAACCATATACAAGAATCTTTTGGTGATATAAGCTCAGAAACTAATGGAATACTTCATAACAGTGATATCTCTGACAATAAAAGTGAAGTGTCCTTCCTAATGTGCCTTCTTCCTACCTGAGTCTTAAGAGTGAGCTGGTAGGTCAATACCTTGTCTCCGATGTCGGCTTGTAAATTTCTATTTTCTCTTAATGTAGTCGGGTTCAAGTTTTATGTCGGGTCTTGTCATAGTCAAATTACTGGAACCGAGGTACAGAGGTACCTGAGTCCGGAGGTTAAAGGGGTCCGTTAAAAATATTATGATTTTCTAATTAAAGGTTCTAAAAGATATATAAATTATTTTAATATTTTAAAGTATAGTTTATTTTACTATATTGATTTTATAATATAGTGTATTTAATCGCTATAAATCACTAGATGATTCAAGGATGGAATTTCTGGCTGATGTCCTCCTCTCCCCAAACAAAACATGAAATTTAATTTTTTTTTTAATTGGTCTATATTTGTTTCTATGAGTCAATCTGAGACTAATACTTAAACAATCCCAATATTGTCAATGTTATTTAATTTAAGGGTGCTTATAAACATTACAGCTTTTATTCTATGAGTTTTTTTTAATTTCACTTAAGTATATATGTAATATATAGTAAAGGAAAGTAATGCGATCGTGAAAATTTTCGAATCTGGATTTTCAATGGATATACACGTTTTGAGGTCCCTTGAGTCCAAATAACCAAGTCCCATAAAATGGTCTGTGTGTATGTGAACAGTCTAGTTCAAAAACGAAAAGTCGTACGAAACTGATATTACGTATTTAAGATAGAGATATGCTTTAGATATACTTTAGATAGACTAATATTATTTAACGAAAATGATATGTTTTCAACGAAATTAAATGCAATTTACCAAATGAAAAACTAATCTTTCGTAAACTATTTCATAATGGGAAGCACGCTCACCGTTGGGGCCGCCCCTCCTCCCCCCTACAGTGGGAGGCATAAGATGTATAATTCGTCTGATCAAATACTCGCTTCCCAGGCAAATGTTTTACAAATTTTCATTTGAAGTATTGTTTCTCTAGATTTTTTAAACTGAACTTGCTCCTGTCATGGTTTGATGATTATTAACAGAGTTGTGGGTGCTGCTACAATACATTTTATTGCTTTTTATTACCTAACTAATACCTGTTTTTTAAAGTAACTAAAAAGCTATAAGTTTGAAGTAATTACTAAAAACATATTTGACAGAAATACGACCAAAACAGTTACATAGGGCATTACATCTTTGTCTGAGGACTACAAAAAAAAAATATAATGCTCATAAAAATTACGATGTTTTTTTGTATCCTGAAAATTTTTAGTTTTTGTTCTTATGGGCTTTTGCAGAGTGGCTGTAAATACATATGTTATCTTCAAAATGTTATTGTTCATTTAATTACCGTTATTAAAAAAAAATAATGTTGCCCCCTCTCCAAATAGACCCATCCTCTGTTAATGGTATACAGAATGTAGATACCCTGATTGTCTGTTGAATAGACTTTCTTCAAAATGTATTGATTATAATAAACACGTTTCCTTAACATACAGATCTCCAACATGAAAAAAATAAAACAATTAATATAATAGCAGCAAATACAAAAAAAATTTTAAGAAGATCGACAGAGAGAGATCGGTCATTTGTATTTCTACGTGAAAATGAAAATTTAAAATTGATTGAGCTGGATACATAAATTACGGCTTGAGCACCCTTTGTAATCTGCTAATGTCCACCTGATCATTGCTAATTATATGAAACAGGTACATCGCATGTAAATTCAAAGTGTATTATGTAGTTACAATGTTATGTATGTAATTTTATGTTTCTACAAATGTTATTTTTCTTGAATATTTTAGTTATGTAAATGAACCGACTTAAAACTAGATATTGGAAGATAAATCATGTTTGCTATGATACATCGCCGGCACTTTGTTAATGTAAGGAATTTGCAACGTTGGGCAGGTTCACATTCGTCACTTTAATTGGTGCCAACGATATGTCGAATTAATTATTTGCAAAAAAGATTTATAAAAAAATTAAATAGATTATAAAAGTCATAGCAAAGTAGTTGAATATAGAATTGGGCCAATAGAATATAGTCCTGTACATTTAGGAAGGATTTCCTTTGGGAGGGTCAAGGGTTTCAGAACCACCATAAACCAACAAGTGTTCCTGTTATCGGTAGAGGATCGCCGGTAAGGGATGAGAGGTGTATACCTGATGGCGTAAAGTTATAAAGTTTATTGGCGGGCCAAATTTAAAGTGAAAATCCTCAGGAAGGAACATAAAAGGAAAGTTATTGAGCTGTGAACTTAAATTTGATATTTTAAAAATTTACTTACAAAATTCGACTGAATGTCATTCTTTTGTCCAAAATTATTAAAATGATTTTAGTTTTTTTTTTTTGTGTATGAAAAGTTCTAGTTTTTTTGTTTAAATGTAGACATACGTATTTAGAATATGTACAGATATGCCTGTCCTTCCCGAGGGCTTCCTCTCTTTTTAAAAACTTTCATTGCTGTTGTTAAAAATAGTGCAATTGAAAATTGAATTATAAAAACAGTTGTGTATTTGACTTTCTATGGTCTTCTCCACATTGTTTCGCCTCCCATCCTGATGTAGTGTATAATAAATACTTTGTATTAACAATGAATAAGTTTTTTAGCATTTAGTTTAAAATATATCTGTTTGTTCTTTAAAATTGTATATGGAATTAGCCCTAATCTTTGATGATTTTTTTTTCAAAATATCAAGTGGAGGGCAATCTCAAGTTAGTTTATTTATTTATAATAATTCTTAATGATTTTGTATAATGGAGCTGTATCTTTTTTGAAGAATACTCTTCAATTCACAAATATAATTAAAGAAACTATCTTCTTTAATGTCAGTCATAAAACTAAAATAATATCACAAATGCAAGAAATAATGCAGATGGTCTATTTGTATAGAGTAAATAATGACCTATACTATCTAGAAAAAGGGTTTGTTGCTACTTAGATTATTTATCATTGAATTTGTAAAGAATAATCATTTATATCCATTATTGGGGTGGGCCTTTACAAGTGTATACCTCTGTTGTTCAAAAGGAAGGTTAATTTAGAAATAAATAAAAGCAATACATATTTTATGTTTTTATATTTAAATTGATCAATAACTATATTTATTGTTCATAAATATCAGTTAAAACATAATCTATAATATACAAATGGTTTCTTCAACAAAAACAACACATTTCAGTTCTTAGATTAAAAACCAGAATACTTTGACTGATTTAAAATATTAATAAAAATCTTATAAAATTTATATAAATATTTACAAAATAATTAAAATATAATTTAAAGAAATAAAAATTATTTACCAGCTTGTCGGAATAAAATAAGCAATTGTGAGACATGATTGACAACTATTACTTGAACAACTTCTGATACATTTTGTTTAATACATTCAGTTCCCTCTTAAGCTGGGGTACAAAAATTCTCTGTTTTCTTTTCTTCCCCCAAATGATCATTATGAGCTTGTTTTCTTTCACCTCAATTTCTTTGAGCAACGTATTCTTGTATACTTCTAATTGGGGATCGTAGCATTCCTTTTGGGAAGAACGTTTGGCTCTATGTGTGCGAAGCCATTTTGCCTCATTTTTTTTCTCCTCTTCATCACCCTCACTGTCATCATCGCTTGATGAATCAGAGCATTGTTTTCTTTTGTCTGAAAACACAAATTAATGAACATGTATTATAAATTATTATAAATACTTTTCTTATGATATAAATTGGTTTCATATTACTAAATTTATAAGCTTAGGTAGGGCCTTAACAGATATCGAGTAGCTTGCTAGGCAGGACTTGATTTATCTCAGTATATAATATTTGCACAATTTAATTTATTATTGACCATCATTAAAATTATTATTGACTAAATTCCCGTGAAAATTCAGGAAAATATTCTATTGTAAAATTTATAAATAAGACTTTTGAAAGGTAATTAAATTACCAACAAAACATAAAGAAATGATCAGAATCAAACCAGTATTAGCGGTGGTATAGCATATACTATTTTCAGAGCCCCCTGAGTCCGAAAAACACATGTTTAGCCTCTTTATTTGAAAGGTAATGAAATTCCCTACAAAACTCTATTAAGATCGTTCATTTGGACATCCACTAACGAAGTGAAGTGACAGCTATTCAACATGTAAGATTACCTGTTCATATCCTGGTGTCAGAAAGGAGTGAATAAGAGAAAAAAGAAATCCAAGTGAAAGTAAGAAAATCTCTTACCCGCATTACACAAGCTTCAATATTTCCTCTACTTTTAACACAAATTAATGTGTGACAAAATTAGGCTATGGCAAAAAGTTTATGATGCAATATAAGGGTATTGAAATTTTTACAATAATTTACTACAAGCCGGTTTACATTGCTTTAATTTATCAAAGAAATCGTACTCAAATCTTTTTTTTGATCAATATTCAGGAAAATAAATCTAATTCAATTTTGTTTTGTTTCTTAATAGACATATTTAAAGGTATAAAAACTTTTCTGAAATAGGTAGGAAAGTTTTGTTAGTGGACACACCAGATTTTTTTATATCAATTTGAAGTAGCCAAATTATTGTAGCTATTGTAATTGTTTAAGCATTTGGCTCAGATCATTATTATTAACAATGATAAGGTAAAATCACTGCACAATTATCGTTGTTTACCCTTTTTTTTAAATGAATTGCTTTAACTGTATAATTTTAAGTACAATTTTCTTAAAAAATAAAGTTTCTATAAACATTTAATTCATAATTTCCTTGCGGAAAAGTTCAAGTTGAAAAATAAAATAAAAGTTCCAGTCATATCAAAGCGGATTAAAAATAAAATTTAACTTTTTGTTTGAAGGTCTTGTAAAGCATTTTAGGCCCAAAATGTGTTGTAGTATTTTAAACTCTAAATCAATAATTATCTTATGATATTATGTTAAATAAACAGGTTTTTTAGTGATAATATGTTATTATTGTGTCTAATATGGATGTGGTATGACCAAAGAAAAAATCAGTCGAAATCGGTGACTCACTGAATGCATCCTCTCTCTATTTGTCAGTGTAAATATATATGATAAATAAAAGGGTGTGTACCGTTTTCATGGACCTATAAATTTTACAAAATCATTTTTAAAAGTTAACCTATATTAAAAATGTACTTAGGACTTTTTACAATATCCTTACAAAATATTGCAATAATAATATATTCATTGGAATAAAATAAATTATTAATCTTTACCTCCTGATGTTTGTACGAAGGGTGCAAATAAATATTCAGTCATTGCGGTAGTACCCCATTCCAGCTTTTGTTCTCCTTCTGTTACAGACTTCTCTGTTTGGAAAAAAAAAAACATATTTATTAGGAATGCAAATTTATTTTAAAATACACTGGCTGTAAACATTATTGGATGAACATATAAACTATTAACCGAGGCTGAAACTAGCTGTGAAGTAGAATATTACGCATTTTCTTCCAAAGCCAAAATCCAGTTCTGGGTTAACCTGATATTTGTCAAGAGGAATTTTTTTTTTATAGATATCTTAGAGAAACCTCCTATGAGTATTTTCCGAACAAATAAAGTAAAAATTAATAATACCAACAACAAAACCTGTTATGAATTAAATCAAATGATTTTTTTTATTTAAAGTTTAAGGTTATTCTTTAACATCACAGAAACCATCAATCAAAATCTTCTTTGGTATGTTTTAAAAATTGACTACATATTAGAGGTTTTCTAAACTACTAGTTTATTAAGCCTGTGTCATCTTACTTCATACCTTTCCTCAATACATGTTACAATTAATTACTAACCAAAAAAACTATAACCAACTTGTCCACACTTATTTCTAACATGACAGGATATGAATTCATTAAAATTATTTGTTTTTTACTATACTGATACAAGGGTTTTACAAAATATATTTATAAAGTTTTCATCTCTCCATAACATCACTCGCTGACCAAGTATTTGGATAAACAATATAGAAAAACTTTAAATTTATCAAATTTGTTCATGTATTATAAAGAACTTGCAATAGGCCCTTTAATACTCTCGCCTAAAAATTTTTTTAGCAATGAGAAATTTTTACCGAAAGTATTCTGAAATAAAATTTCATTTACAGGATTAATGTTAAATGAAAATTTAATTACTTAATATACATACATGTGTAAAACAAATGGTATGAAAATAGCAGAAAAAGAATTTTTCTGATTCCAAATTTCAAAATTACATGTAAATGTAAATATTTATACTTTAATAAACGTTTATGTTACGTACGTAATTAAAATAAAGAATTTTCTATTTACCCAGCATACTATCTGAAATAGCTGACATTTAGAATGTTAATAAAATTTAGGGTTTTGCTGAAAATTTTCACTAATTATCATTTTTATTTGCTCTTGTAAAGTTTTTGTTTTCATTCATGTTATGATTTAAAAATGCATATCCGATCGAATAAAATAAATTAAGATAAAATTTAATACAAGTTTAAAAATAATATATTTTTTTTCAAGCTCGTTTACAAATCTATATAATTTAAAAGTTATGGTACAGCCTGCAAGTATGATTTTAGTTTATAGTTATTAATTTTATGCATTCTATCGACGACAAGTATATTATTTTTGATAACATTAAAATTCAAAGAATATAATAATTCTATTCTATTTTATTTATCACATGATTGAGGAAAACCCCTAGGTCAGACGAAGGAATTGGCAAGAGGCAGAGATATATGGTCGAAGTGGCTGAAGGCTCCTCCATGCTGAAAGGCACGCAGGAGGAAGAAGAAGAAGACCTTATTGAAAATTTACAATTTTCTTGCAATAGGCCCAGGGTATAGTTATTTAAACAGTATAAGTAAAGTAACTGTTGAATTTAAATATAACCACAGGCGGATCTACAGCTTTCGGGCTGAAGCCCCCCTCCCCTCGAAAATGGTAAAATATAATCATGTTTTACAGAAAAAAATATTAAAAACTATCTCTTAAAGTATTCTTGTTCGTTTAATTACATTTAATAGGACTTCAAGAACCACTTAAACACCATTTCATATAGGTAGTTAATTTCTTTCTTTTTTTTTTCAAATTAATTATCGTTATATGTACATGAAAAAAAAAATTCTTTTGGGCTGAAGCCTCCCGAAATTAAATCCTGGATCATAAAAATAAATCACAATGATGAATTCCTCCTGGGGCGCACAGAAGGAGGTTTTATGGCGCAAGTTACTCCATCCAACTTTTTAAGGGGGATATATTTTGACAGGTTTTGGAATTTTTGAGGGAGCAAATACCAACAGGGTTATCAATTTTTGGAATGAAAAGTTTCAGAATAAGGGGAAAGGAGAAAACTTGGAACAGGCCGCAGCAAGTGTAATTGTATATGATCTACAATTTTTCTAATTCTACTTTTCCTTGCTGTGTTTGTATGAAAAGGAAAGCAATAAAATATGCCGGGATGGGGAGGGAGTAGGTAGGTTCTTGCGCCATCGACCTTGGGGAGGGGGGGAGGGATGGGCACCCCTGATTTTCTCTATCTGAAATCAGGATATGATTCAGTTACTGTAAATGAAATGAAAATTCACAAAAACTTATGAAGAACTTTAGGTCTATCAAATGTACTTGGTGACTATGTGAAACAAACCAGAAATCTATAAAAGCTGAACTAACCTGTGATAGGCTTCATCGCCTCCTCTTCTTTGCTGTGGTTGATCGGCACAGAGATGGGTTCCATATTGCCACTCGGACACTAGATCACAGAATGACCACTCTGGAGAAGGCTTCCTTCCTCCCTCCTCCCTCCTCCCTTCCCCTGGGAGGTGCTGCTATCTGGTTGCGGTCCTTCCTAATGTGCCTTCTTCCTACCTGAGCTAAACCTGAGTCTAATAATATGTCTATATTAGAAGATCACGTGGACATCTTCTTTTCAGACGCCTCGGAGGGTTATCAGTTTCATTTAATTTCCTTAGAAATGTGTGGTTTTAGTACCTCTTTAATTGATAAATGTTTTTTTATTTTAATTTAATGTTTGGTGTTTTATTTATTATAATTTTTGGCTATTAACATGTATTTTAAACAAAAATTTTTAACATCGAATACCTTGGAAATGAATGAATTGACTGATGTTTTGTAAGCCTTTTCAATAGAGTATTAGTCTCAAAGTTTTTAGTTTATTTATTTATAAAAGTAATTACTTAAATATCTCTAATTCTATTATTAGATTTTTATGAAATATTTTTCGATTTTTCATTTAACAGGAATGAACTTGGTCCCTATTCAAGAAATAGTGGGCATCGAACACGTATATTTACATCTAGCACTTCAAGAGGTTTTAATAGTTACTGTGAGTCCCCAACCTCCTACCCATGAATGAATCCTTATGGTATGGCTACGCATTAGAAATACAATTGCCAAATTTAGCTGCCACACTACTTGCAAGTATTCATTATTGAACACTTTTCCAAATATTTGTCATATGTGTAGACATACCGTCAGTCACTATAGATCATTATTGTTATTTCAATTTTTTAAAAGTAATTATAATGGCCAAATTCTTAATAATTATATTTATTTTTAATTTTTTTTTTTTTTTTTAGAAAGCAGAAAGAGGTGGGGAGTAGCTCAACTAACCATATACAAGAATCTTTTGGTGATATAAGCTCAGAAACTAATGGAATACTTCATAACAGTGATATCTCTGACAATAAAAGTGAAGTGTCCTTCCTAATGGGCCTTCTTCCTACCTGAGTCTTAAGAGTGAGCTGGTAGGTCAATACCTTGTCTCCGATGTCGGCTTGTAAATTTCTATTTTCTCTTAATGTAGTCGGGTTCAAGTTTTATGTCGGGTCTTGTCATAGTCAAATTACTGGAACCGAGGTACAGAGGTACCTGAGTCCGGAGGTTAAAGGGGTCCGTTAAAAATATTATGATTTTCTAATTAAAGGTTCTAAAAGATATATAAATTATTTTAATATTTTAAAGTATAGTTTATTTTACTATATTGATTTTATAATATAGTGTATTTAATCGCTATAAATCACTAGATGATTCAAGGATGGAATTTCTGGCTGATGTCCTCCTCTCCCCAAACAAAACATGAAATTTAATTATTTTTTTTAATTGGTCTATATTTGTTTCTATGAGTCAATCTGAGACTAATACTTAAACAATTCCAATATTGTCAATGTTATTTAATTTAAGGGTGCTTATAAACATTACAGCTTTTATTCTATGAGTTTTTTTAAATTTCACTTAACTATATATGTAATATATAGTAAAGGAAAGTATTGCGATCGTGAAAATTTTCGAATCTGGATTTTCAATGGATATACACGTTTTGAGGTCCCTTGAGTCCAAATAACCAAGTCCCATAAAATGGTCTGTGTGTATGTGAACAGTCTAGTTCAAAAACGAAAAGTCGTACGAAACTGATATTACGTATTTAAGATAGAGATA